>JAJOZX010005309.1:0-105000 GCA_023014485.1 Bathynomus jamesi
GGAGATGCTCTACACCGTCTATGATGCAATCTACCCTTTGCCGGTCATACTACTCCGCCTTGCAGTCAGTATACCGCAAAAGGAGAGTGCATCATAGACGGTGGAGAGCATCTCCCTAACGCGGCTATACTACTCGCTCAGTAGAATTGCATTTGGTTAGAGGAAGTTGGGGTGCTCTGAAATTCTGCCCCTGGAGATGCTCTCCACCGTCTATGATGCAATCTACCCTTTTGCTGTCACAATGACTGGGCTGCATTGTGGCGGAGTACTATGACCGGCAAAAGGGGAGAGTGCATCATAGACGGTGGAGAGCATCTCCAGGGGCAGAATTTCAGAACACCCTAACTTCCTCCAACCAAAGGCGCCATACTACTGAGCGAGTACTATAGCCACGTTAAGGGAGATGCTCCCCACCGTCTATGATGCAATCTACCCTTTTGCCGGTCATACTACTCCGCCAAAATGCAGCTCAGTCATTGTGACCGCAAAAGGGTAGATTGCATCATAGACGGTGGAGAGCATCACCAGGGGCAGAATTTCAGAGCACCCCAACTTCCTCTAACCAAATGCGCCCATAATACTATTACTACTGAGCGAGTAGTATAGCCGCGTTAAGGGAGATGCTCTCCACCGTCTATGATGCAATCTACCCTTTTGCCGGTCATACTACTCCGCCACAATGCAGCTCAGTCATTGTGACCGCAAAAGTGGAGAGTGCATCATAGACGGTGGAGAGCATCTCCCTGAACGCGGCTATACTACTCGCTCAGTAGAATGGGTGCATTTGGTTAGAGGAAGTTGGTGTGCTCTGAAATTCTGCCCCTGGAGATGCTCTCCACCGTCTATGATGCACCCTGCCCTTTTGCCGGTCATACTACTCCGACACATTGCAGCTCAGTCATTGTGACCGGAAAAGGGTAGATTGTTTCATAGACGGTGGAGAGCATCTCCCGGGGCAGAATTTCAGAGCACCCCAACTTCCTCTAACCAAATGCGCCCATACTACTGAGCGAGTAGTATAGCCGCGTTACGGGAGATGCTCTCCACCGTCTATGACGCACTCTCCCCTTTTGCCTGTCTTACTACTCCGCCACAATGCAGCTCAGTCATTGTGACCGCAAAAGGGTAGATTGCATCAAAGACGGTGGAGAGCATCTACAGGGGCAGAATTTCAGACCACCCCAACTTCCTCTAACAAAATGCGCCCATCCTACTGAGCGAGTAGTATAGCCGAGTTAAGGGATATGCTCCCCACCGTATATGATGCAATCTACCCTTTTGAGGGTCATAATACTCCGCCACAATGCAGCTCAGTCATTGTGACAGCAAAAGGGGAGAGTGCATCATAGACGGTGGAGAGCATCTCCCTTAACGCGGCTATACTACTCGCTCAGTAGTATGGGTGCATTTGGTTAGAGGAAGTTTGGGTGCTCTGAAATTCTGCCCCTGGAGATGCTGTCCACCGTCTATGATGCAATCTACCCTTTTGCGGTCACAATGACTGAGCTGCATTGTGGGAGTAGTATGACCTGCAAAAGGGCAGAGTGCATCATAGAGGGTGGAGAGCATATCCAGGGCAGAATTTCAGAGCACCCCAACTTCCTTTAACCAAATGCCCCCATCTACTACTGAGCGAGTAGTATAGCCGCGTTAAGGGAGATGCTCTACACCGTCTATGATGCATTCTACCCTTTTGCCGGTCATACTACTCCGCCACAATGCAGGTCAGTCATTGTGACCGCAAAAGGGGAGAGTGCATCATAGACGGTGGAGAGCATCTCCAGGGGCAGAATTTCAGAGCACCCCAATTTCCTCAAAACAAATGCCCAATACTACTGACCGAGTAGTATAGCCGAGTTAAGGGAGATGCTCTCCACCGTCTATGATGCAATCTACCGTTTTGAGGGTTATACTAATCGGCCACAATGCAGCTCAGTCATTGTGACTGCAAAAGTGGAGAGTGCATCATAGACGGTGGAGAGCATCTCAATTCATGCGGCTCTACTACTCGCTCAGTAGTATGGGTGCATTTGGTTAGAGGAAGTTGGGGTGCTCTGAAATTCTTCCACTGGAGATGCTCTCCACCGTCTATAATGCAATCTACCCTTTTGCGGTCACAATGATTGACTTACATTGTGGCGGAGTAGTATGATCGGAAAAGGGAGAGTGCATCATAAACGGTGGAGAGCATCTCCAGGGGCAGAATTTCAGAGCACCCCAACTTCCTCTAACCAAATGCACCCATACTACTGAGCGATTAGTATAGCCGCATTAAGGGAGATGCTCTCCACCGTGTATGATGCAATCTACCCTTTTGCGGTCAGAATGACAGCTGCATTGTGGCGGAGTATTATGACCGGCAAAAGGGGAGAGTGCATCATAGACGTTGGAGAGCATCTCCCTTAACGCGGCTATACTACTCGCTGAGAAGTATGGGCGCATTTGGTTAGAGGACGTTGGGGTGCTCTGAAATTCTGCCCCTGGATATGCTCTCCACCGTTTATGATGCACTCTCCCCTTTTCCCGATCATACTACTCCGCCACAATGTAGCTCAATCATTGTGACCGCAAAAGGGTAGATTGCATCATAGACGGTGGAGAGCATCTCAGGGGCAGAATTTCAGAGCACCCCAATTTCCTCTAACCAAATGCACCCATACTACTGAGCGAGTAGTATAGCCGAGTTAAGGGAGATGCTCTCCACCGTCTATGATGGAATCTACCGTTTTGAGGGTTATACTACTCGGCCACAATGCAGCTCAGTCATTGTGACCGCAAAAGTGGAGAGTGCATCATAGACGGTGGAGAGCATCTCCCTTAACGCGGCTATACTACTCTCTCAGTAGTATTGGCGCATTTGGTTAGAGGAAGTTGGGGTGCTCTGAAATTCTTCCCCTGGAGATGCTCTCCACCGTCTATGATGCAATCTACCCTTTTGCGGTCACAATGATTGAGCTACATTGTGGCGGAGTAGTATGATCGGGAAAAGGGGAGAGTGCATCATAAACGGTGGAGAGCATATCCAGGGGCAGAATTTCAGAGCACCCCAACGTCCTCTAACCAAATGCGCCCATACTTCTCAGCGAGTAGTATAGCCGCGTTAAGGGAGATGCTCTCCAACGTCTATGATGCACTCTCCCCTTTTGCCGGTCATAATACTCCGCCACAATGCAGCTGTCATTCTGACCGCAAAAGGGTAGATTGCATCATACACGGTGGAGAGCATCTCCCTTAATGCGGCTATACTAATCGCTCAGTAGTATGGGTGCATTTGGTTAGAGGAAGTTGGAGTGCTCTGAAATTCTACCCCTGGAGATGCTCTCCACAGTCTATGATGCAGTCTACCCTTTTGCGGTCACAATCACTGAGCTGCATTGTGGCGGAGTAGTGTGACCGGCAAAAGGGGAGAGTGCATCATAGACGGTGGAGAGCATCTCCAGGGGCAGAATTTCAGAGCACCCCAACTTCCTCTAACCAAATGCACCCATACTACTAAGCGAGTAGTATAGCCGAGTTTAGGGATATGGTCTCCACCGTCTATGATGCACTCTCCCATTTTGCCTGTAATACTACTCCACAATGCAGCTCAGTCATTGTGACCGCAAAATGGTAGATTACATCACAGACGGTGGAGAGCATCTCCAGGGGCAGAATTTCAGAGCACCCCAACTTCCTCTAACGAAATGCGCCCATCGTACTGAGCGAGTAGTATAGCCGAGTTAAGGGATATGCTCTCCACAGTCTATGATGCAATCTACCCTTTTGAGGGTAATACTACTCCGCCACAATGTAGCTCAGTCATTGTGACCGCAAAAGGGGAGAGTGCATCATAGACGGTGGAGAGCATCTCCCTTAACGCGGCTATACTACTCGATCAGTATTGTGGGTGCATTTGGTTAGAGGAAGTTGGGGTGCTCTGAAATTCTGCCCCTGGAGATGCTCTCCACCGTATATGATGCAATCTACCATTTTGCGGTCACAATAACTGAGCTGCATTGTGGCGGAGTAGTATTATAGGCAAAAGGGGAGAGTGCATCATAGACGGTGGAGACCATATCCCTAAACTCGGCTATACTACTCGCTTAGTAGTATGGGTGCATTTGGTTAGAGGAAGTTGGGGTGCTCTGAAATTCTGCCCTGGAGATGCTCTCCAGCGTCTATGATGCAAACTACCCTTTTGCGGTCACAATGACTGAGCTGCATTGTGGCGGAGCAGTATGACCGGCAAAAGGGCAGAGTGCATCATAGATGGTGGAGAGCATCCCCAGGGGCAGAATTTCAGAGCACCCCAACTTCCGCTAACCAATTGCGCCAATACTACTGAGCGAGTAGTATAGCCGCGTTAAGGGAGATGCTCTACACCGTCTATTGTGCAATCTACCCTTTTGCCGGTCATACTACTCCGCCACAATGCAGCTCAGTCATTGTGACCGCAAAAGGGGAGAGTGCATCATAGACGGTGGAGAGCATCTCCCTTAACGCGGCTATACTACTCGCTCAGTAGAATGGGTGCATTTGGTTAGAGGAAGTTGGGGTGCTCTGAAATTCTGCCCCTGGAGATGCTCTCCACCGTCTATGATGCAATCTACCCTTTTGCTGTCACAATGACTGAGCTGCATTGTGGCGGAGTACTATGACCGGCAAAAGGGGAGAGTGCATCATAGACGGTGGAGAGCATCTCCAGGGGGCAGAATTTCAGAACACCCTAACTTCCTCCAACCAAAGGCGCCCATACTACTGAGCGAGTACTATAGCCACGTTAAGGGAGATGCTCCCCACCGTCTATGATGCAATCTACCTTTTGCCGGTCATACTACTCCGCCAAAATGCAGCTCAGTCATTGTGACCGCAAAAGGGTAGATTGCATCATAGACGGTGGAGAGCATCACCAGGGGCAGAATTTCAGAGCACCCGAACTTCCTCTAACCAAATGCGCCCATAATACTATATACAACTGAGCGAATAGTATAGCCGCGTTAAGGGAGATGCTATCCACCGTCTATGATGCAATCTACCTTTTGCCGGTCATACTACTCCGCCACAATGCAGCTCAGTCATTGTGACCGCAAAAGTGGAGAGTGCATCATGACGGTGGAGAGCATCTCCTGAACGCGGCTATACTACTCGCTCAGTAGTATGGGTGCATTTGGTTAGAGGAATTGGTGTGCTCTGAAATTCTGCCCCTGGAGATGCTCTCCACCGTCTATGATGCACCCTGCCCTTTTGCCGGTCATACTACTCCGACACATTGCAGCTCAGTCATTGTGACCGGAAAAGGGTAGATTGCATCATAGACGGTGGAGAGCATCTCCCGGGGCAGAATTTCAGAGCACCCCAACTTCCTCTAACCAAATGCGCCCATACTACTGAGCGAGTAGTATAGCCGCGTTAAGGGAGATGCTCTCCACGTCTATGACGCACTCTCCCCTTTTGCCTGTCATACTACTCCGCCACAATGCAGCTCAGTCATTGTGACCGCAAAAGGGTAGATTGCATCATAGACGGTGGAGAGCATCTACAGGGGCAGAATTTCAGACCACCCCAACTTCCTCTAACAAAATGCGCCCATCCTACTGAGCGAGTAGTATAGCCGAGTTAAGGGATATGCTCCCCACCGTATATGATGCAATCTACCTTTTGAGGGTCATAATACTCCGCCAAATGCAGCTCAGTCATTGTGACAGCAAAAGGGGAGAGTGCATCATAGACGGTGGAGAGCATCTCCCTTAACGCGGCTATACTACTCGCTCAGTAGTATGGGTGCATTTGGTTAGAGGAAGTTTGGGTGCTCTGAAATTCTGCCCCTGGAGATGCTCTCCACCGTCTATGATGCAATCTACCCTTTTGCGGTCACAATGACTGAGCTGCATTGTGGCGGAGTAGTATGACCTGCAAAAGGGCAGAGTGCATCATAGAGGGTGGAGAGCATATCCAGGGGCAGAAATTTCAGAGCACCCCAACTTCCTTACAAAATGCCCCATACTACTACTGAGCGAGTAGTATAGCCGCGTTAAGGGAGATGCTCTACACCGTCTATGATGCATTCTACCCTTTTGCCGGTCATACTACTCCCCACAATGCAGGTCAGTCATTGTGACCGCAAAAGGGGAGAGTGCATCATAGACGGTGGAGAGCATCTCCAGGGCAGAATTTCAGAGCACCCCAACTTCCTCTAAACCAAATGCACCATACTACTAAGCGAGTAGTATAGCCGAGTTTAGGGATATGTCTCCACCGTCTATGATGCACTCTCCCATTTTGCCTGTAATACTACTCCGCCACAATGCAGCTCAGTCATTGTGACCGCAAAATGGTAGATTACATCACAGACGGTGGAGAGCATCTCCAGGGGCAGAATTTCAGAGCACCCAACTTCCTCTAACGAAATGCGCCATCGTACTGAGCGAGTAGTATAGCGAGTTAAGGGATATGCTCTCCACAGTCTATGATGCAATCTAACCTTTTGAGGGTAATACTACTCCGCCACAATGTAGCTCAGTCATTGTGACCGCAAAAGGGGAGAGTGCATCATAGACGGTGGAGAGCATCTCCCTTAACGCGGCTATACTACTCGATCAGTATTGTGGGTGCATTTGGTTAGAGGAAGTTGGGGTGCTCTGAAATTCTGCCCCTGGAGATGCTCTCCACCGTAATAGATGCAATCTACCATTTTGCGGTCACAATAACTGAGCTGCATTGTGGCGGAGTAGTATTATAGGCAAAAGGGGAGAGTGCATCATAGACGGTGGAGACCATATCCCTAAACTCGGCTATACTACTCGCTTAGTAGTATGGGTGCATTTGGTTAGAGGAAGTTGGGGTGCTCTGAAATTCTGCCCCTGGAGATGCTCTCCAGCGTCTATGATGCAAACTACCCTTTTGCGGTCACAATGACTGAGCTGCATTGTGGCGGAGCAGTATGACCGGCAAAAGGGCAGAGTGCATCATAGATGGTGGAGAGCATCCCAGGGGCAGAATTTCAGAGCACCCCAACTTCCGCTAACCAATTGCGCCAATACTACTGAGCGAGTAGTATAGCGCGTTAAGGGAGATGCTCTACACCGTCTATTGTGCAATCTACCCTTTTGCCGGTCATACTACTCCGCCACAATGCAGCTCATCATTGTGACCGCAAAAGGGGAGAGTGCATCATAGACGGTGGAGAGCATCCCCTTAACGCGGCTATACTACTCGCTCGTAGAATGGGTGCATTTGGTTAGAGGAAGTTGGGGTGCTCTGAAATTCTGCCCCTGGAGATGCTCTCCACCGTCTATGCTGCAATCTACCCTTTTGCTGTCACAATGACTGAGCTGCATTGTGGCGGAGTACTATGACCGGCAAAAAGGGGAGAGTGCATCATAGACGGTGGAGCATCTCCAGGGGGCAGAATTTCAGAACACCCTAACTTCCTCAACCAAAGGCGCCCATACTACTGAGCGAGTACTATAGCCACGTTAAGGGAGATGCTCCCCCCGTCTATGATGCAATCTACCCTTTTGCCGGTCATACTACTCCGCCAAAATGCAGCTCAGTCATTGTGACCGCAAAAGGGTAGATTGCATCATAGACGGTGGAGAGCATCACCAGGGGCAGAATTTCAGAGCACCCGAACTTCCTCTAACCAAATGCGCCCATAATAATATATACACTGAGCGAATAGTATAGCCGCGTTAAGGGAGATGCTATCCACCGTCTATGATGCAATCTACCCTTTTGCCGTCACTAACTACTCCGCCACAATGCAGCTCAGTTGTGACCGCAAAAGTGGAGAGTGCATCATAGACGGTGGAGAGCATCTCCCTGAACGCGGCTATACTACTCGCTCAGTAGTATGGGTGCATTTGGTTAGAGGAAGTTGGTGTGCTCTGAAATTCTGCCCCTGGAGATGCTCTCCACCGTCTATGATGCACCCTGCCCTTTTGCCGGTCATACTACTCCGACACATTGCAGCTCAGTCATTGTGACCGGAAAAGGGTAGATTGCATCATAGACGGTGGAGAGCATCTCCGGGGCAGAATTTCAGAGCACCCCAACTTCCTCTAACCAAATGCGCCCATACTACTGAGCGAGTAGTATAGCCGCGTTAAGGGAGATGCTCTCCACCGTCTATGACGCACTCTCCCCTTTTGCCTGTCATACTACTCCGCCACAATGCAGCTCAGTCATTGTGACCGCAAAAGGGTAGATTGCATCATAGACGGTGGAGAGCATCTACAGGGGCAGAATTTCAGACCACCCCAACTTCCTCTAACAAATGCGCCCATCCTACTGAGCGAGTAGTATAGCCGAGTTAAGGGATATGCTCCCCACCGTATATGATGCAATCTACCCTTTTGAGGGTCATAATACTCCGCCACAATGCAGCTCAGTCATTGTGACAGCAAAAGGGGAGAGTGCATCATAGACGGTGGAGAGCATCTCCCTTAACGCGGCTATACTACTCGCTCAGTAGTATGGGTGCATTTGGTTAGAGGAAGTTTGGGTGCCCTGAAATTCTGCCCCTGGAGATGCTCTCCACCGTCTATGATGCAATCTACCCTTTTGCTGTCACAATGACTGAGCTGCATTGTGGCGGAGTACTATGACCGGCAAAAGGGGAGAGTGCATCATAGACGGTGGAGAGCATCTCCAGGGGGCAGAATTTCAGAACACCCTAACTTCCTCCAACCAAATGCACCCATTCTACTGAGCGAGTAGTATAGCCGCGTTAAGGGAGATGCTCTCCACCGTCTATGATGCACTCTCCCCTTTTGCGGTCACAATGACTGAGCTGCATTGTGGCGGAGTAGTATGACCGGCAAAAGGGTAGATTGCATCATAGACGATGTAGAGCATCTCCCTTAACGCGACTATACTACTCGCTCAGTAGTATTGGCGCAATTGGTTAGCGGAAGTTGGGGTGCTCTGAAATTCTGCCCCTGGGGATGCTCTCCACCATCTATGATGCACTCTGCCCTTTTGCCGGTCATACTGCTCCGCCACAATGCAGCTCAGTCATTGTGACCGCAAAAGGGTAGTTTGCATCATAGACGCTGGAGAGCATCTCCAGGGGCAGAATTTCAGAGCACCCCAACTTCCTCTAACCAAATGCACCCATACTACTAAGCGAGTAGTATAGCCGAGTTTAGGGATATGGTCTCCACCGTCTATGATGCACTCTCCCCTTTTGCTGTAATACTACTCCGCCACAATGCAGCTCAGTCATTGTGACCGCAAAATGGTAGATTGCATCATATACGGTGGAGAGCATCTCCAGGGGCAGAATTTCAGAGCACCCCAACTTCCTCTAACCAAATGCACCCACAATACTGATCGAGTAGTATAGCCGCGTTAAGGGAGATGCTCTCCACCGTCTATGATGCACTCTCCCCTTTTGCGGTCACAATGACTGAGCTACATTGTGGCGGAGTAGTATGACCCTCAAAAGGGTAGATTGCATCATAGACTGTGGAGAGCATATCCCTTAACTCGGCTATACTACTCGCTCAGTACGATGGGCGCATTTCGTTAGAGGAAGTTGGGGTGCTCTGAATTCAGCCCCTGGAGATGCTCTCCACCGTCTGTGATGTAATCTACCATTTTGCGGTCACAATGACTGAGCTGCATTGTGGCGGAGTAGTATTACAGGCAAAAGGGGAGAGTGCATCATAGACGGTGTAGACCATATCCCTAAACTCGGCTATACTACTCGCTTAGTAGTATGGGTGCATTTGGTTAGAGGAAGTTGGGGTGCTCTGAAATTCTGCCCCTGGAGATGCTCTCCACCGTCTATGATGCACTCTCCCCTTTTGCCGGTCACACTACTCCGCCACAATGCAGCTCAGTGATTGTGACCGCAAAAGGGTAGACTGCATCATAGACTGTGGAGAGCATCTCCAGGGGCAGAATTTCAGAGCACCCCAACTTCCTCTAACCAAATGCACCCATACTACTGAGCGATTAGTATAGCCGCATTAAGGGAGATGCTCTCCACCTTGTATGATGCAATCTACCCTTTTGCGGTCAGAATGACAGCTACATTGTGGCGGAGTAGTATGATCGGGAAAAGGGGAGAGTGCATCATAAACGGTGGAGAGCATATCCAGGGGCAGAATTTCAGAGCACCCCAACGTCCTCTAACCAAATGCGCCCATACTTCTCAGCGAGTAGTATAGCCGCGTTAAGGGAGATGCTCTCCAACGTCTATGATGCACTCTCCCTTTTGCCGGTCATACTACTCCGCCACAATGCAGCTGTCATTCTGACCGCAAAAGGGTAGATTGCATCATACAAGGTGGAGAGCATCTCCCTTAATGCGGCTATACTAATCGCTCAGTAGTATGGGTGCATTTGGTTAGAGGAAGTTGGGGTGCTCTGAAATTCTGCCCCTGGAGATGCTCTCCACAGTCTATGATGCAGTCTACCCTTTTGCGGTCACAATCACTGAGCTGCATTGTGGCGGAGTAGTGTGACCGGCAAAAGGGGAGAGTGCATCATAGACGGTGGAGAGCATCTCCAGGGGCAGAATTTCAGAGCACCCCAACTTCCTCTAACCAAATGCACCCATACTACTAAGCGAGTAGTATAGCCGAGTTTAGGGATATGGTCTACACCGTCTATGATGCACTCTCCCCTTTTGCCTGTAATACTACTCCGCCACAATGCAGCTCAGTCATTGTGACCGCAAAATGGTAGATTACATCACAGACGGTGGAGAGCATCTCCAGGGGCAGAATTTCAGAGCACCCCAACTTCCTCTAACGAAATGCGCCCATCGTACTGAGCGAGTAGTATAGCCGAGTTAAGGGATATGCTCTCCACAGTCTATGATGCAATCTACCCTTTTGAGGGTCATACTACTCCGCCACAATGTAGCTCAGTCATTGTGACCGCAAAAGGGGAGAGTGCATCATAGACGGTGGAGAGCATCTCCCTTAACGCGGCTATACTACTCGATCAGTATTGTGGGTGCATTTGGTTAGAGGAAGTTGGGGTGCTCTGAAATTCTGCCCCTGGAGATGCTCTCCACCGTATATGATGCAATCTACCATTTTGCGGTCACAATGACTGAGCTGCATTGTGGCGGAGTAGTATTACAGCAAAAGGGGAGAGTGCATCATAGACGGTGGAGACCATATCCCTAAACTCGGCTATACTACTCGCTTAGTAGTATGGGTGCATTTGGTTAGAGGAAGTTGGGGTGCTCTGAAATTCTGCCCCTGGAGATGCTCTCCACCGTCTATGATGCAAACTACCCTTTTGCGGTCACAATGACTGAGCTGCATTGTGGCGGAGCAGTATGACCGGCAAAAGGGCAGAGTGCATCATAGATGGTGGAGAGCATCCCCAGGGGCAGAATTTCAGAGCACCCCAACTTCCGCTAACCAATTGCGCCAATACTACTGAGCGAGTAGTATAGTCGCGTTAAGGGAGATGCTCTACACCGTCTATGATGCAATCTACCCTTTTGCCGGTCATACTACTCCGCCACAATGCAGCTCAGTCATTGTGACCGCAAAAGGGGAGAGTGCATCATAGACGGTGGAGAGCATCTCCCTTAACGCGGCTATACTACTCGCTCAGTAGAATGGGTGCATTTGGTTAGAGGAAGTTGGGGTGCTCTGAAATTCTGCCCCTGGAGATGCTCTCCACCGTCTATGATGCAATCTACCCTTTTCCAGTCACAATGACCGAGCTACATTGTGGCAGAGTAGTATGACCGGCAACAGGGGAGAGTGCATCATAGACGGTGGAGAGCATCTCCAGGGGCAGAATTTCACAGCACCCCAACTTCCTCTAACCAAATGCCCCCATACTACTGAGAGAGTAGTATAGCCGCGTTAAGGGAGATGCTCTCCACCGTCTATGATGCACTCTCCCCTTTTGCCGGCATACTACTCCGCCACAATGCAGCTGTCATTCTGACCGCAAAAGGGTAGATTGCATCATAGATGGTGGAGAGCATCTTCCTTAACGCGGCTATACTAATCGCTCAGTAGTATGGGCGCATTTGGTTAGAGGAAGTTGGGGTGCTCTGAAATTCTGCCCCTGGAGATGCTCTCCACCGTCTATGATGCAATCTACACTTTTGCGGTCACAATGACTGAGCTGCATTGTGGCGGAGTAGTATGACCGGCAAAAGGGGAGAGTGCATTATAGACGGTGGAGAGCATCTCCAGGGGCAGAATTTCAGAGCACCCCAACTTCCTCTAACCAAATGCGCCCATACTACTGAGCGAGTAGTATAGCCGCGTTAAGGGAGATGCTCTCCACCGTCTATGATGCACTCTCTCCTTTTGCCGGTCATACTACTCCGCCACAATGCAGCTCAGTCATTGTGACCGCAAAAGGGTAGATTGCATCATAGACGGTGGAGAGCATCTCCCTTAACGCGGCTATACTTGTAGTAGTTTGGGCGCCTTTGGTTAGAGGAAGTTGGGGTGCTCTGAAATTCTGCCCCTAGAGGGGCCCATACTACTGAGCGAGTGGTATAGCTGCGTTAAGGGAGATGCTCTCCACCGTCTATGAAGCACTCTCCCCTTTTGACGGTCACACTACTACCGCCACAATGCAGCTCAGTCATTGTGACCGCAAAAGGGTAGATTGCATCATAGACGGTGGAGAGCATCTCCAGGGGCAGAATTTCAAAGCAACCCGACTTCCTCTAACCAAATGCGCCCATACTAATGAGCGAGTAGTATAGCCGCGTTAAGGGAGATGCTCTACACCGTCTATGATGCAATCTACCCTTTTGCCGGTCATACTACTCCGCCACAATGCAGCTCAGTCATTGTGACCGCAAAAGGGGAGAGTGCATCATAGACGGTGGAGAGCATCTCCAGGGGCAGAATTTCAGAGCACCCCAATTTCCTCTAACCAAATGCACCCATACTACTGAGCGAGTAGTATAGCCGAGTTAAGGGAGATGCTCTCCACCGTCTATGATGCAATCTACCGTTTTGACGGTTATACTACTCGGCCACAATGCAGCACACTCATTGTGACCGCAAAAGGGAGAGTGCATCATAGACGGTGGAGAGCATCTCCCTTAACGCGGCTATACTACTCGCTCAGTAGTATGGGCGCATTTGGTTAGAGGAAGTTGGGGTGCTCTGAAATTCTGCCCCTGGAGATGCACTCCACCGTCTATGATGCAATCTACCCTTTTGTGGTCACAATGACTGAGCTACATTGTGGCGGAGTAGTATGACCGGCAAAAGAGGAGAGTGCATCATAGACGGTGGAGAGCATCTCCAGGGGCAGAATTTCAGAGCACCCCAACTTCCTCTAACCAAATGCGCCCATGCTACTGAGCGAGTAGTATAGCCGCGTTAAGGGAGATGCTCTCCACCGTCTATGATGCACTCTCCCCTTTTGCCGGTCATACTACTCCGCCACAATGCAGCTGTCATTCTGACCGCAAAAGGGTAGATTGCATCATACACGGTGGAGAGCATCTCCCTTAACGCGGCTATACTAATCGCTCAGTAGTATGAGTGCATTTGGTTAGAGGAAGTTGGGGTGCTCTGAAATTCTGCCCCTGGAGATGCCCTCCACCTTATATGATGCAATCCACACTTTTGCGGTCACAATGACTGAGGTGCATTGTGGCGGAGAAGTATGACCGGCAAAAGGGGAGAGTGCATCATTGACGGTGGAGAGCATCTCCAGGGGCAGAATTTCAGAGCACCCCAACTTCCTCTAACCAAATGCGCCCATACTACTGAGCGAGTAGTATAGACGCGTTAAGGGAGATGCTCTCCACCGTCTATGATGCACTCTCTCCTTTTGCCGGTCATACTACTTCGCCACAATGCAGCTCAGTCATTGTAACCGCAAAAGGGTAGATTGCATCATAGACGGTGGAGAGCATCTCCAGGGGTAGAATTTCAGAGCACCCAAACTTCCTGTAACCAAATGCGCCCATAATACTCAGCGAGTGGTATAGCCGCGTTAAGGGAGATGCTCTCCACCGTCTATGATGCAATCTACCCTTTTGCCGTTCATACTACTCCGCCACAATGCAGCTCAGTCATTGTGACCGCAAAAGGGGAGAGTGCATCATAGACAGTGGAGAGCATCTCTCTTAACGCGGCTACACTAATTGCTCATTAGTATGAGCGCATTTGGTTTGAGAAAGTTGGGGTGCTCTGAAATTCTGCCCCTGGAGATGCTCTCCGCAGTCTATGATGCAATCTATCCTTTTTCGGTTACAATCACTGAGCTGCATTGTGGCGGAGTAGTATGACCGGCAAAAGGGGAGAGTGCATCATAGACGGTGGAGAGCATCTCCAGGGGCAGAATTTCAGAGCACCCCAACTTCCTAACCAAATGCGCCCATACTACTAAGCGAGTAGTATAGCCGAGTTAAGGGATATGCTCTCCACCGTCTATGATGCTCTCCCCTTTTGCCTGTAATACTACTCCGCCACAATGCAGTCAGTCATTGTGACCGCAAAAGGGTAGATTGCATCAGACGGTGGAGTGCATCTCCAGGGGTAGAATTTCAGAGCACCCCAACTTCCTCTAACGAAATGCGCCCATCCTACTGAGCGAGTAGTATAGCCGAGTTAAGGGATATGCTCTCCACCGTCTATGATGCAATCTGCCCTTTTGAGGGTCATACTACTCCGCCACAATGCAGCTCAGTCATTGGACCCGCAAAAGGGGAGAGTGCATCATAGACGGTGGAGAGCATCTCCCTTAACGCGGCTATACTACTCGATCAGTAGTGTGGGTGAATTTGGTTAGAGGAAGTTGGGGTGCTCTGAAATTCTGCCCCTAGAGATGCTCTCCACCGTATGATGCAATCTACCTTTTGCGGTCACAAACTGAGCTGCATTGTGGCGGAGTAGTATTACAGCAAAAGGGGAGAGTGCATCATAGACGGTGTAGACCATATCCCTAAACTCGGCTATACTACTCGCTTAGTATGGGTCCATTTGGTTAGAGGAAGTTGGGTGCTCTGAAATTCTGCCCCTGGAGATGCTCTCCAGCGTCTATGATGCAAACTACCCTTTTGCGGTCACAATGACTGAGCTGCATTGTGGCGGAGCATGACCGGCAAAAGGGCAGAGTGCATCATAGATGGTGGAGCGCATCCCCAGGGGCAGAATTTCAGTACACCCCAACTTCCGCTAACCAATTGCGCAATACTACTGAGCGAGTAGTATAGTCGCGTTAAGGGAGATGCTCTACACCGTCTATGATGCAATCTACCCTTTTGCCGGTCATACTACTCGCCACAATGCAGCTCAGTCATTGTGACCGCAAAAGGGGAGAGTGCATCATAGACGGTGGAGAGCATCTCCTTAACGCTGCTATAATACTCGCTCAGTAGAATGGGTGCATTTGGTTAGAGGAAGTTGGGGTGCTCTGAAATTCTGCCCCTGAGATGCTCTCCACCGTCTATGATGCAATCTACCCTTTTGCTGTCACAATGACTGGGCTGCATTGTGGCGGAGTACTATGACCGGCAAAAAGGGGAGAGTGCATCATAGACGGTGGAGAGCATCTCCAGGGGCAGAATTTCAGAACACCCCAACTCGCTAACCAATTGCGCCAATACTATGAGCGAGTAGTATAGCCGCGTTAAGGGAGATGCTCTACACCGTCTATTGTGCAATCTACCCTTTTGCGGTCATACTACTCCGCCACAATGCAGCTCAGTCATTGTGACCGCAAAAGGGGAGAGTGCATCATAGACGGTGGAGAGCATCTCCCTTAACGCGGCTATACTACTCGCTCAGTAGAATGGGTGCATTTGGTTAGAGGAAGTTGGGGTGTCTCTGAAATTCTGCCCCTGGAGATGCTCTCACCGTCTATGATGCAATCTACCCTTTTGCTATCACAATGACTGAGCTGCATTGTGGCGGAGTACTATGACCGGCAAAAGGGGAGAGTGCATCATAGACGGGGAGAGCATCTCCAGAGGGGCAGAATTTCAGAACACCCTAACTTCCTCCAACCAAAGGCGCCCATACTACTGAGCGAGTACTATAGCCACGTTAAGGGAGATGCTCCCCACCGTCTATGATGCAATCTACCCTTTTGCCGGTCATACTACTCCGCCAAAATGCAGCTCAGTCATGGTGACCGCAAAAGGGTAGATTGCATCATAGACGGTGGAGAGCATCACCAGGGGCAGAATTTCAGAGCACCCGAACTTCCTCTAACCAAATGCGCCCATAATACTATATACAACTGAGCGAATAGTATAGCCGCGTTAAGGGAGATGCTATCCACCGTCTATGATGCAATCTACCCTTTTGCCGGTCATACTACTCCGCCACAATGCAGCTCAGTCATTGTGACCGCAAAAGTGGAGAGTGCATCATTGACGGTGGAGAGCATCTCCCTGAACGCGGCTATACTACTCGCTCAGTAGTATGGGTGCATTTGGTTAGAGGAAGTTGGTGTGCTCTGAAATTCTGCCCTGGAGATGCTCTCCACCGTCTATGATGCACCCTGCCCTTTTGCCGGTCATACTACTCCGACACATTGCAGCTCAGTCATTGTGACCGGAAAAGGGTAGATTGCATCATAGACGGTGGAGAGCATCTCCCGGGGCAGAATTTCAGAGCACCCCAACTTCCTCTAACCAAATGCGCCCATACTACTGAGCGAGTAGTATAGCCGCGTTAAGGGAGATGCTCTCCACCGTCTATGACGCACTCTCCCCTTTTGCCTGTCATACTACTCCGCCACAATGCAGCTCAGTCATTGTGACCGCAAAAGGGTAGATTGCATCATAGACGGGGAGAGCATCTACAGGGGCCAGAATTTCAGACCACCCAACTCCTCTAACAAAATGCGCCCATCTACTGAGCGAGTAGTATAGCCGAGTTAAGGGATATGCTCCCCACCGTATATGATGCATCTACCCTTTTGAGGTCATAATACTCCGACACAATGCAGCTCAGTCATTGTGACAGCAAAAGGGAGAGTGCATCATAGACGGTGGAGAGCATCTCCTGAACGCGGCTATACTACTCGCCCTCTAGAATGGTGCATTTGGTTAGAGGAAGTTGGTGTGCTCTGAAATTCTGCCCTGGAGATGCTCTCCACCGTCTATGATGCACCCTGCCCTTTTGCCTGTCTTACTACTCCGACACAATTGCAGCTCAGTCATTGTGACCGGAAAAGGGTAGATTGCATAGACGGTGGAGAGCATCTACAGGGGCAGAATTTCAGACCACCCCAACTTCCTCTAACAAATGCGCCCATACTACTGAGCGAGTAGTATAGCCGCGTTACGGGAGATGCTCCCACCGTCTATGACGCACTCTCCCTTTTGCCTGTCTTATACTCCGCCACAATGCAGCTCAGTCATTGTGACGCAAAAGGGAGATTGCATCAAGACGGTGGAGAGCATCTCCCTTAATGCGGCTATACTAATCGCTCAGTAGTATGGGTGCATTTGGTTAGAGGAAGTTTGGGTGCTCTGAAATTCTGCCCCTGGAGATGCTGTCCACCGTCTATGATGCAATCTACCCTTTTGCGGTCACAATGACTGAGCTGCATTGTGGCGGAGTAGTATGACCTGCAAAAGGGCAGAGTGCATCATAGAGGGTGGAGAGCATATCCAGGGGCAGAATTTCAGAGCACCCCAACTTCCTTTAACCAAATGCCCCCATACTACTACTGAGCGAGTAGTATAGCCGCGTTAAGGGAGATGCTCTACACCGTCTATGATGCATTCTACCCTTTTGCCGGTCATACTACTCCGCCACAATGCAGGTCAGTCATTGTGACCGCAAAAGGGGAGAGTGCATCATAGACGGTGGAGAGCATCTCCAGGGGCAGAATTTCAGAGCACCCCAATTTCCTCAAAACAAATGCCCAATACTACTGACCGAGTAGTATAGCCGAGTTAAGGGAGATGCTCTCCACCGTCTATGATGCAATCTACCGTTTTGAGGGTTATACTAATCGGCCACAATGCAGCTCAGTCATTGTGACTGCAAAAGTGGAGAGTGCATCATAGACGGTGGAGAGCATCTCAATTCATGCGGCTCTACTACTCGCTCAGTAGTATGGGTGCATTTGGTTAGAGGAAGTTGGGGTGCTCTGAAATTCTTCCACTGGAGATGCTCTCCACCGTCTATAATGCAATCTACCCTTTTGCGGTCACAATGATTGACTTACATTGTGGCGGAGTAGTATGATCGGGAAAAGGGGAGAGTGCATCATAAACGGTGGAGAGCATCTCCAGGGGCAGAATTTCAGAGCACCCCAACTTCCTCTAACCAAATGCACCCATACTACTGAGCGATTAGTATAGCCGCATTAAGGGAGATGCTCTCCACCGTGTATGATGCAATCTACCCTTTTGCGGTCAGAATGACAGCTGCATTGTGGCGGAGTATTATGACCGGCAAAAGGGGAGAGTGCATCATAGACGTTGGAGAGCATCTCCCTTAACGCGGCTATACTACTCGCTGAGAAGTATGGGCGCATTTGGTTAGAGGACGTTGGGGTGCTCTGAAATTCTGCCCCTGGATATGCTCTCCACCGTTTATGATGCACTCTCCCCTTTTCCCGATCATACTACTCCGCCACAATGTAGCTCAATCATTGTGACCGCAAAAGGGTAGATTGCATCATAGACGGTGGAGAGCATCTCCAGGGGCAGAATTTCAGAGCACCCCAATTTCCTCTAACCAAATGCACCCATACTACTGAGCGAGTAGTATAGCCGAGTTAAGGGAGATGCTCTCCACCGTCTATGATGGAATCTACCGTTTTGAGGGTTATACTACTCGGCCACAATGCAGCTCAGTCATTGTGACCGCAAAAGTGGAGAGTGCATCATAGACGGTGGAGAGCATCTCCCTTAACGCGGCTATACTACTCTCTCAGTAGTATTGGCGCATTTGGTTAGAGGAAGTTGGGGTGCTCTGAAATTCTTCCCCTGGAGATGCTCTCCACCGTCTATGATGCAATCTACCCTTTTGCGGTCACAATGATTGAGCTACATTGTGGCTGAGTAGTATGATCGGGAAAAGGGGAGAGTGCATCATAAACGGTGGAGAGCATATCCAGGGGCAGAATTTCAGAGCACCCCAACGTCCTCTAACCAAATGCGCCCATACTTCTCAGCGAGTAGTATAGCCGCGTTAAGGGAGATGCTCTCCAACGTCTATGATGCACTCTCCCCTTTTGCCGGTCATAATACTCCGCCACAATGCAGCTGTCATTCTGACCGCAAAAGGGTAGATTGCATCATACACGGTGGAGAGCATCTCCCTTAATGCGGCTATACTAATCGCTCAGTAGTATGGGTGCATTTGGTTAGAGGAAGTTGGAGTGCTCTGAAATTCTACCCCTGGAGATGCTCTCCACAGTCTATGATGCAGTCTACCCTTTTGCGGTCACAATCACTGAGCTGCATTGTGGCGGAGTAGTGTGACCGGCAAAAGGGGAGAGTGCATCATAGACGGTGGAGAGCATCTCCAGGGGCAGAATTTCAGAGCACCCCAACTTCCTCTAACCAAATGCACCCATACTACTAAGCGAGTAGTATAGCCGAGTTTAGGGATATGGTCTCCACCGTCTATGATGCACTCTCCCATTTTGCCTGTAATACTACTCCGCCACAATGCAGCTCAGTCATTGTGACCGCAAAATGGTAGATTACATCACAGACGGTGGAGAGCATCTCCAGGGGCAGAATTTCAGAGCACCCCAACTTCCTCTAACGAAATGCGCCCATCGTACTGAGCGAGTAGTATAGCCGAGTTAAGGGATATGCTCTCCACAGTCTATGATGCAATCTACCCTTTTGAGGGTAATACTACTCCGCCACAATGTAGCTCAGTCATTGTGACCGCAAAAGGGGAGAGTGCATCATAGACGGTGGAGAGCATCTCCCTTAACGCGGCTATACTACTCGATCAGTATTGTGGGTGCATTTGGTTAGAGGAAGTTGGGGTGCTCTGAAATTCTGCCCCTGGAGATGCTCTCCACCGTATATGATGCAATCTACCATTTTGCGGTCACAATAACTGAGCTGCATTGTGGCGGAGTAGTATTATAGGCAAAAGGGGAGAGTGCATCATAGACGGTGGAGACCATATCCCTAAACTCGGCTATACTACTCGCTTAGTAGTATGGGTGCATTTGGTTAGAGGAAGTTGGGGTGCTCTGAAATTCTGCCCCTGGAGATGCTCTCCAGCGTCTATGATGCAAACTACCCTTTTGCGGTCACAATGACTGAGCTGCATTGTGGCGGAGCAGTATGACCGGCAAAAGGGCAGAGTGCATCATAGATGGTGGAGAGCATCCCCAGGGGCAGAATTTCAGAGCACCCCAACTTCCGCTAACCAATTGCGCCAATACTACTGAGCGAGTAGTATAGCCGCGTTAAGGGAGATGCTCTACACCGTCTATTGTGCAATCTACCCTTTTGCCGGTCATACTACTCCGCCACAATGCAGCTCAGTCATTGTGACCGCAAAAGGGGAGAGTGCATCATAGACGGTGGAGAGCATCTCCCTTAACGCGGCTATACTACTCGCTCAGTAGAATGGGTGCATTTGGTTAGAGGAAGTTGGGGTGCTCTGAAATTCTGCCCCTGGAGATGCTCTCCACCGTCTATGATGCAATCTACCCTTTTGCTGTCACAATGACTGAGCTGCATTGTGGCGGAGTACTATGACCGGCAAAAGGGGAGAGTGCATCATAGACGGTGGAGAGCATCTCCAGGGGGCAGAATTTCAGAACACCCTAACTTCCTCCAACCAAAGGCGCCCATACTACTGAGCGAGTACTATAGCCACGTTAAGGGAGATGCTCCCCACCGTCTATGATGCAATCTACCCTTTTGCCGGTCATACTACTCCGCCAAAATGCAGCTCAGTCATTGTGACCGCAAAAGGGTAGATTGCATCATAGACGGTGGAGAGCATCACCAGGGGCAGAATTTCAGAGCACCCGAACTTCCTCTAACCAAATGCGCCCATAATACTATATACAACTGAGCGAATAGTATAGCCGCGTTAAGGGAGATGCTATCCACCGTCTATGATGCAATCTACCCTTTTGCCGGTCATACTACTCCGCCACAATGCAGCTCAGTCATTGTGACCGCAAAAGTGGAGAGTGCATCATAGACGGTGGAGAGCATCTCCCTGAACGCGGCTATACTACTCGCTCAGTAGTATGGGTGCATTTGGTTAGAGGAAGTTGGTGTGCTCTGAAATTCTGCCCCTGGAGATGCTCTCCACCGTCTATGATGCACCCTGCCCTTTTGCCGGTCATACTACTCCGACACATTGCAGCTCAGTCATTGTGACCGGAAAAGGGTAGATTGCATCATAGACGGTGGAGAGCATCTCCCGGGGCAGAATTTCAGAGCACCCCAACTTCCTCTAACCAAATGCGCCCATACTACTGAGCGAGTAGTATAGCCGCGTTAAGGGAGATGCTCTCCACCGTCTATGACGCACTCTCCCCTTTTGCCTGTCATACTACTCCGCCACAATGCAGCTCAGTCATTGTGACCGCAAAAGGGTAGATTGCATCATAGACGGTGGAGAGCATCTACAGGGGCAGAATTTCAGACCACCCAACTTCCTCTAACAAAATGCGCCCATCCTACTGAGCGAGTAGTATAGCCGAGTTAAGGGATATGCTCCCCACCGTATGATGCAATCTACCCTTTTGAGGGTCATAATACTCCGCCACAATGCAGCTCAGTCATTGTGACAGCAAAAGGGGAGAGTGCATCATAGACGGTGGAGAGCATCTCCCTTAACGCGGCTATACTACTCGCTCAGTAGTATGGGTGCATTTGGTTAGAGGAAGTTTGGGTGCCCTGAAATTCTGCCCCTGGAGATGCTCTCCACCGTCTATGATGCAATCTACCCTTTTGCGGTCACAATGACTGAGCTGCATTGTGGCGGAGTACTATGACCGGCAAAAGGGAGAGTGCATCATAGACGGTGGAGAGCATCTCCAGGGGCAGAATTTCAGAGCACCCAACTTCCTCAACCAAATGCCCCATTCTACTGAGCGAGTAGTATAGCCGCGTTAAGGGAGATGCTCTCCACCGTCTATGATGCACTTCCCCTTTTGCGGTCACAATGACTGACTGCAGTGCAGTAGTATGACCGCAAAAGGGTAGATTGCATCATAGACGGTGGAGAGCATCTCCTTAACGCGACTATACACTCGCTCAGTAGTATTGCGCAATTGGTTAGCGGAAGTTGGGGTGCTCTGAAATTCTGCCCTGGGATGCTCTCCACCGTCTATGATGCATCTGCCCTTTTGCGGTCATACTCGCCACAATGCAGCTCAGTCATTGTGACCGCAAAAGGGAGTGCATCATAGACGGTGGAGAGCATCTCCAGGGGCAGAATTTCAGAGCACCCCAACTTCCTCTAACCAAATGCACCCATACTACTAAGCGAGTAGTATAGCCGAGTTTAGGGATATGGTCTCCACCGTCTATGATGCACTCTCCCCTTTTGCTGTAATACTACTCCGCCACAATGCAGCTCAGTCATTGTGACCGCAAATGGTAGATTGCATCATATACGGTGGAGAGCATCTCCAGGGGCAGAATTTCAGAGCACCCCAACTCCTCTAACCAAATGCACCCACAATACTGATCGAGTAGTATAGCCGCGTTAAGGGAGATGCTCTCCACCGTCTATGATGCACTCTCCCCTTTTGCGGTCACAATGACTGAGCTACATTGTGGCGGAGTAGTATGACCTCAAAAGGGTAGATTGCATCATAGACTGTGGAGAGCAATCCCTTAACTCGGCTATACTACTCGCTCAGTACGATGGGCGCATTTCGTTAGAGGAAGTTGGGGTGCTCTGAAATTCTGCCCCTGGAGATGCTCTCCACCGTCTGTGATGTAATCTACCATTTTGCGGTCACAATGACTGAGCTGCATTGTGGCGGAGTAGTATTACAGGCAAAAGGGGAGAGTGCATCATAGACGGTGTAGACCATATCCCTAAACTCGGCTATACTACTCGCTAGTAGTATGGGTGCATTTGGTTAGAGTAAGTTGGGGTGCTCTGAAATTCTGCCCCTGGAGATGCTCTCCACCGTCTATGATGCACTCTCCCCTTTTGCCGGTCACACTACTCCGCCACAATGCAGCTCAGTGATTGTGACCGCAAAAGGGTAGACTGCATCATAGACTGTGGAGAGCATCTCCAGGGGCAGAATTTCAGAGCACCCCAACTTCCTCTAACCAAATGCACCCATACTACTGAGCGATTAGTATAGCCGCATTAAGGGAGATGCTCTCCACCTGTATGATGCAATCTACCCTTTTGCGGTCAGAATGACAGCTACATTGTGGCGGAGTAGTATGATCGGGAAAAGGGGAGAGTGCATCATAAACGGTGGAGAGCATATCCAGGGGCAGAATTTCAGAGCACCCCAACGTCCTCTAACCAAATGCGCCCATACTTCTCAGCGAGTAGTATAGCCGCGTTAAGGGAGATGCTCTCCAACGTCTATGATGCACTCTCCCCTTTTGCCGGTCATACTACTCCGCCACAATGCAGCTGTCATTCTGACCGCAAAAGGGTAGATTGCATCATACAAGGGGAGAGCATCTCCCTTAATGCGGCTATACTAATCGCTCAGTAGTATGGGTGCATTTGGTTAGAGGAAGTTGGGGGCTCTGAAATTCTGCCCCTGGAGATGCTCTCCACAGTCTATGATGCAGTCTACCCTTTTGCGGTCACAATCACTGAGCTGCATTGTGGCGGAGTAGTGTGACCGGCAAAAGGGGAGAGTGCATCATAGACGGTGGAGAGCATCTCCAGGGGCAGAATTTCAGAGCACCCCCAACTTCTCTAACCAAATGCACCCATCCTACTAAGCGAGTAGTATAGCCGAGTTTAGGGATATGGTCTACACCGTCTATGATGCACTCTCCCCTTTTGCCTGTAATACTACTCCGCCACAATGCAGCTCAGTCATTGTGACCGCAAAATGGTAGATTACATCAAGACGGTGGAGAGCATCTCCAGGGGCAGAATTTCAGAGCACCCCAACTTCCTCTAACGAAATGCGCCCATCGTACTGAGCGAGTAGTAGCCGAGTTAAGGGATATGCTCTCCACAGTCTATGATGCAATCTACCCTTTTGAGGGTCATACTACTCCGCCACAATGTAGCTCAGTCATTGTGACCGCAAAAGGGGAGAGTGCATCATAGACGGTGGAGAGCATTCCCTTAACGCGGCTATACTACTCGATCAGTATTGTGGGTGCATTTGGTTAGAGGAAGTTGGGGTGCTCTGAAATTCTGCCCCTGGAGATGCTCTCCACCGTATATGATGCAATCTACCATTTTGCGGTCACAATGACTGAGCTGCATTGTGGCGGAGTAGTATTACAGCAAAAGGGGAGAGTGCATCATAGACGGTGGAGACCATATCCCTAAACTCGGCTATACTACTCGCTTAGTAGTATGGGTGCATTTGGTTAGAGGAAGTTGGGGTGCTCTGAAATTCTGCCCCTGGAGATGCCTCCACCGTCTATGATGCAAACTACCTTTTGCGGTCACAATGACTGAGCTGCATGTGGCGGAGCAGTATGACCGGCAAAAGGGCAGAGTGCATCCATAGATGGTGGAGAGCATCCCCAGGGGCAGAATTTCAGAGCACCCCAACTTCCGCTAACCAATTGCGCCAATATACTGAGCAGTAGTATAGTCGCGTTAAGGGAGATGCTCTACACCGTCTATGATGCAATCTACCCTTTTGCCGGTCATACTACTCCGCCACAATGCAGCTCAGTCATTGTGACCGCAAAAGGGGAGAGTGCATCATAGACGGTGGAGAGCATCTCCTTAACGCGGCTATACTACTCGCTCAGTAGAATGGGTGCATTTGGTTAGAGGAAGTTGGGGTGCTCTGAAATTCTGCCCCTGGAGATGCTCTCCACCGTCTATGATGCAATCTACCCTTTTCCAGTCACAATGACCGAGCTACATTGTGGCAGAGTAGTATGACCGGCAAAGGGGAGAGTGCATCATAGACGGTGGAGAGCATCTCCAGGGGCAGAATTTCACAGCACCCCAACTTCCTCTAACCAAATGCCCCCATACTACTGAGAGAGTAGTATAGCCGCGTTAAGGGAGATGCTCTCCACCGTCTATGATGCACTCTCCCCTTTTGCCGGGCATACTACTCCGCCACAATGCAGCTGTCATTCTGACCGCAAAAGGGTAGATTGCATCATAGATGGTGGAGAGCATCTTCCTTAACGCGGCTATACTAATCGCTCAGTAGTATGGGCGCATTTGGTTAGAGGAAGTTGGGGTGCTCTGAAATTCTGCCCCTGGAGATGCTCTCCACCGTCTATGATGCAATCTACACTTTTGCGGTCACAATGACTGAGCTGCATTGTGGCGGAGTAGTATGACCGGCAAAAGGGGAGAGTGCATTATAGACGGTGGAGAGCATCTCCAGGGGCAGAATTTCAGAGCACCCCAACTTCCTCTAACCAAATGCGCCCATACTACTGAGCGAGTAGTATAGCCGCGTTAAGGGAGATGCTCTCCACCGTCTATGATGCACTCTCTCCTTTTGCCGGTCATACTACTCCGCCACAATGCAGCTCAGTCATTGTGACCGCAAAAGGGTAGATTGCATCATAGACGGTGGAGAGCATCTCCCTTAACGCGGCTATACTTGTAGTAGTTTGGGCGCCTTTGGTTAGAGGAAGTTGGGGTGCTCTGAAATTCTGCCCCTAGAGGGGCCCATACTACTGAGCGAGTGGTATAGCTGCGTTAAGGGAGATGCTCTCCACCGTCTATGAAGCACTCTCCCCTTTTGACGGTCACACTACTACCGCCACAATGCAGCTCAGTCATTGTGACCGCAAAAGGGTAGATTGCATCATAGACGGTGGAGAGCATCTCCAGGGGCAGAATTTCAAAGCAACCCGACTTCCTCTAACCAAATGCGCCCATACTAATGAGCGAGTAGTATAGCCGCGTTAAGGGAGATGCTCTACACCGTCTATGATGCAATCTACCCTTTTGCCGGTCATACTACTCCGCCACAATGCAGCTCAGTCATTGTGACCGCAAAAGGGGAGAGTGCATCATAGACGGTGGAGAGCATCTCCAGGGGCAGAATTTCAGAGCACCCCAATTTCCTCTAACCAAATGCACCCACACTACTGAGCGAGTAGTATAGCCGAGTTAAGGGAGATGCTCTCCACCGTCTATGATGCAATCTACCGTTTTGACGGTTATACTACTCGGCCACAATGCAGCACACTCATTGTGACCGCAAAAGGGGAGAGTGCATCATAGACGGTGGAGAGCATCTCCCTTAACGCGGCTATACTACTCGCTCAGTAGTATGGGCGCATTTGGTTAGAGGAAGTTGGGGTGCTCTGAAATTCTGCCCCTGGAGATGCACTCCACCGTCTATGATGCAATCTACCCTTTTGTGGTCACAATGACTGAGCTACATTGTGGCGGAGTAGTATGACCGGCAAAAGAGGAGAGTGCATCATAGACGGTGGAGAGCATCTCCAGGGGCAGAATTTCAGAGCACCCCAACTTCCTCTAACCAAATGCGCCCATGCTACTGAGCGAGTAGTATAGCCGCGTTAAGGGAGATGCTCTCCACCGTCTATGATGCACTCTCCCCTTTTGCCGGTCATACTACTCCGCCACAATGCAGCTGTCATTCTGACCGCAAAAGGGTAGATTGCATCATACACGGTGGAGAGCATCTCCCTTAACGCGGCTATACTAATCGCTCAGTAGTATGAGTGCATTTGGTTAGAGGAAGTTGGGGTGCTCTGAAATTCTGCCCCTGGAGATGCCCTCCACCTTATATGATGCAATCCACACTTTTGCGGTCACAATGACTGAGGTGCATTGTGGCGGAGAAGTATGACCGGCAAAAGGGGAGAGTGCATCATTGACGGTGGAGAGCATCTCCAGGGGCAGAATTTCAGAGCACCCCAACTTCCTCTAACCAAATGCGCCCATACTACTGAGCGAGTAGTATAGACGCGTTAAGGGAGATGCTCTCCACCGTCTATGATGCACTCTCTCCTTTTGCCGGTCATACTACTTCGCCACAATGCAGCTCAGTCATTGTAACCGCAAAAGGGTAGATTGCATCATAGACGGTGGAGAGCATCTCCAGGGGTAGAATTTCAGAGCACCCAAACTTCCTGTAACCAAATGCGCCATAATACTCAGCGAGTGGTATAGCCGCGTTAAGGGAGATGCTCTCCACCGTCTATGATGCAATCTACCCTTTTGCCGTTCATACTACTCCGCCACAATGCAGCTCAGTCATTGTGACCGCAAAAGGGGAGAGTGCATCATAGACAGTGGAGAGCATCTCTCTTAACGCGGCTACACTAATTGCTCATTAGTATGAGCGCATTTGGTTTGAGAAAGTTGGGGTGCTCTGAAATTCTGCCCCTGGAGATGCTCTCCGCAGTCTATGATGCAATCTATCCTTTTTCGGTTACAATCACTGAGCTGCATTGTGGCGGAGTAGTATGACCGGCAAAAGGGGAGAGTGCATCATAGACGGTGGAGAGCATCTCCAGGGGCAGAATTTCAGAGCACCCCAACTTCCACTAACCAAATGCGCCATACTACTAAGCGAGTAGTATAGCCGAGTTAAGGGATATGCTCTCCACCGTCTATGATGCGCTCTCCCCTTTTGTCTGTAATACTACTCGCCACAATGCAGTCAGTCATTGTGACCGCAAAATGGTAGATTACATCACAGACGGTGGAGAGCATCTCCAGGGGCAGAATTTCCACCGTCTATGATGCAATCTACCCTTTTGCGGTCACAATGACTGAGCTGCATTGTGGCGGGGTAGTATGACAGGCAAAAGGGGAGAGTGCGTCATAGACGGTGGAGAGCATCTCCCTTAACGCGGCTATACTACTCGCTCAGTAGTATGGTCGCATTTGGTTAGAGGAAGTTGGGGTGCTCTGAAATTCTGCCCCGGGAGATGCTCTCCACCGTCTATGATGCAATCTACCCTTTTCCGGTCAATGACTGAGCTGCAATGTGTCGGAGTAGTATGACCGAAAAAGGGCAGGGTGCATCATAGACGGTGGAGAGCATCTCCAGGGGCAGAATTTCAGAGCACACCAACTTCCTCTAACCAAATGCACCCATACTACTGAGCGAGTAGTATAGCCGCGTTCAGGAGATGCTCTCCACCGTCTATGATGCACTCTCCACTTTTGCGGTCACAATGACTGAGCTGCATTGTGCGGAGTAGTATGACCGGCAAAAGGGTAGATTGCATCATAGACGGTGGAGAGCATCTCCTTAACGCGGCTATACTACTCGCTCAGTTGTATATAGTATGATGGGCGCATTTGGTTAGAGGAAGTTGGGTGCTCTGAAATTCTGCCCCTGGTGATGCTCTCCACCGTCTATGATGCAATCTACCCTTTTGCGGTCACAATGACTGAGCTGCATTTTGGCGGAGTAGTATGACCGGCAAAAGGGTAGATTGCATCATAGACGGTGGGGAGCATCTCCCTTAACGTGGCTATAGTACTCGCTCAGTAGTATGGGCGCCTTTGGTTGGAGGAAGTTAGGGTGTTCTGAAATTCTGCCCCTGGAGATGCTCCCCACCGTCTATGATGCACTCTCCCCTTTTGCCGGTCATAGTACTCCGCCACAATGCAGCTCAGTCATTGTGACAGCAAAAGGGTAGATTGCATCATAGACGGTGGAGAGCATCTCCAGGGGCAGAATTTCAGAGCACCCCAACTTCTCTAACCAAATGCACCCATTCTACTGAGCGAGTAGTATAGCCGCGTTAAGGGAGATGCTCTCCACCGTCTATGATGCACTCTCCCCTTTTGCGGTCACAATGACTGAGCAGCATTTTGGCGGAGTAGTATGACCGGCAAAAGGGTAGATTGCATCATAGACGGTGTAGAGCATCTCCGTTAACGCGGCTATACTACTCGCTCAGTAGTATTGGCGCAATTGGTTAGCGGAAGTTGGGGTGCTCTGAAATTCTGCCCCTGGGGATGCTCTCCACCATCTATGATGCACTCTGCCCTTTTGCCGTCATACTGCTCCGCCACAATGTAGCTCAGTCATTGTGACCGCAAAGGGTAGTTTGCATCATAGACGCTGGAGAGCATCTCCAGGGGCAGAATTTCAGAGCACCCCAACTTCCTCTAACCAAATGCCCCATACTACTAAGCGAGTAGTATAGCCGAGTTTAGGGATATGGTCTCCACCGCTATGATGCACTCTCCCCTTTTGCCTGTAATACTACTCCGCCACAATGCAGCTCAGTCATTGTGACCGCAAAATGGTAGATTGCATCATATACGGAATAGAGCATCTCCAGGGCAGAATTTCAGAGCACCCCAACTTCCTCTAACCAAATGCACCCACAATACTGATCGAGTAGTAGTATAGCCGCGTTAAGGGAGATGCTTCGCCACCGTCTATGATGCACTCTCCCCTTTTGGGTCACAATGACTGAGCTACATTGTGGCGGAGTAGTATGACCCTCAAAAGGGTAGATTGCATCATAGACTTTGGAGAGCATATCCCTTAACTCGCTATACTACTCGCTCAGTACGATGGGCGCATTTCGTTAGAGGAAGTTGGGGTGCTCTGAAATTCTGCCCCTGGAGATGCTCTCCACCGTCTGTGATGTAATCTACCCATTTTGCGGTCACAATGACTGAGCTGCATTGTGGCGGAGTAGTATTACAGGCAAAATGGGAGAGTGCATCATAGACGGTGGAGACCATATCCCTAAACTCGGCTATACTACTCGCTTAGTAGTATGGGTGCATTTGGTTAGAGGAAGTTGGGGTGCTCTGAAATTCTGCCCCTGGAGATGCTCTCCACCGTCTATGATGCACTCTCCCCTTTTGCCGGTCACACTACTCCGCACAATGTAGCTCAGTGATTGTGACCGCAAAAGGGTAGACTGCATCATAGACGTGGAGAGCTCTCCAGGGGCAGAATTTCAGAGCACCACCCCAACTTCCTCTAACCAAATGCACCCATACTACTGAGCAGATTAGTATAGCCGCATTAAGGGAGATGCTCTCCACCGTGTATGATGCAATCTACCCTTTTGCGGTCAGAATGACAGCTGCATTGTGGCGGAGTATTATGACCGGCAAAAGGGAGAGTGCATCATAGACGTTGGAGAGCATCTCCCTTAACGCGGCTATACTACTCGCTGAGAAGTATGGGCGCATTTGGTTAGAGGACGTTGGGGTGCTCTGAAATTCTGCCCCTGGATATGCTCTCCACCGTTTATGATGCACTCTCCCCTTTTCCAGATCATACTACTCCGCCACAATGTAACTCATCATTGTGACCGCAAAAGGGTAGATTGCATCATAGACGGTGGAGAGCATCTCCAGGGGAAGAATTTCAGAGCACCCCAACTTCCTCTAACCAAATGCGCCAATACTACTGAGAGAGTAGTATAGCCGCGTTAAGGGAGATGCTCTCCACCGTCTATGATGCACTCTCCACTTTTGCGGTCACAATGACTGAGCTGCATTGGTGGCCGAGTAGTATAACCCTCAAAACGGTAGATTCCATCATAGACGGTGGAGAGCATCTCCCTTAACTCGGCTATACTACTCGCTCAGTAGAATGGGTGCATTTGGTTAGAGGAAATTGGGGTGCTCTGAAATTCTGCCCCTGGAGATGCTCTCCACCGTCTATGATGCACTCTCCCCTTTTGCGGTCACAATGACTGAGCTGCATTGTGGCGGAGTAGTATGACCGGCAAAAGGGTAGAATGCATCATAGACGGTGTAGAGCATCTCCCTTATCGCGGCTATACTACTCGCTCAGTAGTAGGATGGGCGCATTTGGTTAGAGGAAGTTGGGGTGCTCTGAAATTCTGCCCCTGGAGATGCTCTCCACCCTCTATGATGCACTCTGCCCTTTTGCCGATCATACTACTCCGCCACAATGCAGCTCAGTCATTGTGGCCGCAAAAGGGTAGATTGCATCATAGACGGTGGAGAGCATCTCCAGGGGCAGAATTTCAGAGCACCCCAACTTCCTCTAACCAAATGCAACCATGCTACTACACTGAGCGTGTAGTATAGCCGCGTTTAGGGAGATGCTCTCCACCGTCTATGATGCAATCTACCCTTTTGCGGTCGGACTACCACAATGACTGAGCTACATTGTGGCGGTCGTAGTGTGACCGTCAAAAGGGGGGAGTGCATCATAGACGGTGGAGAGCATCTCCCTAAACGCAGCTATACTACACGCTCAGTAGTATGGGCGCATTTGGTTAGAGGAAGTTGGGGTGCTCCGAATTCTGCCCCTGGACGGGCCCATACCACTGAGCGAGTACTATAGCCCCGTTTAGGGAGATGCTCTCCACCGTGTATGATGCAATCTACCCTTTTGCGTCGGACGACCACAATGACTGAGCTGCATTGTGGCGGTAGTAGTGTGACCGTCAAAAGGGGAGAGTGCTTCATAGACGGTGGAGAGCATCTCCCTTAACGCAGCTATACCACTCGCTCAGTAGTATGGGCCCCTCCAGGGCAGAATTTCAGAGCACCCCAACTTCCTCTAACCAAAGGCGCCCACACTACTACTAGTATAGCAGCGTTAAGGAGATGCTCTCCACCGTCTATGATGCAATCTACCCTTTTGCGGTCACAATGACTGAGCTGCATTGTGCCGGAGTAGTATGACCGGCAAAAGGAGAGAGTGCATCATAGACGGTGGAGAGCATCTCCCTTAACGCGGCTATACTACTCGCTCAGTAGTATGGGCGCACTTGGTTAGAGGAAGTTGGGGTGCTCTGAAATTCTGCCCCTGGAGATGCTCTCCACCGTCTACAATGCACTCTCCCCTTTTGCCGGTCATACTACTCCGCCACAATGCAGCTCAGTCATTGTGACCGCAAAAGGGTAGATTGCATCATAGACGGTGGAGAGCATCTCCAGTGGCAGAATTTCAGAGCACCCCAACTTCCTCTAACCAAATGCGCCCATACTACTGAGCGATTAGTATAGCCGCGTTAAGGAAGATGCTCTCCACCATCTATGATGCAATCTACCCTTTTGCGGTCAGAATGACAGCTGCATTGTGGCGGAGTAGTATGACCGGCAAAAGGGGAGAGTGCATCATAGACGGTGGAGAGCATCTCCCTTAACGCGCCTATACTACTCCTCAGTAGATGAGGGCATTTGGTTAGTGGAAGTTGGGGTGCTCTGAAATTCTGCCCCTGGAGATGCTCTCCACCGTCTATGATGCACTCTCCCCTGTTGCCGGTCATACTGCTCTGCCACAATGTAGCTCGGTCATTGTGACTGGAAAAGGGTAGATTGCATCACAGCCGGTGGAGTGCATCCCAGGGGCAGAATTTCAGAGCACCCCAACTTCCTCTAACCAAATGCGCCCATAGTACTGAGCGAGTAGTATAGCTGCGTTAAGGGAGATGCTCTCCACCGTATATGATGCAGTCTCCCCTTTTGCGGTCACAATGACTGAGCTGCATTGTGGCGGAGTAGTATGACCGGCAAAAGGGTAGATTGCATCATAGACGGTGGAGTGCATCTCCAGGGTAGAATTTCAGAGCACCCCAACTTCCTCTAACGAAATGCGCCCATCCTACTGAGCGAGTAGTATAGCCGAGTTAAGGGATATGCTCTCCACCGTCTATGATGCAATCTGCCCTTTTGAGGGTCATACTACTCCGCCACAATGCAGCTCAGTCATTGGACCCGCAAAAGGGGAGAGTGCATCATAGACGGTGTAGAGCATCTCCCTTAACGCGGCTATACTACTCGCTCAGTAGGATGGGCGAATTGGTTAGCGGAAGTTGGGGTGCTCTGAAATTCTGCCCCTGGAGATGCTTTCCACCGTCTATGATACACTCTGCCCTTTTGCCGGTCAAACTGCTCCGCTACAATGCAGCTCAGTCATTGTGACCGCAAAAGGGTAGATTGAATCATAGAAGCTGGAGAGCATCTCCAGGGGCAGAATTTCAGAGCACCCCAACTTCCTCTAACCAAATGCGCCCATTCTACTAGAACTGAGAGTAGTATAGCCGCGTTAAGGGAGATGCTCTCCACCGTCTCTGACGCAATCTACCCTTTTGCGGTCACAATGACTGAGCTGCATTGTGGCGGATTAGTATGACCGGCAAAAGGGGAGAGTGCATCATACACGGTGGAGAGCATCTCCCTCAACGTGGCTATACTACTCGCTCGGTAGTGTGGGCGCATTTGGTTAGAGGAAGTTGGGGTGCTCTGAAATTCTGCCCCTCTAGATGCTATCCACCGGCTATGATGCACTCTCGCCTTTTGCCGTTCATACTACTCACCCGCCACAATGCAGCTCAGTTATTGTGACCGCAAAACGGTAGATTGCATCATAGACGGTGGAGAGCATCTCTAGGGGCAGAATTTCAGAGCACCCCAACTTCCTCTAACCAAATTCACCCACACTACTGATCGAGTAGTATAGCCGCGTTAAGGGAGATGCTCTCCACCGTCTATGATGCACTCTCCCCTTTTGCGGGTCCAATGACTGAGCTGCATTGTGGCGGAGTAGTATGACCCTCAAAAGGGCAGATTGCATCATAGACGGTGGAGAGCATATCCCTTAACTCGGCTATACTACTCGCTCAGTAGGATGGGCGCATTTCGTTAGAGGAAGTTGGGGTGCTCTGAAATTCTACCCCTGGAGATGCACTCCACCGTCTATGATGCAATCTACCCTTTTGCGGTCACAATGACTGACCTGCATTGTGGCGGAGTAGTATTACAGGCAAAAGGGGAGAGCGCATCATAGACGGTGGAGAGCATATCCCTTAACTCGGCTATACTACTCGCTTAGTAGTATGGGCGCATTTGGTTAGTGGAAGTTGGGGTGCTCTGAAATTCTGCCCCTGGAGATGCTCTCCACCGTCTATGATGCACTCTCCCCTTTTGCCGGTCATACTACTCCGCCACAATGCAGCTCAGTGATTGTAACCGAAAAAGGATAGATTGCATCATAGACTGCGGAGAGCATCTCCAGGGGCAGAATTTCAGAGCACCCCAACTTTCTCAAACCAAATGCGCTCATACTAATGAGCAATTAGTGTAGCCGCGTTAAGAGAGATGCTCTCCACTGTCTATGATGCACTCTCCCCTTTTGCGGTCACAATGACTGAGCTGCATTGTGGCGGAGTAGTATGAACGGCAAAAGGGTAGATTGCATCATAGACGGTGGAGAGCATCTCCCTTAACGCGGCTATACCACTCGCTGAGTATTATGGGCGCATTTGGTTACAGGAAGTTTGGGTGCTCTGAAATTCTGCCCCTGGAGATGCTCTCCACCGTCTATGATGCAATCTACCCTTTTGCGGTTACAATGACTGAGCTGCATTGTGGCGAAGTAGTATGACCGGCAAAAGGAGAGAGTGCATCATAGACGGTGGAGAGCATCTCCCTTAACGCGTCTATACTACTCGCTCAGTAGTATGGGCGCATTTGGTTAGAGGAAGTGGGTGCTCTGAAATTCTGCCCTGGAGATGCTCTCCACCGTCAATGATGCACTCTCCCCTTTTGCCGGTCATACTTCTCCGCCACAATGCACCTCAGTCATTGTGACCGCAAAAGTGTGGATTGCATCATATACGGTGGAGGGCATCTCCAGGGGCAGAATTTCAGAGCACCCCAACTTCCTCTAACCAAATGCACTCATACTACTGAGCGATTAGTATAGCCGCGTTAAGGGAGATGCTCTCCACCGTGTATGATGCAATCTACCCTTTTGCGGTCAGAATGACAGCTGCATTGTGGCGGAGTAGTATGACCGGCAAAAGGGGAGAGTGCATCATAGACGGTGGAGAGCATCTCCCTTAACGCGGCTATACTACTCGCTCAGTAGCATGGGCGCATTTGGTTAGAGGAAGTTGGGGTGCTCTGAAATTCTGCCCCTGGAGATGCTCTCCACCGTCTATGATGCACTCTCCCTTTTGCCGGTCATACTACTCCGCCACAATGTAGCTCAGTCATTGTGACCACAAAAGGGTAGATTGCATCATAGACGGTGGAGTGCATCTCCAGGGGCAGAATTTCAGAGCACCCCAACTTCCTCTAACCAAATGCGCCCATACTACTGAGCGAGTAGTATAGCCGCGTTAAGGGAGATGCTCTCCACCGTCTATGATGCACTCTCCCCTTTTGCGGTCACAATGACTGTGCTGCATTGTGGCCGAGTAGTATAACCGTCAAAACGGTAGATTGCATCATAGACGGTGGAGAGCATCTCCCTTAACTCGGCTATACTACTCGCTCAGTAGATGGGTGCATTTGGTTAGAGGAAATTGGGGTGCTCTGAAATTCTGCCCCTGGAGATGCTCTCCACCGTCTATGATGCACTCTCCCCTTTTGCGGTCACAATGACTGAGCTGCATTGTGGCGGAGTAGTATGACCGGCAAAAGGGTAGATTGCATCATAGACGGTGTAGAGCATCTCCCTTAACGCGGCTATACTACTCGCTCATTAGTATGGGCGCATTTGGTTAGAGGAAGTCGGGTTGCTTTGAAATTCTGCCCCTGGAGATGCTCTCCACCGTCTATGATGCAATCTACCCTTTTGCGGTCACAATGACTGAGCTGCATTGTGGCGGTAGTAGTGTGACCGTCAAAAGGGGAGAGTGCTTCATAGACGGTGAGAGCATCTCCCTTAACGCAGCTATACCACTCGCTCAGTAGTATGGGCCCCTCTAGGGGCAGAATTCAGAGCACCCCAACTTCCTCTAACCAAAGGCGCCCAACTACTACAAGTATAGCCGCGTTAAGGGAGATGCTCTCCACCGTCTATGATGCAATCTACCCTTTTGCGGTCACAATGACTGAGCTGCATTGTGGCGGAGTAGTTGACCGGCAAAAGGAGAGAGTGCATCATAGACGGTGGAGAGCATCTCCCTTAACGCGGCTATACTACTCGCTCAGTAGTATGGGCGCATTTGGTTAGAGGAAGTTGGGGTGCTCTGAAATTCTGCCCCTGGAGATGCTCTCCACCGTCTATAATGCACTCTCCCCTTTGCCGGTCATACTACTCCGCCACAATGCAGCTCAGTCATTGTGACCGCAAAAGTGTAGATTGCATCATAGACGGTGGAGAGCATCTCCAGGGGCAGAATTTCAGAGCACCCCAACTTCCTCTAACCAAATGCGCCCATACTACTGAGCGATTAGTATAGCCGCGTTAAGGAAGATGCTCTCCACCATCTATGATGCAATCTACCCTTTTGCGGTCAGAATGACAGCTGCATTGTGGCGGAGTAGTATGACCGGCAAAAGGGGAGAGTGCATCATAGACGGTGGAGAGCATCTCCCTTAACGCGGCTATACTACTCTCTCAGTAGTATGGGGGCATTTGGTTAGAGGAAGTTGGGGTGCTGTGAAATTCTGCCCCTGGAGATGCTCTCCACCGTCTATGATGCACTCTCCCTGTTGCCGGTCATACTACTCTGCCACAATGTAGCTCGGTCATTGTGACTGGAAAAGGGTAGATTGCATCATAGACGGTGGAGAGCATCTCCAGGGGCAGAATTTCAGAGCACCCCAACTTCCTCTAACCAAATGCACCCATTCTACTGAGCGAGTAGTATAGCCGCGTTAAGGAGATGCTCTCCACCGTCTATGATGCACTCTCCCCTTTTGCGGTCACAATGACTGAGCTGCATTGTGGCGGAGTAGTATGACCGGCAAAAGGGTAGATTGCATCATAGACGGTGTAGAGCATCTCCCTTAACGCGACTATACTACTCGCTCAGTAGTATTGGCGCAATTGGTTAGCGGAAGTTGGGGTGCTCTGAAATTCTGCCCCTGGGGATGCTCTCCACCATCTATGATGCACTCTGCCCTTTTGCCGGTCATACTGCTCGCCACAATGCAGCTCAGTCATTGTGACCGCAAAAGGGTAGTTTGCATCATAGACGGTGAGAGCATCTCCAGGGGCAGAATTTCAGAGCACCCCAACTTCCTCTAACCAAATGCACCCATACTACTAAGCGAGTAGTATAGCCGAGTTTAGGGATATGGTCTCCACCGTCTATGATGCACTCTCCCCTTTTGCTGTAATACTACTCCGCCACAATGCAGCTCAGTCATTGTGACCGCAAAATGGTAGATTGCATCATATACGTGGAGAGCATCTCCAGGGCAGAATTTCAGAGCACCCCAACTTCCTCTAACCAAATGCACCCACAATACTGATCGAGTAGTATAGCCGCGTTAAGGGAGATGCTCTCCACCGTCTATGATGCACTCTCCCCTTTTGCGGTCACAATGACTGAGCTACAATTGTGGCGGAGTAGTATGACCCTCAAAAAGGGTAGATTGCATCATAGACTGTGGAGAGCATATCCCTTAACTCGGCTATACTACTCGCTCAGTACGATGGGCGCATTCGTTAGAGGAAGTTGTGGTGCTCTGAAATTCTGCCCCTGGAGATGCTCTCCACCGTCTGTGATGTAATCTACATTTTGCGGTCACAATGACTGAGCTGCATTGTGGCGGAGTAGTATTACAGGCAAAAGGGGAGAGTGCATCATAGACGGTGTAGACCATATCCCTAAACTCGGCTATACTACTCGCTTAGTAGGATGGGTGCATTTGGTTAGAGGAAGTTGGGGTGCTCTGAAATTCTGCCCCTGGAGATGCTCTCCACCGTCTATGATGCACTCTCCCCTTTTGCCGGTCACACTACTCCGCCACAATGCAGCTCAGTGATTGTGACCGCAAAAGGGTAGACTGCATCATAGACTGTGGGAGCATCTCCAGGGGCAGAATTTCAGAGCACCCCAACTTCCTCTAACCAAATGCACCCATACTACTGAGCGATTAGTATAGCCGCATTAAGGGAGATGCGCTCCACCTTGTATGATGCAATCTACCCCTTTTGCGGTCAGAATGACAGCTGCATTGTGGCGGAGTAGTATGACCGGCAAAAGGGGAGTGCATCATAGACGTTGGAGAGCATCTCCCTTAACGCGGCTATACTACTCGCTGAGAAGTATGGGCGCATTTGGTTAGAGGACGTTGGGGTGCTCTGAAATTCTGCCCCTGGATATGCTCTCCACCGTTTATGATGCACTCTCCCCTTTTCCCGATCATACTACTCCGCCACAATGTAGCTGTCATTCTGACCGCAAAAGGGTAGATTGCATCAAGGGTGGAGAGCATCTCCCTTAATGCGGCTATACTAATCGCTCAGTAGTATGGGTGCATTTGGTTAGAGGAAGTTGGGGTGCTCTGAAATTCTGCCCCTGGAGATGCTCTCCACAGTCTATGATGCAGTTACCCTTTTGCGGTCACAATCATGAGCTGCATTGTGGCGGAGTAGTGTGACCGGCAAAAAGGGGAGAGTGCATCATAGACGGTGGAGAGCATCTCCAGGCAGAATTTCAGAGCACCCAACTTCCTCTAACCAAATGCACCCATACTACTAAGCGAGTAGTAGCCGAGTTTAGGGATATGGTCTACACCGTCTATGATGCACTCTCCCCTTTTTGCCTGTAATACTACTCCGCCCAATGCAGCTCAGTCATTGTGACCGCAAAATGGTAGATTACATCACGACGGTGGAGAGCATCTCCAGGGGCAGAATTTCAGAGCACCCCAACTTCCTCTAACGAAATCGCCCATCGTACTGAGCGAGTAGTATAGCCGAGTTAAGGGCATATGCTCTCCACAGTCTATGATGCAATCTACCCTTTGAGGGTCATACTACTCCGCCACATGTAGCTCAGTCATTGTGACCGCAAAAGGGGAGAGTGCATCATAGACGGTGGAGAGCATCTCCCTTAACGCGGCTATACTACTCGATCAGTATTGTGGGTGCATTTGGTTAGAGGAAGTTGGGGTGCTCTGAAATTCTGCCCTGGAGATGCTCTCCACCGTATATGATGCAAATCTACCATTTTGCGGTCACAATGACTGAGCTGCATTGTGGCGGAGTAGTATTACAGCAAAAGGGGAGAGTGCATCATAGACGGTGGAGACCTATCCCTAAACTCGGCTATACTACTCGCTTAGTAGTATGGGTGCATTTGGTTAGAGGAAGTTGGGGTGCTCTGAAATTCTGCCCCTGGAGATGCTCTCCACCGTCTATGATGCAAACTACCCTTTTGCGGTCACAATGACTGAGCTGCATTGTGGCGGAGCAGTATGACGGCAAAAGGGGCAGAGTGCATCATAGATGGTGGAGAGCATCCCCAGGGGCAGAATTTCAGAGCACCCCAACTTCCGCTAACCAATTGCGCCAATACTACTGAGCGAGTAGTATAGTCGCGTTAAGGGAGGATGCTCTACACCGTCTATGATGCAATACCCTTTTGCCGGTCATACTACTCCGCCACAATGCAGCTCAGTCATTGTGACCGCAAAAGGGGAGAGTGCATCATAGACGGTGGAGAGCATCTCCCTTAACGCGGCTATACTACTCGCTCAGTAGAATGGGTGCATTTGGTTAGAGGAAGTTGGGGTGCTCTGAAATTCTGCCCCTGGAGATGCTCTCCACCGTCTATGATGCAATCTACCCTTTTCCAGTCACAATGACCGAGCTACATTGTGGCAGAGTAGTATGACCGGCAACAGGGGAGAGTGCATCATAGACGGTGGAGAGCATCTCCAGGGGCAGAATTTCACAGCACCCCAACTTCCTCTAACCAAATGCCCCCATACTACTGAGAGAGTAGTATAGCCGCGTTAAGGGAGATGCTCTCCACCGTCTATGATGCACTCTCCCTTTTGCCGGGCATACTACTCCGCCACAATGCAGCTGTCATTCTGACCGCAAAAGGGTAGATTGCATCATAGATGGTGGAGAGCATCTTCCTTAACGCGGCTATACTAATCGCTCAGTAGTATGGGCGCATTTGGTTAGAGGAAGTTGGGGTGCTCTGAAATTCTGCCCCTGGAGATGCTCTCCACCGTCTATGATGCAATCTACACTTTTGCGGTCACAATGACTGAGCTGCATTGTGGCGGAGTAGTATGACCGGCAAAAGGGGAGAGTGCATTATAGACGGTGGAGAGCATCTCCAGGGGCAGAATTTCAGAGCACCCCAACTTCCTCTAACCAAATGCGCCCATACTACTGAGCGAGTAGTATAGCCGCGTTAAGGGAGATGCTCTCCACCGTCTATGATGCACTCTCTCCTTTTGCCGGTCATACTACTCCGCCACAATGCAGCTCAGTCATTGTGACCGCAAAAGGGTAGATTGCATCATAGACGGTGGAGAGCATCTCCCTTAACGCGGCTATACTTGTAGTAGTTTGGGCGCCTTTGGTTAGAGGAAGTTGGGGTGCTCTGAAATTCTGCCCCTAGAGGGGCCCATACTACTGAGCGAGTGGTATAGCTGCGTTAAGGGAGATGCTCTCCACCGTCTATGAAGCACTCTCCCCTTTTGACGGTCACACTACTACCGCCACAATGCAGCTCAGTCATTGTGACCGCAAAAGGGTAGATTGCATCATAGACGGTGGAGAGCATCTCCAGGGGCAGAATTTCAAAGCAACCCGACTTCCTCTAACCAAATGCGCCCATACTAATGAGCGAGTAGTATAGCCGCGTTAAGGGAGATGCTCTACACCGTCTATGATGCAATCTACCCTTTTGCCGGTCATACTACTCCGCCACAATGCAGCTCAGTCATTGTGACCGCAAAAGGGGAGAGTGCATCATAGACGGTGGAGAGCATCTCCAGGGGCAGAATTTCAGAGCACCCCAATTTCCTCTAACCAAATGCACCCATACTACTGAGCGAGTAGTACAGCCGAGTTAAGGGAGATGCTCTCCACCGTCTATGATGCAATCTACCGTTTTGACGGTTATACTACTCGGCTACAATGCAGCACACTCATTGTGACCGCAAAAGGGGAGAGTGCATCATAGACGGTGGAGAGCATCTCCCTTAACGCGGCTATACTACTCGCTCAGTAGTATGGGCGCATTTGGTTAGAGGAAGTTGGGGTGCTCTGAAATTCTGCCCCTGGAGATGCACTCCACCGTCTATGATGCAATCTACCCTTTTGTGGTCACAATGACTGAGCTACATTGTGGCGGAGTAGTATGACCGGCAAAAGAGAGTGCATCATAGACGGTGGAGAGCATCTCCAGGGGCAGAATTTCAGAGCACCCCAACTTCCTCTAACCAAATGCGCCCATGCTACTGAGCGAGTAGTATAGCCGCGTTAAGGGAGATGCTCTCCACCGTCTATGATGCACTCTCCCCTTTTGCCGGTCATACTACTCCGCCACAATGCAGCTGTCATTCTGACCGCAAAAGGGTAGATTGCATCATACACGGTGGAGAGCATCTCCCTTAACGCGGCTATACTAATCGCTCAGTAGTATGAGTGCATTTGGTTAGAGGAAGTTGGGGTGCTCTGAAATTCTGCCCCTGGAGATGCCCTCCACCTTATATGATGCAATCCACACTTTTGCGGTCACAATGACTGAGGTGCATTGTGGCGGAGAAGTATGACCGGCAAAAGGGGAGAGTGCATCATTGACGGTGGAGAGCATCTCCAGGGGCAGAATTTCAGAGCACCCCAACTTCCTCTAACCAAATGCGCCCATACTACTGAGCGAGTAGTATAGACGCGTTAAGGGAGATGCTCTCCACCGTCTATGATGCACTCTCTCCTTTTGCCGGTCATACTACTTCGCCACAATGCAGCTCAGTCATTGTAACCGCAAAAGGGTAGATTGCATCATAGACGGTGGAGAGCATCTCCAGGGGTAGAATTTCAGAGCACCCAAACTTCCTGTAACCAAATGCGCCCATAATACTCAGCGAGTGGTATAGCCGCGTTAAGGGAGATGCTCTCCACCGTCTATGATGCAATCTACCCTTTTGCCGTTCATACTACTCCGCCACAATGCAGCTCAGTCATTGTGACCGCAAAAGGGGAGAGTGCATCATAGACAGTGGAGAGCATCTCTCTTAACGCGGCTACACTAATTGCTCATTAGTATGAGCGCATTTGGTTTGAGAAAGTTGGGGTGCTCTGAAATTCTGCCCCTGGAGATGCTCTCCGCAGTCTATGATGCAATCTATCCTTTTTCGGTTACAATCACTGAGCTGCATTGTGGCGGAGTAGTATGACCGGCAAAAGGGGAGAGTGCATCATAGACGGTGGAGAGCATCTCCAGGGGCAGAATTTCAGAGCACCCCAACTTCCACTAACCAAATGCGCCCATACTACTAAGCGAGTAGTATAGCCGAGTTAAGGGATATGCTCTCCACCGTCTATGATGCGCTCTCCCCTTTTGCCTGTAATACTACTCCGCCACAATGCAGGTCAGTCATTGTGACCGCAAAAGGGTAGATTGCATCATAGACGGTGGAGTGCATCTCCAGGGTAGAATTTCAGAGCACCCCAACTTCCTCTAACGAAATGCGCCCATCCTACTGAGCGAGTAGTATAGCCGAGTTAAGGGATATGCTCTCCACCGTCTATGATGCAATCTGCCCTTTTGAGGGTCATACTACTCCGCCACAATGCAGCTCAGTCATTGGACCCGCAAAAGGGGAGAGTGCATCATAGACGGTGGAGAGCATCTCCCTTAACGCGCCTATACTACTCGATCAGTAGTGTGGGTGAATTTGGTTAGAGGAAGTTGGGGTGCTCTGAAATTCTGCCCCTAGAGATGCTCTCCACCGTCTATGATGCAATCTACCGTTTTGCGGTCACAATAACTGAGCTGCATTGTGGCGGAGTAGTATGAACGGCAAAAGGCGAGAGTGCATCATAGCCGGTGGATAGCATCTAGAGGGGCAGAATTTCAGAGCACCCCAACTTCCTCTAACCAAATGCGCCCACACTACCGAGCGAGTAGTATAGCCACGTTGAGGGAGATGCTCTCCACCGTGTATGATGCACTCTCCCCTTTTGCCGGTCATACTAATCCGCCACAATGCAGCTCAGTCATTGTGACCGCAAAAGGGTAGATTGCGTCAGAGACGGTGGAGAGCATCTCCCTTAACGCGGCTATACTACTAGCTCAGTTCTAGTAGAATGGGCGCATTTGGTTAGAGGAAGTTGGGGTGCTCTGAAATTCTGCCCCTGGAGATGCTCTCCAGCTTCTATGATTCAATCTACCCTTTTGCGGTCACAATGACTGAGCTGCATTGTAGCGGAGCAGTTTGACCGGCAAAAGGGCAGAGTGTATCATAGACGGTGGAAAGCATCTCCAGGGGCAGAATTTCAGAGCACCCCAACTTCCGCTAACCAATTGCGCCCATCCTACTGAGCGAGTAGTATAGCCGCGTTAAGGGAGATGCTCTACACCGTCTATGATGCACTCTCCCCTTTTGCGGGTCCAATGACTGAGCTGCATTGTGGCGGAGTAGTATGACCCTCAAAAGGGCAGATTGCATCATAGACGGTGGAGAGCATATCCCTTAACTCGGCTATACTACTCGCTCAGTAGGATGGGCGCATTTCGTTAGAGGAAGTTGGGGTGCTCTGAAATTCTACCCCTGGAGATGCACTCCACCGTCTATGATGCAATCTACCCTTTTGCCGGTCATACTACTCCGCCACAATGCAGCTCAGTCATTGTGACCGCAAAAGGGGAGACTGCATCATATACGGTGGAGAGCATCTCCCTTAACGCAGCTATACTACTCGCTCAGTACTATGGGCGCATTTGGTTAGAGGAAGTTGGGGTGCTCTGAAATTCTGCCCCTGGGGATGCACTCCACCGGCTGTGATGCAATCTACCCTTTTCCAGTCACAATGACCGAGCTACTGTACATTGTGGCAGAGCAGTATGACCGGCAACAGGGGAGAGTGCATCATAGACGGTGGAGAGCATCTCCAGGGGCAGAATTTCAGAGCACCCCAACTTCCACTAACCAAATGCCCTCATACTACTGAGTGAGTAGTATAGGCGCGTTAAGGGAGATGCTCTCCACCGTCTATGATGCACTCTCCCCTTTTGCCGGTCAGACTACTCCGCCACAATGCAGCTGTCATTCTGACCGCAAAAGGGTAGATTGCTTCATAGATGGTGGAGAGCATCTTCCTTAACGCGGCTATACTAATCGCTCAGTAGTATGGGCGTATTTGGTTAGAGGAAGTTGGGGTGCTCTGAAATTCTGCCACTGGAGATGCTCTCCACCGTCTATGATGCAATCTACCCTTTTGCGGTCACAATGACTGAGCTGCATTGTGGCGGAGTAGTATGACCGGCAAAAGGGGAGAGTGCATTGTAGACGGTGGAGAGCATCTCCAGGGGCAGAATTTCAGAGCACCCCAACTTCCTCTAACCAAGTGCGCCCATACTACTGAGCGAGTAGTATAGCCGCGTTAAGGGAGATGCTCTCCACCGTCTATGATGCACTCTCTCCTTTTGCCGGTCATACTACTCCGGCACAATGCAGCTCAGTCATTGTGACCGCAAAAGGGTAGATTGCATCATAGACGGTGGAGAGCATCTCCCTTAACGCTGCTATACTAGTAGTAGTGTGGGCGCCTTTGGTTAGAGGAAGTTGGGGTGCTCTGAAATTCTGCCCCTGGAGGGGCCCATACTACTGAGCGAGTGGTATAGCTGCGTTAAGGGAGATGCTCTCCACCGTCTATGAAGCACTCTCCCCTTTTGACGGTCACACTACTACCGCCACAATGCAGCTCAGTCATTGTGGTCGTCCGACCGCAAAAGGGTAGATTGCATCATACACGGTGGAGAGCATCTCCCTAAACGGGGCTATAGTACTCGCTCAGTGGTATGGGCCCGTCCAGGGGCAGAATTCGGAGCACCCCAACTTCCTCTAACCAAATGCGCCCATACTACTGAGCGTGTAGTATAGCTGCGTTTAGGGAGATGCTCTCCACCGTCTATGATGCACTCCCTTTTCGGTCACAATGACGACCGCACAATGTAGCTCAGTATTGTGGTAGTGGCCGCAAAAGGGAGATGCACATAGACGGTGGAGAGCATCTCCCTTAACGCGGCTATACTACACGCACAATAGTATGGGCATTTGGTTGAGGAAGTTGGGGTGCTCTGAAATTCTGCCCCTGGAGATGCTCTCCACCGTCTATGATGCAATCTACCCTTTTGCGGCCACAATGACTGAGCTGCATTGTGGCGGAGTAGTATGATCGGCAAAAGGGCAGAGTGCATCATAGAGGGTGGAGAGCATCTCCAGGGGCAGAATTTCAGAGCACCCCAACTTCCTCTAACCAAATGCGCCCATCCTACTACTGAGCGAGTAGTATAGCCGCGTAAGGGAGATGCTCTACACCGTCTATGATGCATTCTACCCTTTTGCCGGTCATACTACTCCGCCACAATGCAGCTCAGTCATTGTGACCGCAAAAGGGGAGAGTGCATCATAGACGGTGGAGAGCATCTCCAGGGGCAGAATTTCAGAGCACCCCAATTTCCTCTAACCAAATGCACCCATACTACTGAGCGAGTAGTATAGCCGAGTTAAGGGAGATGCTCTCCACCGTCTATGATGGAATCTACCGTTTTGAGGGTTATACTACTCGGCCACAATGCAGCTCAGTCATTGTGACCGCAAAAGTGGAGAGTGCATCATAGACGGTGGAGAGCATCTCCCTTAACGCGGCTATACTACTCTCTCAGTAGTATTGGCGCATTTGGTTAGAGGAAGTTGGGGTGCTCTGAAATTCTTCCCCTGGAGATGCTCTCCACCGTCTATGATGCAATCTACCCTTTTGCGGTCACAATGATTGAGCTACATTGTGGCGGAGTAGTATGATCGGGAAAAGGGGAGAGTGCATCATAAACGGTGGAGAGCATATCCAGGGGCAGAATTTCAGAGCACCCCAACGTCCTCTAACCAAATGCGCCCATACTTCTCAGCGAGTAGTATAGCCGCGTTAAGGGAGATGCTCTCCAACGTCTATGATGCACTCTCCCCTTTTGCCGGTCATACTACTCCGCCACAATGCAGCTGTCATTCTGACCGCAAAAGGGTAGATTGCATCATACACGGTGGAGAGCATCTCCCTTAATGCGGCTATACTAATCGCTCAGTAGTATGGGTGCATTTGGTTAGAGGAAGTTGGGGTGCTCTGAAATTCTGCCCCTGGAGATGCTCTCCACAGTCTATGATGCAGTCTACCCTTTTGCGGTCACAATCACTGAGCTGCATTGTGGCGGAGTAGTGTGACCGGCAAAAGGGGAGAGTGCATCATAGACGGTGGAGAGCATCTCCAGGGGCAGAATTTCAGAGCACCCCAACTTCCTCTAACCAAATGCACCCATACTACTAAGCGAGTAGTATAGCCGAGTTTAGGGATATGGTCTCCACCGTCTATGATGCACTCTCCCCTTTTGCCTGTAATACTACTCCGCCACAATGCAGCTCAGTCATTGTGACCGCAAAATGGTAGATTACATCACAGACGGTGGAGAGCATCTCCAGGGGCAGAATTTCAGAGCACCCCAACTTCCTCTAACGAAATGCGCCCATCGTACTGAGCGAGTAGTATAGCCGAGTTAAGGGATATGCTCTCCACAGTCTATGATGCAATCTACCCTTTTGAGGGTCATACTACTCCGCCACAATGTAGCTCAGTCATTGTGACCGCAAAAGGGGAGAGTGCATCATAGACGGTGGAGAGCATCTCCCTTAACGCGGCTATACTACTCGATCAGTATTGTGGGTGCATTTGGTTAGAGGAAGTTGGGGTGCTCTGAAATTCTGCCCCTGGAGATGCTCTACCGTATATGATGCAATCTACCATTTTGCGGTCACAATGACTGAGCTGCATTGTGGCGGAGTAGTATTACAGGCAAAAGGGGAGAGTGCATCATAGACGGTGGAGACCATATCCCTAAACTCGGCTATACTACTCGCTTAGTAGTATGGGTGCATTTGGTTAGAGGAAGTTGGGGTGCTCTGAAATTCTGCCCCTGGAGATGCTCTCCAGCGTCTATGATGCAAACTACCCTTTTGCGGTCACAATGACTGAGCTGCATTGTGGCGGAGCAGTATGACCGGCAAAAGGGCAGAGTGCATCATAGATGGTGGAGAGCATCCCCAGGGGCAGAATTTCAGAGCACCCCAACTTCCGCTAACCAATTGCGCCAATACTACTGAGCGAGTAGTATAGCCGCGTTAAGGGAGATGCTCTACACCGTCTATGATGCAATCTACCCTTTTGCCGGTCATACTACTCCGCCACAATGCAGCTCAGTCATTGTGACCGCAAAAGGGAGAGTGCATCATAGACGGTGGAGAGCATCTCCCTTAACGCGGCTATACTACTCGCTCAGTAGAATGGGTGCATTTGGTTAGAGGAAGTTGGGGTGCTCTGAAATTCTGCCCCTGGAGATGCTCTCCACCGTCTATGATGCAATCTACCCTTTTGCTGTCACAATGACTGAGCTGCATTGTGGCGGAGTACTATGACCGGCAAAAGGGGAGAGTGCATCATAGACGGTGGAGAGCATCTCCAGGGGCAGAATTTCAGAACACCCTAACTTCCTCCAACCAAAGGCGCCCATACTACTGAGCGAGTACTATAGCCACGTTAAGGGAGATGCTCCCCACCGTCTATGATGCAATCTACCCTTTTGCCGGTCATACTACTCCGCCAAAATGCAGCTCAGTCATTGTGACCGCAAAAGGGTAGATTGCATCATAGACGGTGGAGAGCATCACCAGGGGCAGAATTTCAGAGCACCCCAACTTCCTCTAACCAAATGCGCCCATAATACTATATACAACTGAGCGAGTAGTATAGCCGCGTTAAGGGAGATGCTCTCCACCGTCTATGATGCAATCTACCCTTTTGCCGGTCATACTACTCCGCCACAATGCAGCTCAGTCATTGTGACCGCAAAAGTGGAGAGTGCATCATAGACGGTGGAGAGCATCTCCCTGAACGCGGCTATACTACTCGCTCAGTAGTATGGGTGCATTTGGTTAGAGGAAGTTGGTGTGCTCTGAAATTCTGCCCCTGGAGATGCTCTCCACCGTCTATGATGCACCCTGCCCTTTTGCCGGTCATACTACTCCGACACATTGCAGCTCAGTCATTGTGACCGGAAAAGGGTAGATTGCATCATAGACGGTGGAGAGCATCTCCCGGGGCAGAATTTCAGAGCACCCCAACTTCCTCTAACCAAATGCGCCCATACTACTGAGCGAGTAGTATAGCCGCGTTAAGGGAGATGCTCTCCACCGTCTATGACGCACTCTCCCCTTTTGCCTGTCATACTACTCCGCCACAATGCAGCTCAGTCATTGTGACCGCAAAAGGGTAGATTGCATCATAGACGGTGGAGAGCATCTACAGGGGCAGAATTTCAGACCACCCCAACTTCCTCTAACAAAATGCGCCCATCCTACTGAGCGAGTAGTATAGCCGAGTTAAGGGATATGCTCCCCACCGTATATGATGCAATCTACCCTTTTGAGGGTCATAATACTCCGCCACAATGCAGCTCAGTCATTGTGACAGCAAAAGGGGAGAGTGCATCATAGACGGTGGAGAGCATCTCCCTTAACGCGGCTATACTACTCGCTCAGTAGTATGGGTGCATTTGGTTAGAGGAAGTTTGGGTGCCTGAAATTCTGCCCCTGGAGATGCTCTCCACCGTCTATGATGCAATCTACCCTTTTGCGGTCACAATGACTGAGCTGCATTGTGGCGGAGTAGTATGACCTGCAAAAGGGCAGAGTGCATCATAGAGGGTGGAGAGCATATCCAGGGGCAGAATTTCAGAGCACCCCAACTTCCTCTAACCAAATGCCCCCATTCTACTACTGAGCGAGTAGTATAGCCGTGTTAAGGGAGATGCTCTACACCGTCTATGATGCATTCTACCCTTTTGCCGGTCATACTACTCCGCCACAATGCAGCTCAGTCATTGTGACCGCAAAAGGGGAGAGTGCATCATAGACGGTGGAGAGCATCTCCAGGGGCAGAATTTCAGAGCACCCCAATTTCCTCTAAACAAATGCACCAATACTACTGACCGAGTAGTATAGCCGAGTTAAGGGAGATGCTCTCCACCGTCTATGATGCAATCTACCGTTTTGAGGGTTATACTAATCGGCCACAATGCAGCTCAGTCATTGTGACTGCAAAAGTGGAGAGTGCATCATAGACGGTGGAGAGCATCTCCCTTAACGCGGCTATACTACTCGCTCAGTAGTATGGGTGCATTTGGTTAGAGGAAGTTGGGGTGCTCTGAAATTCTTCCACTGGAGATGCTCTCCACCGTCTATAATGCAATCTACCCTTTTGCGGTCACAATGATTGAGTTACATTGTGGCAGAGTAGTATGATCGGCAAAAGGGGAGAGTGCATCATAAACGGTGAAGAGCATATCCAGGGGCAGAATTTCAGAGCACCCCAACGTCCTCTAACCAAATGCGCCCATACTTCTCAGCGAGTAGTATAGCCGCGTTAAGGGAGATGCTCTCCACCGTTATGATGCACTCTCCCCTTTTGCCGGTCAAACTACTCCGCCATAATGCAGCTGTCATTCTGACCGCAAAAGGGTAGATTGCATCATACACGGTGGAGAGCATCTCCCTTAACGCGGCTATACTAATCGCTCAGTAATATGGGTGCATTTGGTTAGAGGAAGTTGGGTTGCTCTGAAATTCTGCCCCTGGAGATGCTCTCCACAATCTATGATGCAGTCTACCCTTTTGCGGTCACAATGAGTGAGCTGCATTGTGGCGGAGTAGTATGACGGGCAAAAGGCGAGAGTGCATCATAGACGGTGGAGAGCATCTCCAGGGGCAGAATTAAAGAGCACCCCAACTTCCTCTAACCAAATGCGCCCATACTACTGAGCGAGTAGAATAGCCGCGTTGAGGGAGATGCTCTCCACCGTCTTTGAAGCACTCTCCCCTATTGCCGGTCATGCTACTCCGCCACAATGCAGCTCAGTCATTGTGACCGCAAAAGGGTAGATTGCATCATAGACGGTGGAGAGCATCTCCCTTAAAGCGGCTATACTACTCGCTCAGTAGAATGGGCGCATTTGGTTAGAGGAAGTTGGGGTGCTCTGAAATTCTGCCCCTGGAGATGCTCTCCAGCGTCTATGATGCAATCTACCCTTTTACGGTCAGAATGACTGAGCTGCATTGTGGCGGAGCAGTATGACCGGCAAAAGGGCAGAGTGCATCATAGACGTGAGCGAGTAGTGTAGCCGCGTTAAGGGAGATGCTCTCCACCGTCTATGATGCACTCTACCCTTTTGCCTGTCATACTACTCCGCCACAATGCAGCTCAGTCATTGTGACCGCAAAAGGGGAGAGTGCATCATAGACGGTGGAGAGCATCTCCCTTAACGCGGCTACACTACTCGCTCAGTAGTATGGGCGAATTTGGTTTGAGGAAGTTGGGGTGCTCTGAAATTCTGCCCCTGGAGATGCTCTCCACCGTCTATGATGCAATCTACCCTTTTGCGGTCACAATGACTGAGATGCATTGTGGCGGAGTAGTATGACAGGCAAAAGGGGAGAGTGCATCATAGACGGTGGAGAGCATCTCCCTTAACGCGGCCATACTACTCGCTCAGTAGTATGGGCGCATTTGGTTAGAGGAAGTTGGGGTGCTCTGAAATTCTGCCCCTGGAGATGCTCTCCAACGTCTATGATACAATCTACCCTTTTGCGGTCACAATGACTGAGCTGCATTGTGGCGGAGTAGCATGACCGGCAGAAGGGGAGAGTGCATCATAGAAGGTGGAGAGCATCTCCAGGGGCAGAATTTCAGAGCACCACAACTTCCTCTAACCAAATGCGCCCATACTACTGAGCGAGTAGTATAGCCGCATTGAGGGAGATTCTCTCCACCGTCTATGATGCACTCTCCCCTTTTGCCGGTCATACTACTCCGCCACAATGCAGCTCAGTCATTTGACCGCAAAAGGGTAGATTGCATCATAGACGGGTGAGAGCATCTCCCTTAACGCGGCTATACTAGTCGCTCAGTAGGATGGGCGCATTTGGGTAGAGGAAGTTGGGGTGCTCTGAGATTCTGCCCCTGGAGATGCTCTCCACCGTCTATGATGCAATCTACTCTTTTGCGATCACAATGACTGAGCTGCATCGTGGCGGAGTAGTATGAACGGCAAAAGGGGAGAGTCCATCATAGACGGTGGAGAGCATTTCCAGGGGCAGAATTTCAGAACACCCTAACTTCCTCTAACCAAAGGCACCCATACTACTCAGCGAGTACTATAGCCACGTTAAGGGAGATGCTCTCCACCGTCTATGATGCAATCTACCCTTTTGCCGGTCATACTACTCCGCCACAATGCAGCTGTCATTGTGACAGCAAAAGGGTAGATTGCATCGTAGACGGTGGATAGCATCTCCCTTAACGCGGCTATACTACTCGCTCAGTAGTATGAGCGTATTTGGTTAGAGGAAGTTGGGGTGCTCTGAAATTCTGCCCTTGGAGATGCTCTCCACCGTCTATGATGCAATCTTCCCTTTTGCGGTCACAATGACTGAGCTGCATTGTGGCGGAGTAGCATGACCGGCAAAAGGGCAGGGTGCATCATAGACGGTGGAGAGCATTTCCAGGGGCAGAATTTCAGAGCACCCCAACTTCCTCTAACTAAACGCGCCCATACTACTGAGCGAGTACTATAGCCACGTTAAGGGAGATACTCTCCACCGTCTATGATGCAGTCTCCCCTTTTGCTGGTCATACTACTCGGCCACAATGCAGCTCAGTCATTGTGAACGCAAAAGGGTAGATTGCATCATAGACGGTGGAGAGCATCTCCAAGGGCAGAATTTCAGAGCACCCCAACTTCCTCTAACCAAATGCGCTCATACTACTGTGCGAGTAGTATAGCTGCATTAAGGGAGAAGCTCTCCACCGTCTATGATGCAATCTACCCTTTTGCCGGTCATACTACTCAACCACAATGCAGCTCAGTCATTGTGACCGCAAAAGGAGAGAGTGCATCATAGACGGTGGAAAGCATCTCCCTTAACGCAGCTATACTACTCGCTCAGTAGTATGGGCGCATTTGGTTAGAGGAAGTTGTGGTGCTCTGAAATTCTGCCCCTGGAAATGCTCTCCACCGTCTATGATGCACCCTGCCCTTTTGCCGGTCATACTACTCCGCCACAATGCAGCTCAGTCATTGTGACCGCAAAAGGGTAGATTGCATCATAGACGGTGGAGAGCATCTCCAGGGGCAGAATTTCAGAGCACCCCAACTTCCTCTAACCAAATTCGCCCATACTATTGAGCGAGTAGTAAAGCCGCGTAAATGGAGATGCTCTTCACCGTCTATGATGCACATGCTACTGAGCGAGTAGTATAGCCGCGTTAAGGGAGATGCTCTCCACCGTCAATGATGCAATCTATTTTGCCGGTCATACTACTCCGCCACAATGCATCTCAGTCATTGTGACCGCAAAAGGGGAGAGTGCATCATAGACGGTGGAGAGCATCTCCCTTAACGCGGCTGTACTACTCACTCAGTAGTATGGGGGCATTTGGTTTGACGAAGTTTGGGGTGCTCTGAAATTCTACCCCTGGAGATGCTCTCCACTGTCTATGATGCAATCTACCCTTTTGCGGTCACAATGACTGAGCTGCATTGAGGCGGAGTAGTATGACCGGCAAAAGGGGAGTGCATCATAGAAGGTGGAGAACATCTCCAGGGGCAGAATTTCAGAGCACCCCAACTTCCTCTAACCAAATGTGCCCATACTACAGAGCGAGTAGTATAGTCGCGTTAAGGGAGATGCTCTGCACCGTCTATGATGCACTCTCCCCTTTTGCCTGTCATACTACTCCGCCACAATGCAGCTCAGTCACTGTGACCACAAGAGGGTAGATTGCATCATAGACGGTGGAGAGCATCTCTAGGGGGAGAATTTCAGAGCACCCCAACTTCCTCTAACCAAATGCACCCATACTACTGATCGAGTAGTTTAGCCGAGTTAAGGAAGATGCTCTCCACCGTCTATGATGCAATCTACCCTTTTGAGGGTCATACTACTCCGCCACAATGCAGCTCAGTCATTGTGACCGCAAAAGGGGTGAGTGCATCATAGACGGTGGAGAGCATCTCCCTTAACGCGGCTATACTACTCGCTCAGTAGTATGGGCGCATTTGGTTAGAGGAAGTTGGGGTGCTCTGAAATTCTGCCCCTGGAGATGCTCTCCACCGTCTATGATGCAATCTACCCTTTTGCGGTCACAATGACTGAGCTGCATTGTGGCGGAGTAGTGTGACCGGCAAAAGTGGAGAGTGCATCATAGACGGTGGAGAGCATCTCCAGGGCAGAATTTCAGAGCACCCGAACTTCCTCTAACCAAATGCGCCCATACTACTGAGCGAGTAGTATAGCCGCGTTGAGGGTGATGCTCTCCACCGTCTATGATGCACTCTCCCCTTTTGCCGGTCATACTACTCCGCCACAATGCAGCTCAGTCATTTGACCGCAAAAGGGTAGATTGCATCATAGACGGTGGAGAGCATCTCCCTTAGCGCGGCTATACTAGTCGCTCAGTAGTATGGGCGCATCTGGTTAGAGGAAGTTGGGGTGCTCTGAAATTCTGCCCCTGGAGATGCTCTCCACCGTCTATGATGCAATCTACCCTTTTCCGGTCACAATGACTGAGCTGCATTGTGCGGAGTAGTATGATCGGCAAAAGGGCAGAGTGCATCATAGAGGGTGGAGAGCATCTCCAGGGGCAGAATTTCAGAGCACCCCAACTTCCTCTAACCAAATGCGCCCATCCTACTACTGAGCGAGTAGTATAGCCGCGTTAAGGGAGATGCTCTACACCGTCTATGATGCATTCTACCCTTTTGCCGGTCATACTACTCCGCCACAATGCAGCTCAGTCATTGTGACCGCAAAAGGGGAGAGTGCATCATAGACGGTGGAGAGCATCTCCAGGGCAGAATTTCAGAGCACCCCAATTTCCTCTAACCAAATGCACCCATACTACTGAGCGAGTAGTATAGCGAGTTAAGGGAGATGCTCTCCACCGTCTATGATGGAATCTACTACCGTTTTGAGGGTTATACTACTCGGCCACAATGCAGCTCAGTCATTGTGACCGCAAAAGTGGAGGTGCATCAAGACGGTGGAGAGCATCTCCCTTAACGCGGCTATACTACTCTTCAGTAGTATTGGCGCATTTGGTAGAGGAAGTTGGGGTGCTCTGAAATTCTTCCCCGGTGGAGATGCTCTCCACCGTCTATGATGCAATCTACCCTTTTGCGGTCACAATGATTGAGCTACATTGTGGCGGAGTAGTATGATCGGGAAAAGGGGAGAGTGCATCATAAACGGTGGAGAGCATATCCAGGGCAGAATTTCAGAGCACCCCAACGTCCTCTAACCAAATGCGCCCATACTTCTCAGCGAGTAGTATAGCCGCGTTAAGGGAGATGCTCTCCAACGTCTATGATGCACTCTCCCCTTTGCCGGTCATACTACTCCGCCACAATGCAGCTGTCATTCTGACCGCAAAAGGGTAGATTGCATCATACAAGGTGGAGCGCATCTCCCTTAATGCGGCTATACTAATCGCTCAGTAGTATGGGTGCATTTGGTTAGAGGAAGTTGGGGTGCTCTGAAATTCTGCCCCTGGAGATGCTCTCCACAGTCTATGATGCAGTCTACCTTTTGCGGTCACAATCACTGAGCTGCATTGTGGCGGAGTAGTGTGACCGGCAAAAGGGGAGAGTGCATCATAGACGGTGGAGAGCATCTCCAGGGGCAGAATTTCAGAGCACCCCAACTTCCTCTAACCAAATGCACCCATACTACTAAGCGAGTAGTATAGCCGAGTTTAGGGATATGGTCTACACCGTCTATGATGCACTCTCCCCTTTTGCCTGTAATACTACTCCGCCACAATGCAGCTCAGTCATTGTGACCGCAAAATGGTAGATTACATCACAGACGGTGGAGAGCATCTCCAGGGGCAGAATTTCAGAGCACCACAACTTCCTCTAACGAAATGCGCCCATCGTACTGAGCGAGTAGTATAGCCGAGTTAAGGGATATGCTCTCCACAGTCTATGATGCAATCTACCCTTTTGAGGGTCATACTACTCCGCCACAATGTAGCTCAGTCATTGTGACCGCAAAAGGGGAGAGTGCATCATAGACGGTGGAGAGCATCTCCCTTAACGCGGCTATACTACTCGATCAGTATTGTGGGTGCATTTGGTTAGAGGAAGTTGGGGTGCTCTGAAATTCTGCCCCTGGAGATGCTCTCCACCGTATATGATGCAATCTACCATTTTGCGGTCACAATGACTGAGCTGCATTGTGGCGGAGTAGTATTTACAGCAAAAGGGAGAGTGCATCATAGACGGTGGAGACCATATCCCTAAACTCGGCTATACTACTCGCTTAGTAGTATGGGTGCATTTGGTTAGAGGAAGTTGGGGTGCTCTGAAATTCTGCCCTGGAGATGCTCTCCAGCGTCTATGATGCAAACTACCCTTTTGCGGTCACAATGACTGACTGCATTGTGGCGAAGCAGTATGACCGGCAAAAGGGCAGAGTGCATCATAGATGGTGGAGAGCATCCCCAGGGGCAGAATTTCAGAGCACCCCAACTTCCGCTAACCAATTGCGCCAATATACTGAGCGAGTAGTATAGTCGCGTTAAGGGAGATGTTCTACACCGTCTATGATGCAATCTACCCTTTTGCCGGTCATACTACTCCCACAATGCAGCTCAGTCATTGTGACCGCAAAAGGGGAGAGTGCATCATAGACGGTGGAGAGCATCTCCCTTAACGCGGCTATACTACTCGCTCAGTAGAATGGGTGCATTGGTTAGAGGAAGTTGGGGTGCTCTGAAATTCTGCCCCTGGAGATGCTCTCCACCGTCTATGATGCAATCTACCCTTTTCCAGTCACAATGACCGAGCTACATTGTGGCAGAGTAGTATGACCGGCAACAGGGGAGAGTGCATCATAGACGGTGGAGAGCATCTCCAGGGGCAGAATTTCACAGCACCCAACTTCCTCTAACCAAATGCCCCCATACTACTGAGAGAGTAGTATAGCCGCGTTAAGGGAGATGCTCTCCACCGTCTATGATGCACTCTCCCTTTTGCCGGTCATACTACTCCGCCACAATGCAGCTGTCATTCTGACCGCAAAGGGTAGATTGCATCATAGATGGTGGAGAGCATCTTCCTTAACGCGGCTATACTAATCGCTCAGTAGTATGGGCGCATTTGGTTAGAGGAAGTTGGGGTGCTCTGAAATTCTGCCCCTGGAGATGCTCTCCACCGTCTATGATGCAATCTACACTTTTGCGGTCACAATGACTGAGCTGCATTGTGGCGGAGTAGTATGACCGGCAAAAGGGGAGAGTGCATTATAGACGGTGGAGAGCATCTCCAGGGGCAGAATTTCAGAGCACCCCAACTTCCTCTAACCAAATGCGCCCATACTACTGAGCGAGTAGTATAGCCGCGTTAAGGAGATGCTCTCCACCGTCTATGATGCACTCTCTCCTTTTGCCGGTCATACTACTCCGCCACAATGCAGCTCAGTCATTTGTGACCGCAAAAGGGTAGATTGCATCATAGACGGTGGAGAGCATCTCCCTTAACGCGGCTATACTTGTAGTAGTTTGGGCGCCTTTGGTTAGAGGAAGTTGGGGTGCTCTGAATTTCTGCCCCTAGAGGGGCCCATACTACTGAGCGAGTGGTATAGCTGCGTTAAGGGAGATGCTCTCCACCGTCTATGAAGCACTCTCCCCTTTGACGGTCACACTACTACCGCCACAATGCAGCTCAGTCATTGTGACCGCAAAAGGGTAGATTGCATCATAGACGTGGAGAGCATCTCCAGGGGCAGAATTTCAAAGCAACCCGACTTCCTCTAACCAAATGCGCCCATACTAATGAGCGAGTAGTATAGCCGCGTTAAGGGAGATGCTCTACACCGTCTATGATGCAATCTACCCTTTTGCCGGTCATACTACTCCGCCACAATGCAGCTCAGTCATTGTGACCGAAAAGGGGAGAGTGCATCATAGACGGTGGAGAGCATCTCCAGGGGCAGAATTTCAGAGCACCCCAATTTCCTCTAACCAAATGCACCCATTCTACTGAGCGAGTAGTATAGCCGAGTTAAGGGAGATGCTCTCCACCGTCTATGATGCAATCTACCGTTTTGACGGTTATACTACTCGGCCACAATGCAGCACAGTCATTGTGACCGCAAAAGGGGAGAGTGCATCATAGACGGTGGAGAGCATCTCCCTTAACGCGGCTATACTACTCGCTCAGTAGTATGGGCGCATTTGGTTAGAGGAAGTTGGGGTGCTCTGAAATTCTGCCCCTGGAGATGCACTCCACCGTCTATGATGCAATCTACCCTTTTGTGGTCACAATGACTGAGCTACATTGTGGCGGAGTAGTATGACCGGCAAAAGGGAGAGTGCATCATAGACGGTGGAGAGCATCTCCAGGGAGAATTTCAGAGCACCCCAACTTCCTCTAACCAAATGCGCCCATGCTACTGAGCGAGTAGTATAGCCGCGTTAAGGGAGATGCTCTCCACCGTCTATGATGCACTCTCCCCTTTTGCCGGTCATACTACTCCGCCACAATGCAGCTGTCATTCTGACCGCAAAAGGGTAGATTGCATCATACACGGTGGAGAGCATCTCCCTTAACGCGGCTATACTAATCGCTCAGTAGTATGAGTGCATTTGGTTAGAGGAAGTTGGGGTGCTCTGAATTCTGCCCCTGGAGATGCCCTCCACCGTATATGATGCAATCCACACTTTTGCGGTCACAATGACTGAGGTGCATTGTGGCGGAGAAGTATGACCGGCAAAAGGGGAGAGTGCATCATTGACGGTGGAGAGCATCTCCAGGGGCAGAATTTCAGAGAAACCCAACTTCCTCTAACCAAATGCGCCCATACTACTGAGCGAGTAGTATAGACGCGTTAAGGGAGATGCTCTCCACCGTCTATGATGCACTCTCTCCTTTTGCCGGTCATACTACTTCGCACAATGCAGCTCAGTCATTGTAACCGCAAAAGGGTAGATTGCATCATAGACGGTGGAGAGCATCTCCAGGGGCAGAATTTCAGAGCACCCAACTTCCTGTAACCAAATGCGCCCATAATACTCAGCGAGTGGTATAGCCGCGTTAAGGGAGATGCTCTCCACCGTCTATGATGCAATCTATCTACCCTTTTGCCGTTCATACTACTCCGCCACAATGCAGCTCAGTCATTGTGACCGCAAAAGGGGAGAGTGCATCATAGACAGTGGAGAGCATCTCTCTTAACGCGGCTACACTAATTGCTCATTAGTATGAGCGCATTTGGTTTGAGAAAGTTGGGGTGCTCTGAAATTCTGCCCCTGGAGATGCTCTCCGCAGTCTATGATGCAATCTATCCTTTTTCGGTTACAATCACTGAGCTGCATTGTGGCGGAGTAGTATGACCGGCAAAAGGGGAGAGTGATCATAGACGGTGGAGAGCATCTCCAGGGGCAGAATTTCAGAGCACCCCAACTTCCACTAACCAAATGCGCCCATACTACTAGCGAGTAGTATAGCCGAGTTAAGGGATATGCTCTCCACCGTCTATGATGCGCTCTCCCTTTTGCCTGTAATACTACTCCGCCACAATGCAGGTCAGTCATTGTGACCGCAAAAGGGTAGATTGCATCATAGACGGTGGAGTGCATCTCCAGGGGTAGAATTTCAGAGCACCCCAACTTCCTCTAACGAAATGCGCCCATCCTACTGAGCGAGTAGAATAGCCGAGTTAAGGGATATGCTCTCCACCGTCTATGATGCAATCTGCCCTTTTGAGGGTCATACTACTCCGCCACAATGCAGCTCAGTCATTGGACCCGCAAAAGGGGAGAGTGCATCATAGACGGTGGAGAGCATCTCCCTTAACGCGGCTATACTACTCGATCAGTAGTGTGGGTGAATTTGGTTAGAGGAAGTTGGGGTGCTCTGAAATTCTGCCCCTAGAGATGCTCTCCACCGTCTATGATGCCATCTACCGTTTTGCGGTCACAATAACTGAGCTGCATTGTGGCGGAGTAGTATGAACGGCAAAAGGCGAGAGTGCATCATAGCCGGTGGATAGCATCTAGAGGGGCAGAATTTCAGAGCACCCCAACTTCCTCTAACCAAATGCGCCCACACTACCGAGCGAGTAGTATAGCCACGTTGAGGGAGATGCTCTCCACCGTGTATGATGCACTCTCCCCTTTTGCCGGTCATACTAATCCGCCACAATGCAGCTCAGTCATTGTGACCGCAAAAGGGTAGATTGCGTCAGAGACGGTGGAGAGCATCTCCCTTAACGCGGCTATACTACTCGCTCAGTTCTAGTAGAATGGGCGCATTTGGTTAGAGGAAGTTGGGTGCTCTGAAATTCTGCCCCTGGAGATGCTCTCCAGCTTCTATGATTCAATCTACCCTTTTGCGGTCACAATGACTGAGCTGCATTGTAGCGGAGCAGTTTGACCGGCAAAAGGGCAGAGTGTATCATAGACGGTGGAAAGCATCTCCAGGGGCAGAATTTCAGAGCACCCCAACTTCCGCTAACCAATTTCGCCCATCCTACTGAGCGAGTAGTATAGCCGCGTTAAGGGAGATGCTCTACACCGTCTATGATGCACTCTCCCCTTTTGCGGGTCCAATGACTGAGCTGCATTGTGGCGGAGTAGTATGACCCTCAAAAGGGCAGATTGCATCATAGACGGTGGAGAGCATATCCCTTAACTCGGCTATACTACTCGCTCAGTAGGATGGCGCATTTCGTTAGAGGAAGTTGGGGTGCTCTGAAATTCTACCCCTGGAGATGCACTCCACCGTCTATGATACAATCTACCCTTTTGCCGGTCATACTACTCCGCCACAATGCAGCTCAGTCATTGTGACCGCAAAAGGGGAGACTGCATCATATACGGTGGAGAGCATCTCCCTTAACGCAGCTATACTACTCGCTCAGTAATATGGGCGCATTTGGTTAGAGGAAGTTGGGGTGCTCTGAAATTCTGCCCCTGGGGATGCACTCCACCGGCTGTGATGCAATCTACCCTTTTCCAGTCACAATGACCGAGCTACATTGTGGCAGAGCAGTATGACCGGCATCAGGGGAGAGTGCATCATAGACGGTGGAGAGCATCTCCAGGGGCAGAATTTCAGAGCACCCCAACTTCCACTAACCAAATGCCCCCATACTACTGAGAGAGTAGTATAGGCGCGTTAAGGGAGATGCTCTCCACCGTCTATGATGCACTCTCCCCTTTTGCCGGTCATACTACTCCGCCACAATGCAGCTGTCATTCTGACCGCAAAAGGGTAGATTGCATCATAGATGGTGGAGAGCATCTTCCTTAACGCGGCTATACTAATCGCTCAGTAGTATGGGCGCATTTGGTTAGAGGAAGTTGGGGTGCTCTGAAATTCTGCCACTGGAGATGCTCTCCACCGTCTATGATGCAATCTACCCTTTTGCGGTCACAATGACTGAGCTGCATGTGGCGGAGTAGTATGACCGGCAAAAGGGGAGAGTGCATTGTAGACGGTGGAGAGCATCTCCAGGGGCAGAATTTCAGAGCACCCCAACTTCCTCTAACCAAGTGCGCCCATACTACTGAGCGAGTAGTATAGCCGCGTTAAGGGAGATGCTCTCCACCGTCTATGATGCACTCTCTCCTTTTGCCGGTCATACTACTCCGGCACAATGCAGCTCAGTCATTGTGACCGCAAAATGGTAGATTACATCACAGACGGTGGAGAGCATCTCCATGGGCAGAATTTCAGAGCACCCCAACTTCCTCTAACGAAATGCGCCCATCGTACTGAGCGAGTAGTATAGCCGAGTTAAGGGATAGGCTCTCCAAAGTCTATGATGCAATCTACCCTTTTGAGGGTCATACTACTCCGCCACAATGTAGCTCAGTCATTGTGACCGCAAAAGGGGAGAGTGCATCATAGACGGTGGAGAGCATCTCCCTTAACGCTGCTATACTAGTAGTAGTGTGGGCGCCTTTGGTTAGAGGAAGTTGGGGTGCTCTGAAATTCTGCCCCTGGAGGGGCCCATACTACTGAGCGAGTGGTATAGCTGCGTTAAGGGAGATGCTCTCCACCGTCTATGAAGCACTCTCCCCTTTTGACGGTCACACTACTACCGCCACAATGCAGCTCAGTCATTGTGGTCGTCCGACCGCAAAAGGGTAGATTGCATCATACACGGTGGAGAGCATCTCCCTAAACGGGGCTATAGTACTCGCTCAGTGGTATGGGCCCGTCCAGGGGCAGAATTTCGGAGCACCCCAACTTCCTCTAACCAAATGCGCCCATACTACTGAGCGTGTAGTATAGCTGCGTTTAGGGAGATGCTCTCCACCGTCTATGATGCACTCCCCCCTTTTGACGGTCACACTACGACCGCCACAATGTAGCTCAGTCATTGTGGTAGTCCGAACGCAAAAGGGTAGATTGCATCATAGACGGTGGAGAGCATCTCCCTAAACGCGGCTATACTACACGCTCAGTGTAGTAGCATGGTTGCATTTGGTTAGAGGAAGTTGGGGTGCTCTGAAATTCTGCCCCTGGAGATGCTCTCCACCGTCTATGATGCAATCTACCCTTTTGCGGCACAATGACTGAGCTGCATTGTGGCGGAGTAGTATGATCGGCAAAAGGGCAGAGTGCATCATAGAGGTGGGAGCATCTCCAGGGGCAGAATTTCAGAGCACCCCAACTTCCTCTAACCAAATGCGCCCATCCTACTACTGAGCGAGTAGTATAGCCGCGATAAGGGAGATGCTCTACACCGTCTATGATGCATTCTACCCTTTTGCCGTCATACTACTCCGCCACAATGCAGCTCAGTCATTGTGACCGCAAAAGGGGAGAGTGCATCATAGACGGTGGAGAGCATCTCCAGGGGCAGAATTTCAGAGCACCCCAATTTCCTCTAACCAATGCACCCATTCTACTGAGCGAGTAGTATAGCCGAGTTAAGGGAGATGCTCTCCACCGTCTATGATGGAATCTACCCGTTTTGAGGGTTATACTACTCGGCCACAATGCAGCTCAGTCATTGTGACCGCAAAAGTGGAGAGTGCATCATAGACGGTGGAGAGCATCTCCCTTAACGCGGCTATACTACTCTCTCAGTAGTATTGGCGCATTTGGTTAGAGGAAGTTGGGGTGCTCTGAAATTCTTCCCCTGGAGATGCTCTCCACCGTCTATGATGCAATCTACCCTTTTGCGGTCACAATGATTGAGTTACATTGTGGCGGAGTAGTATGATCGGGAAAAGGGGAGAGTGCATCATAAACGGTGGAGAGCATATCCAGGGGCAGAATTTCAGAGCACCCCAACGTCCTCTAACCAATGCGCCCATACTTCTCAGCGAGTAGTATAGCCGCGTTAAGGGAGATGCTCTCCAACGTCTATGATGCACTCTCCCCTTTTGCCGGTCATAATACTCCGCCACAATGCAGCTGTCATTCTGACCGCAAAAGGGTAGATTGCATCATACACGGTGGAGAGCATCTCCCTTAACGCTGCTATACTAGTAGTAGTGTGGGCGCCTTTGGTTAGAGGAAGTTGGGGTGCTCTGAAATTCTGCCCCTGGAGATGCTCTCCACAGTCTATGATGCAGTCTACCCTTTTGCGGTCACAATCACTGAGCTGCATTGTGGCGGAGTAGTGTGACCGGCAAAAGGGGAGAGTCCATCATAGACGGTGGAGAGCATCTCCAGGGGCAGAATTTCAGAGCACCCCACTTCCTCTAACCAAATGCACCCATACTACTAAGCGAGTAGTATAGCCGAGTTTAGGGATATGGTCTCCACCGTCTATGATGCACTCTCCCATTTTGCCTGTAATACTACTCCGCCACAATGCAGCTCAGTCATTGTGACCGCAAAATGGTAGATTACATCACAGACGGTGGAGAGCATCTCCAGGGGCAGAATTTCAGAGCACCCAACTTCCTCTAACGAAATGCGCCCATCGTACTGAGCGAGTAGTATAGCCGAGTTAAGGGATATGCTCTCCAAAGTCTATGATGCAATCTACCCTTTTGAGGGTCATACTACTCCGCCACAATGTAGCTCAGTCATTGTGACCGCAAAAGGAGAGTGCATCATAGACGGTGGAGAGCATCTCCCTTAACGCGGCTATACTACTCGATCAGTATTGTGGGTGCATTTGGTTAGAGGAAGTTGGGGTGCTCTGAATTTCTGCCCCTGGAGATGCTCTATTCCGTATATGATGCAATCTACCATTTTGCGGTCACAATGACTGAGCTGCATTGTGGGAGTAGTATTACAGGCAAAAGGGGAGAGTGCATCATAGACGGTGGAGACCATATCCCTAAACTCGGCTATACTACTCGCTTAGTAGTATGGGTGCATTTGGTTAGAGGAAGTTGGGGTGCTCTGAAATTCTCCCCTGGAGATGCTCTCCAGCGTCTATGATGCAAACTACCCTTTTGCGGTCACAATGACTGAGCTGCATTGTGGCGGAGCAGTATGACCGGCAAAAGGGCAGAGTGCATCATAGATGGTGGAGAGCATCCCCAGGGGCAGAATTTCAGAGCACCCCAACTTCCGCTAACCAATTGCGCCAATACTACTGAGCGAGTAGTATAGCCGCGTTAAGGGAGATGCTCTACACCGTCTATGATGCAATCTACCCTTTTGCCGGTCATACTACTCCGCCAAAATGCTGCTCAGTCATTGTGACCGCAAAAGGGGAGAGTGCATCATAGACGGTGGAGAGCATCTCCCTTAACGCGGCTATACTACTCGCTCAGTAGAATGGTGCATTTGGTTAGAGGAAGTTGGGGTGCTCTGAATTCTGCCCCTGGAGATGCCTCCACCGTCTATGATGCAATCTACCCTTTTGCTGTCACAATGACTGAGCTGCATTGTGGCGGAGTAATATGACCGCAAAGGGGAAGTGCATCATAGACGGTGGAGAGCATCTCCAGGGTCAGAATTTCAGAACACCCTAACTTCCTCCAACCAAAGGCGCCATACTACTGAGCGAGTACTATAGCCACGTTAAGGGAGATGCTCCCCACCGTCTATGATGCAATCTACCCTTTTGCCGGTCATACTACTCCGCCAAAATGCAGCTCAGTCATTGTGACCGCAAAAGGGTAGATTGCATCATAGACGGTGGAGAGCATCACCAGGGGCAGAATTTCAGAGCACCCCAACTTCCTCTAACCAAATGCGCCCATAATACTATATACAACTGAGCGAGTAGTATAGCCGCGTTAAGGGAGATGCTCTCCACCGTCTATGATGCAATCTACCCTTTTGCCGGTCATACTACTCCGCCACAATGCAGCTCAGTCATTGTGACCGCAAAAGTGGAGAGTGCATCATAGACGGTGGAGAGCATCTCCCTGAACGCGGCTATACTACTCGCTCAGTAGTATGGGTGCATTTGGTTAGAGGAAGTTGGTGTGCTCTGAAATTCTGCCCCTGGAGATGCTCTCCACCGTCTATGATGCACCCTGCCCTTTTTCCGGTCATACTACTCCGACACATTGCAGCTCAGTCATTGTGACCGCAAAAGGGTAGATTGCATCATAGACGGTGGAGAGCATCTACAGTGGCAGAATTTCAGACCACCCCAACTTCCTCTAACAAAATGCGCCCATCCTACTGAGCGAGTAGGATAGCCGAGTTAAGGGATATGCTCCCCACCGTATATGATGCAATCTACCCTTTTGAGGGTCATAATACTCCGCCACAATGCAGCTCAGTCATTGTGACAGCAAAAGGGGAGAGTGCATCATAGACGGTGGAGAGCATCTCCCTTAACGCGGCTATACTACTCGCTCAGTAGTATGGGGGCATTTGGTTAGAGGAAGTTTGGGTGCGCTGAAATTCTGCCCCTGGAGATGCTCTCCACCGTCTATGATGCAATCTACCCTTTTGCGGTCACAATGACTGAGCTGCATTGTGGCGGAGTAGTATGACCTGCAAAAGGGCAGAGTGCATCATAGAGGGTGGAGAGCATATCCAGGGGCAGAATTTCAGAGCACCCCAACTTCCTCTAACCAAATGCCCCCATTCTACTACTGAGCGAGTAGTATAGCCGTGTTAAGGGAGATGCTCTACACCGTCTATGATGCATTCTACCCTTTTGCCGGTCATACTACTCCGCCACAATGCAGCTCAGTCATTGTGACCGCAAAAGGGGAGAGTGCATCATAGACGGTGGAGAGCATCTCCAGGGGCAGAATTTCAGAGCACCCCAATTTCCTCTAAACAAATGCACCAATACTACTGACCGAGTAGTATAGCCGAGTTAAGGAGATGCTCTCCAACGTCTATGATGCAATCTACCGTTTTGAGGGTTATACTAATCGGCCACAATGCAGCTCAGTCATTGTGACTGCAAAAGTGGAGAGTGCATCATAGACGGTGGAGAGCATCTCCCTTAACGCGGCTATACTACTCGCTCAATAGCATGGGTGCATTTGGTTAGAGGAAGTTGGGGTGCTCTGAAATTCTTCCACTGGAGATGCTCTCCACCGTCTATAATGCAATCTACCCTTTTGCGGTCACAATGATTGAGTTACATTGTGGCAGAGTAGTATGATCGGCAAAAGGGGAGAGTGCATCATAAACGGTGAAGAGCATATCCAGGGCAGAATTTAAGAGCACCCCAACGTCCTCTAACCAAATGCGCCCATACTTCTCAGCGAGTAGTATAGCCGCGTTAAGGGAGATGCTCTCCACCGTTTATGATGCACTCTCTCCTTTTGCCGGTCAAACTACTCCGCCATAATGCAGCTGTCATTCTGACCGCAAAAGGGTAGATTGCATCATACACGGTGGAGAGCATCTCCCTTAACGCGGCTATACTAATCGCTCAGTAATATGGGTGCATTTGGTTAGAGGAAGTTGGGTTGCTCTGAAATTCTGCCCCTGGAGATGCCTCCACAATCTATGATGCAGTCTACCCTTTTGCGGTCACAATGAGTGAGCTGCATTGTGGCGGAGTAGTATGACGGGCAAAAGGCGAGAGTGCATCATAGACGGTGGAGAGCATCTCCAGGGGCAGAATTAAAGAGCACCCCAACTTCCTCTAACCAAATGCGCCCATACTACTGAGCGAGTAGAATAGCCGCGTTGAGGGAGATGCTCTCCACCGTCTTTGACGCACTCTCCCCTATTGCCGGTCATGCTACTCCGCCACAATGCAGCTCAGTCATTGTGACCGCAAAAGGGTAGATTGCATCATAGACGGTGGAGAGCATCTCCCTTAAAGCGGCTATACTACTCGCTCAGTAGAATGGGCGCATTTGGTTAGAGGAAGTTGGGGTGCTCTGAAATTCTGCCCCTGGAGATGCTCTCCAGCGTCTATGATGCAATCTACCCTTTTACGGTCAGAATGACTGAGCTGCATTGTGGCGGAGCAGTATGACCGGCAAAAGGGCAGAGTGCATCATAGACGTGAGCGAGTAGTGTAGCCGCGTTAAGGAAGATGCTCTCCACCGTCTATGATGCACTCTACCCTTTTGCCTGTCATACTACTCCGCCACAATGCAGCTCAGTCATTGTGACCGCAAAAGGGGAGAGTGCATCATAGACGGTGGAGAGCATCTCCCTTAACGCGGCTACACTACTCGCTCAGTAGTATGGGCGAATTTGGTTTGAGGAAGTTGGGGTGCTCTGAAATTCTGCCCCTGGAGATGCTCTCCACCGTCTATGATGCAATCTACCCTTTTGCGGTCACAATGACTGAGATGCATTGTGGCGGAGTAGTATGACAGGCAAAAGGGGAGAGTGCATCATAGACGGTGGAGAGCATCTCCCTTAACGCGGCCATACTACTCGCTCAGTAGTATGGGCGCATTTGGTTAGAGGAAGTTGGGGTGCTCTGAAATTCTGCCCCTGGAGATGCTCTCCAACGTCTATGATACAATCTACTCTTTTGCGGTCACAATGACTGAGCTGCATTGTGGCGGAGTAGCATGACCGGCAGAAGGGGAGAGTGCATCATAGAAGGTGGAGAGCATCTCCAGGGGCAGAATTTCAGAGCACCACAACTTCCTCTAACCAAATGCGCCCATACTACTGAGCGAGTAGTATAGCCGCATTGAGGGAGATTCTCTCCACCGTCTATGATGCACTCTCCCCTTTTGCCGGTCATACTACTCCGCCACAATGCAGCTCAGTCATTTGACCGCAAAAGGGTAGATTGCATCATAGACGGGTGAGAGCAACTCCCTTAACGCGGCTATACTAGTCGCTCAGTAGGATGGGCGCATTTGGGTAGAGGAAGTTGGGGTGCTCTGAGATTCTGCCCCTGGAGATGCTCTCCACCGTCTATGATGCAATCTACTCTTTTGCGATCACAATGACTGAGCTGCATCGTGGCGGAGTAGTATGAACGGCAAAAGGGGAGAGTCCATCATAGACGGTGGAGAGCATTTCCAGGGGCAGAATTTCAGAACACCCTAACTTCCTCTAACCAAAGGCACCCATACTACTCAGCGAGTACTATAGCCACGTTAAGGGAGATGCTCTCCACCGTCTATGATGCAATCTACCCTTTTGCCGGTCATACTACTCCGCCACAATGCAGCTGTCATTGTGACAGCAAAAGGGTAGATTGCATCGTAGACGGTGGATAGCATCTCCCTTAACGCGGCTATACTACTCGCTCAGTAGTATGAGCGTATTTGGTTAGAGGAAGTTGGGGTGCTCTGAAATTCTGCCCTTGGAGATGCTCTCCACCGTCTATGATGCAATCTTCCCTTTTGCGGTCACAATGACTGAGCTGCATTGTGGCGGAGTAGCATGACCGGCAAAAGGGGAGGGTGCATCATAGACGGTGGAGAGCATTTCCAGGGGCAGAATTTCAGAGCACCCCAACTTCCTCTAACTAAACGCGCCCATACTACTGAGCGAGTACTATAGCCACGTTAAGGGAGATACTCTCCACCGTCTATGATGCAGTCTCCCCTTTTGCTGGTCATACTACTCGGCCACAATGCAGCTCAGTCATTGTGAACGCAAAAGGGTAGATTGCATCATAGACGGTGGAGAGCATCTCCAAGGGCAGAATTTCAGAGCTCCCAACTTCCTCTAACCAAATGCGCTCATACTACTGACCGAGTAGTATAGCTGCATTAAGGGAGAAGCTCTCCACCGTCTATGATGCAATCTACCCTTTTGCCGGTCATACTACTCAACCACAATGCAGCTCAGTCATTGTGACCGCAAAAGGAGAGAGTGCATCATAGACGGTGGAAAGCATCTCCCTTAACGCAGCTATACTACTCGCTCAGTAGTATGGGCATTTGGTTAGAGGAAGTTGTGGTGCTCTGAAATTCTGCCCCTGGAAATGCTCTCCACCGTCTATGATGCACCCTGCCCTTTTGCCGGTCATACTACTCCGCCACAATGCAGCTCAGTCATTGTGACCGCAAAAGGGTAGATTGCATCATAGACGGTGGAGAGCATCTCCAGGGGCAGAATTTCAGAGCACCCCAACTTCCTCTAACCAAATTCGCCCATACTATTGAGCGAGTAGTAAAGCCGCGTAAATGGAGATGCTCTTCACCGTCTATGATGCACATGCTACTGAGCGAGTAGTATAGCCGCGTTAAGGGAGATGCTCTCCACCGTCAATGATGCAATCTATTTTTTTGCCGGTCATACTACTCCGCCACAATGCATCTCAGTCATTGTGACCGCAAAAGGGGAGAGTGCATCATAGACGGTGGAGAGCATCTCCCTTAACGCGGCTGTACTACTCACTCAGTAGTATGGGGGCATTTGGTTTGACGAAGTTTGGGGTGCTCTGAAATTCTACCCCTGGAGATGCTCTCCACTGTCTATGATGCAATCTACCCTTTTGCGGTCACAATGACTGAGCTGCATTGAGGCGGAGTAGTATGACCGGCAAAAGGGGAGAGTGCATCATAGAAGGTGGAGAACATCTCCAGGGGCAGAATTTCAGAGCACCCCAACTTCCTCTAACCAAATGTGCCCATACTACAGAGCGAGTAGTATAGTCGCGTTAAGGGAGATGCTCTGCACCGTCTATGATGCACTCTCCCCTTTTGCCTGTCATACTACTCCGCCACAATGCAGCTCAGTCACTGTGACCACAAGAGGGTAGATTGCATCATAGACGGTGGAGAGCATCTCTAGGGGGAGAATTTCAGAGCACCCCAACTTCCTCTAACCAAATGCACCCATGCTACTGATCGAGTAGTTTAGCCGAGTTAAGGAAGATGCTCTCCACCGTCTATGATGCAATCTACCCTTTTGAGGGTCATACTACTCCGCCACAATGCAGCTCAGTCATTGTGACCGCAAAAGGGGTGAGTGCATCATAGACGGTGGAGAGCATCTCCCTTAACGCGGCTATACTACTCGCTCAGTAGTATGGGCGCATTTGGTTAGAGGAAGTTGGGGTGCTCTGAAATTCTGCCCCTGGAGATGCTCTCCACCGTCTATGATGCAATCTACCTTTTGCGGTCACAATGACTGAGCTGCATTGTGGCGGAGTAGTGTGACCGGCAAAAGTGGAGAGTGCATCATAGACGGTGGAGAGCATCTCCAGGGCAGAATTTCAGAGCACCCGAACTTCCTCTAACCAAATGCGCCCATACTACTGAGCGAGTAGTATAGCCGCGTTGAGGGTGATGCTCTCCACCGTCTATGATGCACTCTCCCCTTTTGCCGGTCATACTACTCCGCCACAATGCAGCTCAGTCATTTGACCGCAAAAGGGTAGATTGCATCATAGACGGTGGAGAGCATCTCCCTTAGCGCGGCTATACTAGTCGCTCAGTAGTATGGGCGCATCTAGTTAGAGGAAGTTGGGGTGCTCTGAAATTCTGCCCCTGGAGATGCTCTCCACCGTCTATGATGCAATCTACCCTTTTCGGTCACAATGACTGAGCTGCATTGTGGCGGAGTAGTATGATCGGCAAAAGGGCAGAGTGCATCATAGAGGTGGAGAGCATCTCCAGGGGCAGAATTTCAGTGCACCCCAACTTCCTCTAACCAAATGCGCCCATCCTACTACTGAGCGAGTAGTATAGCCGCGTTAAGGGAGATGCTCTACACCGTCTATGATGCATTCTACCCTTTGCCGGTCATACTACTCCGCCACAATGCAGCTCAGTCATTGTGACCGCAAAAGGGGAGATGCATCATAGACGGTGGAGAGCATCTCCAGGGCAGAATTTCAGAGCACCCCAATTTCCTCTAACCAAATGCACCCAAACTACTGAGCGAGTAGTATAGCCGAGTTAAGGGAGATGCTCTCCACCGTCTATGATGGAATCTACCGTTTTGAGGGTTATACTACTCGGCCACAATGCAGCTCAGTCATTGTGACCGCAAAAGTGGAGGTGCATCATAGACGGTGGAGAGCATCTCCCTTAACGTGGCTATACTACTCTCTCATAGTATTGGCGCATTTGGTTAGAGGAAGTTGGGGTGCTCTGAAATTCTTCCCCTGGAGATGCTCTCCACCGTCTATGATGCAATCTACCCTTTTGCGGTCACAATGATTGAGCTACATTGTGGCGGGTAGTATGATCGGGAAAAGGGAGAGTGCATCATAAACGGTGGAGAGCATACCAGGGGCAGAATTTCAGAGCACCCCAACGTCCTCTAACCAAATGCGCCCATACTTCTCAGCGAGTAGTATAGCCGCGTTAAGGGAGATGCTCTCCAACGTCTATGATGCACTCTCCCCTTTTGCCGGTCATACTACTCCGCCACAATGCAGCTGTCATTCTGACCGCAAAAGGGTAGATTGCATCATACAGGTGGAGAGCATCTCCCTTAATGCGGCTATACTAATCGCTCAGTAGTATGGGTGCATTTGGTTAGAGGAAGTTGGGGTGCTCTGAAATTCTGCCCCTGGAGATGCTCTCCACAGTCTATGATGCAGTCTACCCTTTTGCGGTCACAATCACTGAGCTGCATTGTGGCGAGTAGTGTGACCGGCAAAAGGGGAGAGTGCATCATAGATGGTGAGAGCATCTCCAGGGGCAGAATTTCAGAGCACCCCAACTTCCTCTAACCAAATGCACCCATACTACTAAGCGAGTAGTATAGCCGAGTTTAGGGATATGGTCTACACCGTCTATGATGCACTCTCCCTTTTGCCTTATACTACTCCGCCACAATGCAGCTCAGTCATTGTGACCGCAAAATGGTAGATTACATCACAGACGGTGGAGAGCATCTCCAGGGGCAGAATTTCAGAGCACCCCAACTTCTCTAACGAAATGCGCCCATCGTACTGAGCGAGTAGTATAGCCGAGTTAAGGGATATGCTCTCCACAGTCTATGAAATCTACCCTTTTGAGGGTCATACTACTCCGCCACAATGTAGCTCAGTCATTGTGACCGCAAAAGGGGAGAGTGCATCATAGAGGTGGAGAGCATCTCCCTTAACGCGGCTATACTACTCGATCATTATTGTGGGTGCATTTGGTTAGAGGAAGTTGGGGTGCTCTGAAATTCTGCCCCTGGAGATGCTCTCCACCGTATATGATGCAATCTACCATTTTGCGGTCACAATGACTGAGCTGCATTGTGGCGGAGTAGTATTACAGCAAAAGGGGAGAGTGCATCATAGACGTGGAGACCATATCCCTAACTCGGCTATACTACTCGCTTAGTAGTATGGGGGCATTTGGTTAGAAGAAGTTGGGGTGCTCTGAAATTCTGCCCCTGGAGATGCTCTCCAGCGTCTATGATGCAAACTACCCTTTTTGCGGTCACAATGACTGAGCTGCATTGTGGCGGAGCAGTATGACCGGCAAAAGGCAGAGTGCATCATAGATGGTGGAGAGCATCCCCAGGGGCAGAATTTCAGTGCACCCAACTTCCGCTAACCAATTGCGCCAATACTACTGAGCGAGTCGTATAGCGCGTTAAGGGAGATGCTCTACACCGTCTATGATGCAATCTACCCTTTTGCCGGTCATACTACTCCGCCACAATGCAGCTCAGTCATTGTGACCGCAAAAGGGGAGAGTGCATCATAGACGGTGGAGAGCATCTCCCTTAACGCGGCTATACTACTCGCTCAGTAGAATGGGTGCATTTGGTTAGAGGAAGTTGGGGTGCTCTGAAATTCTGCCCCTGGAGATGCTCTCCACCGTCTATGATGCAATCTACCCTTTTGCTGTCACAATGACTGGGCTGCATTGTGGCGGAGTACTATGACCGGCAAAAGGGGAGAGTGCACATAGACGGTGAGAGCATCTCCAGGGGCAGAATTTCAGAACACCCTAACTCCTCCAACCAAAGGCGCCCATACTACTGAGCGAGTACTATAGCCACGTTAAGGGAGATGCTCCACCACCGTCCTATGATGCAATCTACCCTTTTGCCGGTCATACTACTCCGCAAAATTGCAGCTCAGTCATTGTGACCGCAAAAGGTAGATTGCATCATAGACGGTGGAGAGCATCACCAGGGGCAGAATTTCAGAGCACCCCAACTTCCTCTAACCAAATGCGCCCATAATACTATATACTACTGAGCGAGTAGTATAGCCGCGTTAAGGGAGATGCTCTCCACCGTCTATGATGCAATCTACCCTTTTGCCGGTCATACTACTCCGCCACAATGCAGCTCAGTCATTGTGACCGCAAAAGTGGAGAGTGCATCATAGACGGTGGAGAGCATCTCCCTGAACGCGGCTATACTACTCGCTCAGTAGATGGGTGCATTTGGTTAGAGGAAGTTGGTGTGCTTGAAATTCTGCCCCTGGAGATGCTCTCCACCGTCTATGATGCACCCTGCCCTTTTCCGGTCATACTACTCCGACACATTGCAGCTCAGTCATTGTGACCGGAAAAGGGTAGATGCATCATAGACGGTGGAGAGCATCTCCCGGGGCAGAATTTCAGAGCACCCCAACTTCCTCTAACCAAATGCGCCCATACTACTGAGCGAGTAGTATAGCCGCGTTAAGGGAGATGCTCTCCACCGTCTATGACGCACTCTCCCCTTTTGCCTGTCATACTACTCCGCCACAATGCAGCTCAGTCATTGTGACCGCAAAAGGGTAGATTGCATCATAGACGGTGGAGAGCATCTACAGTGGGCAGAATTTCAGACCACCCCAACTTCCTCTAACAAAATGCGCCCATCCTACTGAGCGAGTAGTATAGCCGAGTTAAGGGATATGCTCCCCACCGTATATGATGCAATCTACCCTTTTGAGGGTCATAATACTCCGCCACAATGCAGCTCAGTCATTGTGACAGCAAAAGGGGAGAGTGCATCATAGACGGTGGAGAGCATCTCCCTTAACGCGGCTATACTACTCGCTCAGTAGTATGGGTGCATTTGGTTAGAGGAAGTTTGGGTGCCCTGAAATTCTGCCCCTGGAGATGCTCTCCACCGTCTATGATGCAATCTACCCTTTTGCGGTCACAATGACTGAGCTGCATTGTGGCGGAGTAGTATGACCTGCAAAAGGGCAGAGTGCATCATAGAGGGTGGAGAGCATATCCAGGGGCAGAATTTCAGAGCACCCCAACTTCCTCTAACCAAATGCCCCCATTCTACTACTGAGCGAGTAGTATAGCCGTGTTAAGGGAGATGCTCTACACCGTCTATGATGCATTCTACCCTTTTGCCGGTCATACTACTCCGCCACAATGCAGCTCAGTCATTGTGACCGCAAAAGGGGAGAGTGCATCATAGACGGTGGAGAGCATCTCCAGGGGCAGAATTTCAGAGCACCCCAATTTCCTCTAAACAAATGCACCAATACTACTGACCGAGTAGTATAGCCGAGTTAAGGGAGATGCTCTCCACCGTCTATGATGCAATCTACCGTTTTGAGGGTTATACTAATCGGCCACAATGCAGCTCAGTCATTGTGACTGCAAAAGTGGAGAGTGCATCATAGACGGTGGAGAGCATCTCCCTTAACGCGGCTATACTACTCGCTCAGTAGTATGGGTGCATTTGGTTAGAGGAAGTTGGGTGCTCTGAAATTCTTCCACTGGAGATGCTCTCCACCGTCTATAATGCAATCTACCCTTTTGCGGTCACAATGATTGAGTTACATTGTGGCAGAGTAGTATGATCGGCAAAAGGGGAGAGTGCATCATAAACGGTGAAGAGCATATCCAGGGGCAGAATTTCAGAGCACCCCAACGTCCTCTAACCAAATGCGCCCATACTTCTCAGCGAGTAGTATAGCCGCGTTAAGGGAGATGCTCTCCACCGTTTATGATGCACTCTCCCCTTTTGCCGGTCAAACTACTCCGCCATAATGCAGCTGTCATTCTGACCGCAAAAGGGTAGATTGCATCATACACGGTGGAGAGCATCTCCCTTAACGCGGCTATACTAATCGCTCAGTAATATGGGTGCATTTGGTTAGAGGAAGTTGGGTTGCTCTGAAATTCTGCCCCTGGAGATGCTCTCCACAATCTATGATGCAGTCTACCCTTTTGCGGTCACAATGAGTGAGCTGCATTGTGGCGGAGTAGTATGACGGGCAAAAGGCGAGAGTGCATCATAGACGGTGGAGAGCATCTCCAGGGGCAGAATTAAAGAGCACCCCAACTTCCTCTAACCAAATGCGCCCATACTACTGAGCGAGTAGAATAGCCGCGTTGAGGGAGATGCTCTCCACCGTCTTTGAAGCACTCTCCCCTATTGCCGGTCATGCTACTCCGCCACAATGCAGCTCAGTCATTGTGACCGCAAAAGGGTAGATTGCATCATAGACGGTGGAGAGCATCTCCCTTAAAGCGGCTATACTACTCGCTCAGTAGAATGGGCGCATTTGGTTAGAGGAAGTTGGGGTGCTCTGAAATTCTGCCCCTGGAGATGCTCTCCAGCGTCTATGATGCAATCTACCCTTTTCGGTCAGAATGACTGAGCTGCATTGTGGCGGAGCAGTATGACCGGCAAAAGGGCAGAGTGCATCATAGACGTGAGCAGAGTAGTAGCGTGAGCGAGTAGTATAGCCGCGTTAGATGCTCTCCACCGTCTATGATGCACTCTACCCTTTTGCCTGTCATACTACTCCGCCACAATGCAGCTCAGTCATTGTGACCGCAAAAGGGGAGAGTGCATCATAGACGGTGGAGAGCATCTCCCTTAACGCGGCTACACTACTCGCTCAGTAGTATGGGCGAATTTGGTTTGAGGAAGTTGGGGTGCTCTGAAATTCTGCCCCTGGAGATGCTCTCCACCGTCTATGATGCAATCTACCCTTTTGCGGTCACAATGACTGAGATGCATTGTGGCGGAGTAGTATGACAGGCAAAAGGGGAGAGTGCATCATAGACGGTGGAGAGCATCTCCCTTAAGCCCATACTTCGCTCAGTAGTATGGGCGCATTTGGTTAGAGGAAGTTGTAAATGCCCCTGGAGATGCTCTCCAACGTCTATGATACAATCTACCCTTTTGCGGTCATACTGACTGACTGCAGTCAGTCATGTGACCGGCAGAAGGGAGAGTGCATCATAGAAGGTGGAGAGCATCTCCAGGGGCAGAATTTCAGAGCACCACAACTTCCTCTAACCAAATGCGCCCATACTACTGAGCGAGTAGTATAGCCGATTGAGGGAGATGCTCTCCACCGTCTATGATGCACTCTCCCTTTTGCCGGTCATACTACTCCGCCACAATGCAGCTCAGTCATTTGACCGCAAAAGGGTAGATGCATCATAGACGGTGGGAGCATCTCCCTTAACGCGGCTATACTAGTCTCTCAGTAGGATGGCGCATTTGGTAGAGGAAGTTGGGGTGCTCTGAGATTCTGCCCCTGGAGATGCTCTCCACCGTCTATGATGCAATCTACCCTTTTGCGGTCACAATGATTGAGCTACATTGTGGCGGAGTAGTATGATCGGGAAAAGGGGAGAGTGCATCATAAACGGTGGAGAGCATATCCAGGGGCAGAATTTCAGAGCACCCCAACGTCCTCTAACCAAATGCGCCCATACTTCTCAGCGTAGTATAGCCGCGTTAAGGGAGATGCTCTCCAACGTCTATGATGCACTCTCCCCTTTTGCCGGTCATAATACTCCGCCACAATGCAGCTGTCATTCTGACCGCAAAAGGGTAGATTGCATCATACACGGTGGAGAGCATCTCCCTTAATGCGGCTATACTAATCGCTCAGTAGTATGGGTGCATTTGGTTAGAGGAAGTTGGGTGCTCTGAAATTCTCCCCTGGAGATGCTCTCCACAGTCTATGATGCAGTCTACCCTTTTGCGGTCACAATCACTGAGCTGCATTGTGGCGGAGTAGTGTGACCGGCAAAAGGGGAGAGTGCATCATAGACGGTGGAGAGCATCTCCAGGGGCAGAATTTCAGAGCACCCCAACTTCCTCTAACCAAATGCACCCATACTACTAAGCGAGTAGTATAGCCGAGTTTAGGGATGGTCTCCACCGTCTATGATGCACTCTCCCATTTTGCCTGTAATACTACTCCGCCACAATGCAGCTCAGTCATTGTGACCGCAAAATGGTAGATTACATCACAGACGGTGGAGAGCATCTCCAGGGGCAGAATTTCAGAGCACCCCAACTTCCTCTAACGAAATGCGCCCATCGTACTGAGCGAGTAGTATAGCCGAGTTAAGGGATATGCTCTCCACAGTCTATGATGCAATCTACCCTTTTGAGGGTCATACTACTCCGCCACAATGTAGCTCAGTCATTGTGACCGCAAAAGGGAGAGTGCATCATAGACGGTGGAGAGCATCTCCCTTAACGCGGCTATACTACTCGATCAGTATTGTGGGTGCATTTGGTTAGAGGAAGTTGGGGTGCTCTGAAATTCTGCCCCTGGAGATGCTCTACCGTATATGATGCAATCTACCATTTTGCGGTCACAATGACTGAGCTGCATTGTGGCGGAGTAGTATTACAGGCAAAAGGGGAGAGTGCATCATAGACGGTGGAGACCATATCCCTAAACTCGGCTATACTACTCGCTTAGTAGTATGGGTGCATTTGGTTAGAGGAAGTTGGGGTGCTCTGAAATTCTGCCCCTGGAGATGCTCTCCAGCGTCTATGATGCAAACTACCCTTTTGCGGTCACAATGACTGAGCTGCATTGTGGCGGAGCAGTATGACCGGCAAAAGGGCAGAGTGCATCATAGATGGTGGAGAGCATCCCCAGGGGCAGAATTTCAGAGCACCCAACTTCCGCTAACCAATTGCGCCAATACTACTGAGCGAGTAGTATAGCCGCGTTAAGGGAGATGCTCTACACCGTCTATGATGCAATCTACCCTTTTGCCGGTCATACTACTCCGCCAAAATGCAGCTCAGTCATTGTGACCGCAAAAGGGAGAGTGCATCATAGACGGTGGAGAGCATCTCCCTTAACGCGGCTATACTACTCGCTCAGTAGAATGGGTGCATTTGGTTAGAGGAAGTTGGGGTGCTCTGAAATTCTGCCCCTGGAGATGCTCTCCACCGTCTATGATGCAATCTACCCTTTTGCTGTCACAATGACTGAGCTGCATTGTGGCGGAGTACTATGACCGGCAAAAGGGGAGAGTGCATCATAGACGGTGGAGAGCATCTCCAGGGTCAGAATTTCAGAACACCCTAACTTCCTCCAACCAAAGGCGCCATACTACTGAGCGAGTACTATAGCCACGTTAAGGGAGATGCTCCCCACCGTCTATGATGCAATCTACCCTTTTGCCGGTCATACTACTCCGCCAAAATGCAGCTCAGTCATTGTGACCGCAAAAGGGTAGATTGCATCATAGACGGTGGAGAGCATCACCAGGGGCAGAATTTCAGAGCACCCCAACTTCCTCTAACCAAATGCGCCCATAATACTATATCAACTGAGCGAGTAGTATAGCCGCGTTAAGGGAGATGCTCTCCACCGTCTATGATGCAATCTACCCTTTTGCCGGTCATACTACTCCGCCACAATGCAGCTCAGTCATTGTGACCGCAAAAGTGGAGAGTGCATCATAGACGGTGGAGAGCATCTCCTGAACGCGGCTATACTACTCGCTCAGTAGTATGGGTGCATTTGGTTAGAGGAAGTTGGTGTGCTCTGAAATTCTGCCCCTGGAGATGCTCTCCACCGTCTATGATGCACCCTGCCCTTTTGCCGGTCATACTACTCCGACACATTGCAGCTCAGTCATTGTGACCGGAAAAGGGTAGATTGCTCATAGACGGTGGAGAGCATCTCCCGGGGCAGAATTTCAGAGCACCCCAACTTCCTCTAACCAAATGCGCCCATACTACTGAGCGAGTAGTATAGCCGCGTTAAGGGAGATGCTCTCCACCGTCTATGACGCACTCTCCCCTTTTGCCTGTCATACTACTCCGCCACAATGCAGCTCAGTCATTGTGACCGCAAAGGGTAGATTGCATCATAGACGGTGGAGAGCATCTACAGGGCAGAATTTCAGACCACCCCAACTTCCTCTAACAAAATGCGCCCATCCTACTGAGCGAGTAGTATAGCCGAGTTAAGGGATATGCTCCCCACCGTATATGATGCAATCTACCCTTTTGAGGGTCATAATACTCCGCCACAATGCAGCTCAGTCATTGTGACAGCAAAAGGGGAGAGTGCATCATAGACGGTGGAGAGCATCTCCCTTAACGCGGCTATACTACTCGCTCAGTAGTATGGGTGCATTTGGTTAGAGGAAGTTTGGGTGCCCTGAAATTCTGCCCCTGGAGATGCTCTCCACCGTCTATGATGCAATCTACCCTTTTGCGGTCACAATGACTGAGCTGCATTGTGGCGGAGTAGTATGACCTGCAAAAGGCAGAGTGCATCATAGAGGGTGGAGAGCATATCCAGGGCAAATTTCAGAGCACCCCAACTTCCTCTAACCAAATGCCCCCCCATTCTACTACTGAGCGAGTAGTATAGCCGTGTTAAGGGAGATGCTCTACACCGTCTATGATGCATTCTACCCTTTTGCCGGTCATACTACTCCGCCACAATGCAGCTCAGTCATTGTGACCGCAAAAGGGGAGAGTGCATCATAGACGGTGGAGAGCATCTCCAGGGGCAGAATTTCAGAGCACCCCAATTTCCTCTAAACAAATGCACCAATACTACTGACGAGTAGTATAGCCGAGTTAAGGGAGATGCTCTCCACCGTCTATGATGCAATCTACCGTTTTGAGGGTTATACTAATCGGCCACAATGCAGCTCAGTCATTGTGACTGCAAAAGTGGAGAGTGCATCATAGACGGTGGAGAGCATCTCCCTTAACGCGCTATACTACTCGCTCAGTAGTATGGGTGCATTTGGTTAGAGGAAGTTGGGGTGCTCTGAAATTCTTCCACTGGAGATGCTCTCCACCGTCTATAATGCAATCTACCCTTTTGCGGTCACAATGATTGAGTTACATTGTGGCAGAGTAGTATGATCGGCAAAAGGGGAGAGTGCATCATAAACGGTGAAGAGCATATCCAGGGGCAGAATTTCAGAGCACCCCAACGTCCTCTAACCAAATGCGCCCATACTTCTCAGCGAGTAGTATAGCCGCGTTAAGGAGATGCTCTCCACCGTCTATGATGCACTCTCCCCTTTTGCCGGTCAAACTACTCCGCCATAATGCAGCTGTCATTCTGACCGCAAAAGGGTAGATTGCATCATACACGGTGGAGAGCATCTCCCTTAACGCGGCTATACTAATCGCTCAGTAATATGGGTGCATTTGGTTAGGGAAGTTGGGTTGCTCTGAAATTCTGCCCCTGGAGATGCTCTCCACAATCTATGATGCAGTCTACCCTTTTGCGGTCACAATGAGTGAGCTGCATTGTGGCGGAGTAGTATGACGGGCAAAAGGCGAGAGTGCATCATAGACGGTGGAGAGCATCTCCAGGGGCAGAATTAAAGAGCACCCCAACTTCCTCTAACCAAATGCGCCCATACTACTGAGCGAGTAGAATAGCCGCGTTGAGGGAGATGCTCTCCACCGTCTTTGAAGCACTCTCCCCTATTGCCGGTCATGCTACTCCGCCACAATGCAGCTCAGTCATTGTGACCGCAAAAGGGTAGATTGCATCATAGACGGTGGAGAGCATCTCCCTTAAAGCGGCTATACTACTCGCTCAGTAGAATGGGCGCATTTGGTTAGAGGAAGTTGGGGTGCTCTGAAATTCTGCCCCTGGAGATGCTCTCCAGCGTCTATGATGCAATCTACCCTTTTACGGTCAGAATGACTGAGCTGCATTGTGGCGGAGCAGTATGACCGGCAAAAGGGCAGAGTGCATCATAGACGTGAGCGAGTAGTGTAGCCGCGTTAAGGAGATGCTCTCCACCGTCTATGATGCACTCTACCCTTTTGCCTGTCATACTACTCCGCCACAATGCAGCTCAGTCATTGTGACCGCAAAAGGGGAGAGTGCATCATAGACGGTGGAGAGCATCTCCCTTAACGCGGCTACACTACTCGCTCAGTAGTATGGGCGAATTTGGTTTGAGGAAGTTGGGGTGCTCTGAAATTCTGCCCCTGGAGATGCTCTCCACCGTCTATGATGCAATCTACCCTTTTGCGGTCACAATGACTGAGATGCATTGTGGCGGAGTAGTATGACAGGCAAAAGGGGAGAGTGCATCATAGACGGTGGAGAGCATCTCCCTTAACGCGGCCATACTACTCGCTCAGTAGTATGGGCGCATTTGGTTAGAGGAAGTTGGGGTGCTCTGAAATTCTGCCCCTGGAGATGCTCTCCAACGTCTATGATACAATCTACCCTTTTGCGGTCACAATGACTGAGCTGCATTGTGGCGGAGTAGCATGACCGGCAGAAGGGGAGAGTGCATCATAGAAGGTGGAGAGCATCTCCAGGGGCAGAATTTCAGAGCACCACAACTTCCTCTAACCAAATGCGCCCATACTACTGAGCGAGTAGTATAGCCGCATTGAGGGAGATTCTCTCCACCGTCTATGATGCACTCTCCCCTTTTGCCGGTCATACTACTCCGCCACAATGCAGCTCAGTCATTTGACCGCAAAAGGGTAGATTGCATCATAGACGGGTGAGAGCATCTCCCTTAACGCGGCTATACTAGTCGCTCAGTAGGATGGCGCATTTGGGTAGAGGAAGTTGGGGTGCTCTGAGATTCTGCCCTGGAGATGCTCTCCACCGTCTATGATGCAATCTACTCTTTTGCGATCACAATGACTGAGCTGCATCGTGGCGGAGTAGTATGAACGGCAAAAGGGGAGAGTCCATCATAGACGGTGGAGAGCATTTCCAGGGGCAGAATTTCAGAACACCCTAACTTCCTCTAACCAAAGGCACCCATACTACTCAGCGAGTACTATAGCCACGTTAAGGGAGATGCTCTCCACCGTCTATGATGCAATCTACCCTTTTGCCGGTCATACTACTCCGCCACAATGCAGCTGTCATTGTGACAGCAAAAGGGTAGATTGCATCGTAGACGGTGGATAGCATCTCCCTTAACGCGGCTATACTACTCGCTCAGTAGTATGAGCGTATTTGGTTAGAGGAAGTTGGGGTGCTCTGAAATTCTGCCCTTGGAGATGCTCTCCACCGTCTATGATGCAATCTTCCCTTTTGCGGTCACAATGACTGAGCTGCATTGTGGCGGAGTAGCATGACCGGCAAAAGGGGAGGGTGCATCATAGACGGTGGAGAGCATTTCCAGGGGCAGAATTTCAGAGCACCCCAACTTCCTCTAACTAAACGCGCCCATACTACTGAGCGAGTACTATAGCCACGTTAAGGGAGATACTCTCCACCGTCTATGATGCAGTCTCCCCTTTTGCTGGTCATACTACTCGGCCACAATGCAGCTCAGTCATTGTGAACGCAAAAGGGTAGATTGCATCATAGACGGTGGAGAGCATCTCCAAGGGCAGAATACTACTCACTCTAATGCGTCATACTTGTGACGAGTAGTATAGCTGCATTAAGGGAGAAGCTCTCCACCGTCTATGATGCAATCTACCCTTTTGCCGGTCATACTACTCAACCATGAGCTCAGTCATTGTGACCGCAAAAGGGGAGAGTGCATCATAGACGGTGGAAAGCATCTCCAGCAGAATTTCGACACTTCCTACCAATTTGCCATATAAGAGGAGTAGTATATTCGCGTTAAGGAGATGCTCTCCACCGTCTATGATGCACCCTGCCCTTTTGCCGGTCATACTACTCCGCCACAATGCAGCTCAGTCATTGTGACCGCAAAGGGTAGATTGCATCATAGACGGTGGAGAGCATCTCCAGGGGGAGAATTTCAGAGCACCCCAACTTCCTCTAACCAAATGCCCCATACTCTGATCGAGTAGTTTGTAGCCGAGTTAAGGAAGATGCTCTCCACCGTCAATGATGCAATCTACCCTTTTGCGGTCATACTACTCCGCCACAATGCAGCTCAGTCATTGTGACCGCAAAAGGGGAGAGTGCATCATAGACGGTGGAGAGCATCTCCCTTAACGCGGCTATACTACTCGCTCAGTAGTATGGGCGGCATTTGGTTTGAGAAGTTGGGGTGCTCTGAAATTCTGCCCCTGGAGATGCTCTCCACCGTCTATGATGCAATCTACCCTTTTGCGGTCACAATGACTGAGCTGCATTGTGGCGGAGTAGTGACCGGCAAAAGTGGAGAGTGCATCATAGAAGGTGGAGAACATCTCCAGGGGCAGAATTTCAGAGCACCCCAACTTCCTCTAACCAAATGCGCCATACTACTGAGCGAGTAGTATAGCCCGCGTTAGGGTGATGCTCTCACCGTCTATGATGCACTCTCCCTTTTGCCTGTCATACTACTCCGCCACAATGCAGCTCAGTCATGTGACCACAAAAGGGTAGATTGCATCATAGACGGTGGAGAGCATCTCCCTTAGCGGGCACTAGTCGCTCAACCATAGCACATCTGGTTCGAGGAAGTTGGGGTGCTCTGAAATTCTGCCCCTGGAGATGCTCTCCACCGTCTATGATGCAATCTACCCTTTCCGGTCACATGCTGAGCTGCATTACGCAGTAGTATGGCCGGCAAAAGTGAGTGCACATAGACGGTGGAGAGCATCTCCCTTAACGCGGCTTTACTACTCGCAGTAGTATGGGCGCATTTGGTTGAGGAAGTTGGGGTGCTCTGAAATTCTGCCCTGGAGATGCTCTCCACCGTCTATGATGCAATCTACCCTTTTGCGGCCACAATGACTGAGCTGCATTGTGGCGGAGTAGTATGATCGGCAAAAGGGAGAGTGCATCATAGAGGGTGGAGAGCATCTCCAGGGCAGAATTCAGAGCACCCAACTTCCTCTAACCAAATGCGCCCATACTACTGAGCGAGTAGTATAGCCGCGTTAAGAGATGCTCTACACCGTCTATGATGCACTCTACCTTTTGCGGTCATACTACTCCGCCACAATGCAGCTCAGTCATTGACCGCAAAAGGGGAGTGCATCATAGACGGTGGAGAGCATCTCCAGGGGCTAGAAGTTTCAGAGCACCCCAATTTCTCTAACCAAATTGCACCCATACTACTGAGCGAGTAGTAATAGCCGAGTTAAGGGAGATGCTCTCCACCGTCTATGATGGAATCTACCGTTTTGAGGGTTATACTACTCGGCCAATGCAGCTCAGTCATGTGACCGCAAAAGTGGGAGGGTGCATCATAGACGGTGAGAGCATCTCCCTTAACGCGGCTATTACTCTCTCAGTAGTATTGGCGCATTTGGTAGAGGAAGTTGGGGTGCTCTGAAATTCTTCCCCTGGAGATGCTCTCACGTCTATGATGCAATCTACCTTTTGCGGTCACAATGATTGAGCTACATTGTGGCGAGTAGTATGATCGGGAAAGGGGAGAGTGCATCATAACGGTGGAGAGCATATCCAGGGGCAGAATTTCAGAGCACCCCAACGTCCTCTAACCAAATGCGCCCATACTTCTCAGCGAGTAGTATAGCCGCGTTAAGGGAGATGCTCTCCAACGTCTATGATGCACTCTCCCCTTTGCCGGTCATACTACTCCGCCACAATGCAGCTGTCATTCTGACCGCAAAAGGTAGATTGCATCATACAAGGTGGAGCGCATCTCCCTTAATGCGGCTATACTAATCGCTCAGTAGTATGGGTGCATTTGGTTAGAGGAAGTTGGGGTGCTCTGAAATTCTGCTGCCCCTGGAGATGCTCTCCACAGTCTATGATGCAGTCTACCCTTTTGCGGTCACAATCACTGAGCTGCATTGTGGCGGAGTAGTGTGACCGCAAAAGGGGAGAGTGCATCATAGACGGTGGAGAGCATCTCCAGGGCAGAATTTCAGAGCACCCCAACTTCCTCTAACCAAATGCACCCTACTACTAAGCGAGTAGTATAGCCGATTTAGGGATATGGTCTACACCGTCTATGATGCACTCTCCCCTTTGCCTGTAATACTACTCCGCCACAATGCAGCTCAGTCATTGTGACCGCAAAATGTTAGATTACATCACAGACGGTGGAGGAGCATCTCCAGGGGCAGAATTTCAGAGCACCACAACTTCCTCTAACGAAATGCGCCCATCGACTGAGCGAGTAGTATAGCCGAGTTAAGGGATATGCTCTCCACAGTCTATGATGCAATCTACCCTTTTGAGGGTCATACTACTCCGCCACAATGTAGCTCAGTCATTGTGACCGCAAAAGGGGAGAGTGCATCATAGACGGTGGAGAGCATCTCCCTTAACGCGGCTATACTACTCGATCAGTATTGTGGGTGCATTTGGTTAGAGGAAGTTGGGTGCTCTGAAATTCTGCCCCTGGAGATGCTCTCCACCGTATATGATGCAATCTACCATTTTGCGGTCACAATGACTGAGCTGCATTGTGGCGGAGTAGTATTACAGCAAAAGGGGAGAGTGCATCATAGACGGTAGACCATATCCCTAAACTCGGCTATAATACTCGCTTAGTAGTATGGGTGCATTTGGTTAGAGGAAGTTTGGGGTGCTCTGAAATTCTGCCCCTGGAGATGCTCTCCAGCGTCTATGATGCAAACTACCCTTTTGCGGTCACAATGACTGAGCTGCATTGTGGCGAAGCAGTATGACCGGCAAAAGGGCAGAGTGCATCATAGATGGTGGAGAGCATCCCCAGGGGCAGAATTTCAGAGCACCCCAACTCCGCTAACCAATTGCGCCAATACTACTGATCGAGTAGTATAGTCGCGTTAAGGGAGATGCTCTACACCGTCTATGATGCAATCTACCCTTTTGCCGGTCATACTACTCCGCCACATGCAGCTCAGTCATTGTGACCGCAAAAGGGGAGTGCATCATAGACGGTGGAGAGCATCTCCCTAACGCGGCTATACTACTCGCTCAGTAGAATGGGTGCATTGGTTAGAGGAAGTTGGGGTGCTCTGAAATTCTGCCCCTGGAGATGCTCTCCACCGTCTATGATGCAATCTACCCTTTTCCAGTCACAATGACCGAGCTACATTGTGGCAGAGTAGTATGACGGCAACAGGGGAGAGTGCATCATAGACGGTGGAGAGCATCTCCAGGGGCAGAATTTCACAGCACCCCAACTTCCTCTAACCAAATGCCCCCATACTACTGAGAGAGTAGTATAGCCGCGTTAAGGGATGCTCTCCACCGTCTATGATGCACTCTCCCCTTTTGCCGGTCATACTACTCCGCCACAATGCAGCTGTCATTCTGACCGCAAAAGGGTAGATTGCATCATACACGGTGGAGAGCATCTCCCTTAACGCGGCTATACTAATCGCTCAGTAATATGGGTGCATTTGGTTAGAGGAAGTTGGGTTGCTCTGAAATTCTGCCCCTGGAGATGCTCTCCACAATCTATGATGCAGTCTACCCTTTGCGGTCACAATGAGTGAGCTGCATTGTGGCGGAGTAGTATGACGGGCAAAAGGCGAGAGTGCATCATAGACGGTGGAGAGCATCTCCAGGGGCAGAATTAAAGAGCACCCCAACTTCCTCTAACCAAATGCGCCCATGCTACTGAGCGAGTAGAATAGCCGCGTTGAGGGAGATGCTCTCCACCGTCTTTGAAGCACTCTCCCCTATTGCCGGTCATGCTACTCCGCCACAATGCAACTCAGTCATTGTGACCGCAAAAGGGTAGATTGCATCATAGACGGTGGAGAGCATCTCCCTTAAAGCGGCTATACTACTCGCTCAGTAGAATGGGCGCATTTGGTTAGAGGAAGTTGGGGTGCTCTGAAATTCTTCCCCTGGAGATGCTCTCCAGCGTCTATGATGCAATCTACCCTTTACGGTCAGAATGACTGAGCTGCATTGTGGCGGAGCAGTATGACCGGCAAAAGGGCAGAGTGCATCATAGACGTGAGCGAGTAGTGTAGCCGCGTTAAGGGAGATGCTCTCCACCGTCTATGATGCACTCTACCCTTTTGCCTGTCATACTACTCCGCCACAATGCAGCTCAGTCATTGTGACCGCAAAAGGGGAGAGTGCATCATAGACGGTGGAGAGCATCTCCCTTAACGCGGCTACACTACTCGCTCAGTAGTATGGGCGAATTTGGTTTGAGGAAGTTGGGGTGCTCTGAAATTCTGCCCCTGGAGATGCTCTCCACCGTCTATGATGCAATCTACCCTTTTGCGGTCACAATGACTGAGATGCATTGTGGCGGAGTAGTATGACAGGCAAAAGGGGAGAGTGCATCATAGACGGTGGAGAGCATCTCCCTTAACGCGGCCATACTACTCGCTCAGTAGTATGGGCGCATTTGGTTAGAGGAAGTTGGGGTGCTCTGAAATTCTGCCCTTGGAGATGCTCTCCAACGTCTATGATACAATCTACCCTTTTGCGGTCACAATGACTGAGCTGCATTGTGGCGGAGTAGCATGACCGGCAGAAGGGGAGAGTGCATCATAGAAGGTGGAGAGCATCTCCAGGGGCAGAATTTCAGAGCACCACAACTTCCTCTAACCAAATGCGCCCATACTACTGAGCGAGTAGTATAGCCGCATTGAGGGAGATTCTCTCCACCGTCTATGATGCACTCTCCCCTTTTGCCGGTCATACTACTCCGCCACAATGCAGCTCAGTCATTTGACCGCAAAAGGGTAGATTGCATCATAGACGGGTGAGAGCATCTCCCTTAACGCGGCTATACTAGTCGCTCAGTAGGATGGGCGCATTTGGGTAGAGGAAGTTGGGGTGCTCTGAGATTCTGCCCCTGGAGATGCTCTCCACCGTCTATGATGCAATCTACTCTTTTGCGATCACAATGACTGAGCTGCATCGTGGCGGAGTAGTATGAACGGCAAAAGGGGAGTCCATCATAGACGGTGGAGAGCATTTCCAGGGGCAGAATTTCAGAACACCCTAACTTCCTCTAACCAAAGGCACCCATACTACTCAGCGAGTACTATAGCCACGTTAAGGGAGATGCTCTCCACCGTCTATGATGCAATCTACCCTTTTGCCGGTCATACTACTCCGCCACAATGCAGCTGTCATTGTGACAGCAAAAGGGTAGATTGCATCGTAGACGGTGGATAGCATCTCCCTTAACGCGGCTATACTACTCGCTCAGTAGTATGAGCGTATTTGGTTAGAGGAAGTTGGGGTGCTCTGAAATTCTGCTGCCCTTGGAGATGCTCTCCACCGTCTATGATGCAATCTTCCCTTTTGCTGTCACAATGACTGAGCTGCATTGTGGCGGAGTAGCATGACCGGCAAAAGGGGAGGGTGCATCATAGACGGTGGGAGAGCATTTCCAGGGGCAGAATTTCAGAGCACCCCAACTTCCTCTAACTAAACGCGCCCATACTACTGAGCGAGTACTATAGCCACGTTAAGGGAGATACTCTCCACCGTCTATGATGCAGTCTCCCCTTTTGCTGGTCATACTACTCCGCCACAATGCAGCTCAGTCATTGTGACCGCAAAAGGGGAGAGTGCATCATAGACGGTGGAGAGCATCTCCCTTAACGCGGCTGTACTACTCACTCAGTAGTATGGGGGCATTTGGTTTGACGAAGTTTGGGGTGCTCTGAAATTCTACCCCTGGAGATGCTCTCCACTGTCTATGATGCAATCTACCCTTTTGCGGTCACAATGACTGAGCTGCATTGAGGCGGAGTAGTATGACCGGCAAAAGGGGAGAGTGCATCATAGAAGGTGGAGAACATCTCCAGGGGCAGAATTTCAGAGCACCCCAACTTCCTCTAACCAAATGTGCCCATACTACAGAGCGAGTAGTATAGTCGCGTTAAGGGAGATGCTCTGCACCGTCTATGATGCACTCTCCCCTTTTGCCTGTCATACTACTCCGCCACAATGCAGCTCAGTCACTGTGACCACAAGAGGGTAGATTGCATCATAGACGGTGGAGAGCATCTCTAGGGGGAGAATTTCAGAGCACCCCAACTTCCTCTACCAAATGCACCCATACTACTGATCGAGTAGTTTAGCCGAGTTAAGGAAGATGCTCTCCACCGTCTATGATGCAATCTACCCTTTTGAGGGTCATACTACTCCGCCACAATGCAGCTCAGTCATTGTGACCGCAAAAAGGGGTGAGTGCATCATAGACGGTGGAGAGCATCTCCCTTAACGCGGCTATACTACTCGCTCAGTAGTATGGGCGCATTTGGTTAGAGGAAGTTGGGGTGCTCTGAAATTCTGCCCCTGGAGATGCTCTCCACCGTCTATGATGCAATATACCCTTTTGCGGTCACAATGACTGAGCTGCATTGTGGCGGAGTAGTGTCACCGGCAAAAGTGGAGAGTGCATCATAGACGGTGGAGAGCATCTCCAGGGGCAGAATTTCAGAGCACCCGAACTTCCTCTAACCAAATGCGCCCATTCTACTGAGCGAGTAGTATAGCCGCGTTGAGGGTGATGCTCTCCACCGTCTATGATGCACTCTCCCCTTTTGCCGGTCATACTACTCCGCCACAATGCAGCTCAGTCATTTGACCGCAAAAGGGTAGATTGCATCATAGACGGTGGAGAGCATCTCCCTTAGCGCGGCTATACTAGTCGCTCAGTAGTATGGGCGCATCTAGTTAGAGGAAGTTGGGGTGCTCTGAAATTCTGCCCCTGGAGATGCTCTCCACCGTCTATGATGCAATCTACCCTTTTCCGGTCACAATGACTGAGCTGCATTATGGCGGAGTAGTATGGCCGGCAAAAGTTGAGAGTGCACCATAGACGGTGGAGAGCATCTCCCTTAACGCGGCTTTACTACTCGCACAATAGTATGGGCGCATTTGGTTGGAGGAAGTTGGGGTGCTCTGAAATTCTGCCCCTGGAGATGCTCTCCACCGTCTATGATGCAATCTACCCTTTTGCGGCCACAATGACTGAGCTGCATTGTGGCGGAGTAGTATGATCGGCAAAAGGGCAGAGTGCATCATAGAGGGTGGAGAGCATCTCCAGGGGCAGAATTTCAGAGCACCCCAACTTCCTCTAACCAAATGCGCCCATCCTACTACTGAGCGAGTAGTATAGCCGCGTTAAGGGAGATGCTCTACACCGTCTATGATGCATTCTACCCTTTTGCCGGTCATACTACTCCGCCACAATGCAGCTCAGTCATTGTGACCGCAAAAGGGGAGAGTGCATCATAGACGGTGGAGAGCATCTCCAGGGGCAGAATTTCAGAGCACCCCAATTTCCTCTAACCAAATGCACCCATACTACTGAGCGAGTAGTATAGCCGAGTTAAGGGAGATGCTCTCCACCGTCTATGATGGAATCTACCGTTTTGAGGGTTATACTACTCGGCCACAATGCAGCTCAGTCATTGTGACCGCAAAAGTGGAGGGTGCATCATAGACGGTGGAGAGCATCTCCCTTAACGCGGCTATACTACTCTCTCAGTAGTATTGGCGCATTTGGTTAGAGGAAGTTGGGGTGCTCTGAAATTCTTCCCCTGGAGATGCTCTCCACCGTCTATGATGCAATCTACCCTTTTGCGGTCACAATGATTGAGCTACATTGTGGCGGAGTAGTATGATCGGGAAAAGGGGAGAGTGCATCATAAACGGTGGAGAGCATATCCAGGGGCAGAATTTCAGAGCACCCCAACGTCCTCTAACCAAATGCGCCCATACTTCTCAGCGAGTAGTATAGCCGCGTTAAGGGAGATGCTCTCCAACGTCTATGATGCACTCTCCCCTTTTGCCGGTCATACTACTCCGCCACAATGCAGCTGTCATTCTGACCGCAAAAGGGTAGATTGCATCATACAAGGTGGAGAGCATCTCCCTTAATGCGGCTATACTAATCGCTCAGTAGTATGGGTGCATTTGGTTAGAGGAAGTTGGGGTGCTCTGAAATTCTGCCCCTGGAGATGCTCTCCACAGTCTATGATGCAGTCTACCCTTTTGCGGTCACAATCACTGAGCTGCATTGTGGCGGAGTAGTGTGACCGGCAAAAGGGGAGAGTGCATCATAGATGGTGGAGAGCATCTCCAGGGGCAGAATTTCAGAGCACCCCAACTTCCTCTAACCAAATGCACCCATACTACTAAGCGAGTAGTATAGCCGAGTTTAGGGATATGGTCTACCCGTCTATGATGCACTCTCCCCTTTTGCCTGTAATACTACTCCGCCACAATGCAGCTCAGTCATTGTGACCGCAAAATGGTAGATTACATCACAGACGGTGGAGAGCATCTCCAGGGGCAGAATTTCAGAGCACCCCAACTTCCTCTAACGAAATGCGCCCATCGTACTGAGCGAGTAGTATAGCCGAGTTAAGGGATATGCTCTCCACAGTCTATGATGCAATCTACCCTTTTGAGGGTCATACTACTCCGCCACAATGTAGCTCAGTCATTGTGACCGCAAAAGGGGAGAGTGCATCATAGACGGTGGAGAGCATCTCCCTTAACGCGGCTATACTACTCGATCAGTATTGTGGGTGCATTTGGTTAGAGGAAGTTGGGGTGCTCTGAAATTCTGCCCCTGGAGATGCTCTACCGTATATGATGCAATCTACCATTTTGCGGTCACAATGACTGAGCTGCATTGTGGCGGAGTAGTATTACAGGCAAAAGGGGAGAGTGCATCATAGACGGTGGAGACCATATCCCTAAACTCGGCTATACTACTCGCTTAGTAGTATGGGTGCATTTGGTTAGAGGAAGTTGGGGTGCTCTGAAATTCTGCCCCTGGAGATGCTCTCCAGCGTCTATGATGCAAACTACCCTTTTGCGGTCACAATGACTGAGCTGCATTGTGGCGGAGCAGTATGACCGGCAAAAGGGCAGAGTGCATCATAGATGGTGGAGAGCATCCCCAGGGGCAGAATTTCAGAGCACCCCAACTTCCGCTAACCAATTGCGCCAATACTACTGAGCGAGTAGTATAGCCGCGTTAAGGGAGATGCTCTACACCGTCTATGATGCAATCTACCCTTTTGCCGGTCATACTACTCCGCCAAATGCAGCTCAGTCATTGTGACCGCAAAAGGGGAGAGTGCATCATAGACGGTGGAGAGCATCTCCCTTAACGCGGCTATACTACTCGCTCAGTAGAATGGGTGCATTTGGTTAGAGGAAGTTGGGGTGCTCTGAAATTCTGCCCCTGGAGATGCTCTCCACCGTCTATGATGCAATCTACCCTTTTGCTGTCACAATGACTGAGCTGCATTGTGGCGGAGTACTATGACCGGCAAAAGGGGAGAGTGCATCATAGACGGTGGAGAGCATCTCCAGGGGCAGAATTTCAGAACACCCTAACTTCCTCCAACCAAAGGCGCCCATACTACTGAGCGAGTACTATAGCCACGTTAAGGGAGATGCTCCCCACCGTCTATGATGCAATCTACCCTTTTGCCGGTCATACTACTCCGCCAAAATGCAGCTCAGTCATTGTGACCGCAAAAGGGTAGATTGCATCATAGACGGTGGAGAGCATCACCAGGGGCAGAATTTCAGAGCACCCCAACTTCCTCTAACCAAATGCGCCCATAATACTATATACAACTGAGCGAGTAGTATAGCCGCGTTAAGGGAGATGCTCTCCACCGTCTATGATGCAATCTACCCTTTTGCCGGTCATACTACTCCGCCACAATGCAGCTCAGTCATTGTGACCGCAAAAGTGGAGAGTGCATCATAGACGGTGGAGAGCATCTCCCTGAACGCGGCTATACTACTCGCTCAGTAGTATGGGTGCATTTGGTTAGAGGAAGTTGGTGTGCTCTGAAATTCTGCCCCTGGAGATGCTCTCCACCGTCTATGATGCACCCTGCCCTTTTGCCGGTCATACTACTCCGACACATTGCAGCTCAGTCATTGTGACCGGAAAAGGGTAGATTGCATCATAGACGGTGGAGAGCATCTCCCGGGCAGAATTTCAGAGCACCCCAACTTCCTCTAACCAAATGCGCCCATACTACTGAGCGAGTAGTATAGCCGCGTTAAGGGAGATGCTCTCCACCGTCTATGACGCACTCTCCCCTTTTGCCTGTCATACTACTCCGCCACAATGCAGCTCAGTCATTGTGACCGCAAAAGGGTAGATTGCATCATAGACGGTGGAGAGCATCTACAGGGGCAGAATTTCAGACCACCCCAACTTCCTCTAACAAAATGCGCCCATCCTACTGAGCGAGTAGTATAGCCGAGTTAAGGGATATGCTCCCCACCGTATATGATGCAATCTACCCTTTTGAGGGTCATAATACTCCGCCACAATGCAGCTCAGTCATTGTGACAGCAAAAGGGGAGAGTGCATCATAGACGGTGGAGAGCATCTCCCTTAACGCGGCTATACTACTCGCTCAGTAGTATGGGTGCATTTGGTTAGAGGAAGTTTGGGTGCCTGAAATTCTGCCCCTGGAGATGCTCTCCACCGTCTATGATGCAATCTACCCTTTTGCGGTCACAATGACTGAGCTGCATTGTGGCGGAGTAGTATGACCTGCAAAAGGGCAGAGTGCATCATAGAGGGTGGAGAGCATATCCAGGGGCAGAATTTCAGAGCACCCCAACTTCCTCTAACCAAATGCCCCCATTCTACTACTGAGCGAGTAGTATAGCCGTGTTAAGGGAGATGCTCTACACCGTCTATGATGCATTCTACCCTTTTGCCGGTCATACTACTCCGCCACAATGCAGCTCAGTCATTGTGACCGCAAAAGGGGAGAGTGCATCATAGACGGTGGAGAGCATCTCCAGGGGCAGAATTTCAGAGCACCCCAATTTCCTCTAAACAAATGCACCAATACTACTGACCGAGTAGTATAGCCGAGTTAAGGGAGATGCTCTCCACCGTCTATGATGCAATCTACCGTTTTGAGGGTTATACTAATCGGCCACAATGCAGCTCAGTCATTGTGACTGCAAAAGTGGAGAGTGCATCATAGACGGTGGAGAGCATCTCCCTTAACGCGGCTATACTACTCGCTCAGTAGTATGGGTGCATTTGGTTAGAGGAAGTTGGGTGCTCTGAAATTCTTCCACTGGAGATGCTCTCCACCGTCTATAATGCAATCTACCCTTTTGCGGTCACAATGATTGAGTTACATTGTGGCAGAGTAGTATGATCGGCAAAAGGGGAGAGTGCATCATAAACGGTGAGAGCATATCCAGGGGCAGAATTTCAGAGCACCCCAACGTCCTCTAACCAAATGCGCCCATACTTCTCAGCGAGTAGTATAGCCGCGTTAAGGGAGATGCTCTCCACCGTCTATGATGCACTCTCCCCTTTTGCCGGTCAAACTACTCCGCCATAATGCAGCTGTCATTCTGACCGCAAAAGGGTAGATTGCATCATACACGGTGGAGAGCATCTCCCTTAACGCGGCTATACTAATCGCTCAGTAATATGGGTGCATTTGGTTAGAGGAAGTTGGGTTGCTCTGAAATTCTGCCCCTGGAGATGCTCTCCACAATCTATGATGCAGTCTACCCTTTTGCGGTCACAATGAGTGAGCTGCATTGTGGCGGAGTAGTATGACGGGCAAAAGGCGAGAGTGCATCATAGACGGTGGAGAGCATCTCCAGGGGCAGAATTAAAGAGCACCCCAACTTCCTCTAACCAAATGCGCCCATACTACTGAGCGAGTAGAATAGCCGCGTTGAGGGAGATGCTCTCCACCGTCTTTGAAGCACTCTCCCCTATTGCCGGTCATGCTACTCCGCCACAATGCAGCTCAGTCATTGTGACCGCAAAAGGGTAGATTGCATCATAGACGGTGGAGAGCATCTCCCTTAAAGCGGCTATACTACTCGCTCAGTAGAATGGGCGCATTTGGTTAGAGGAAGTTGGGGTGCTCTGAAATTCTTCCCCTGGAGATGCTCTCCAGCGTCTATGATGCAATCTACCCTTTTACGGTCAGAATGACTGAGCTGCATTGTGGCGGAGCAGTATGACCGGCAAAAGGGCAGAGTGCATCATAGACGTGAGCGAGTAGTGTAGCCGCGTTAAGGGAGATGCTCTCCACCGTCTATGATGCACTCTACCCTTTTGCCTGTCATACTACTCCGCCACAATGCAGCTCAGTCATGTGACCGCAAAAGGGGAGAGTGCATCATAGACGGTGGAGAGCATCTCCCTTAACGCGGCTACACTACTCGCTCAGTAGTATGGGCGAATTTGGTTTGAGGAAGTTGGGGTGCTCTGAAATTCTGCCCCTGGAGATGCTCTCCACCGTCTATGATGCAATCTACCCTTTTGCGGTCACAATGACTGAGATGCATTGTGGCGGAGTAGTATGACAGGCAAAAGGGGAGAGTGCATCATAGACGGTGGAGAGCATCTCCCTTAACGCGGCCATACTACTCGCTCAGTAGTATGGGCGCATTTGGTTAGAGGAAGTTGGGGTGCTCTGAAATTCTGCCCCTGGAGATGCTCTCCAACGTCTATTGATACAATCTACCTTTTGCGGTCACAATGACTGAGCTGCATTGTGGCGGAGTAGCATGACCGGCAGAAGGGGAGAGTGCATCATAGAAGGTGGAGAGCATCTCCAGGGGCAGAATTTCAGAGCACCACAACTTCCTCTAACCAAATGCGCCCATACTACTGAGCGAGTAGTATAGCCGCATTGAGGGAGATTCTCTCCACCGTCTATGATGCACTCTCCCCTTTTGCCGGTCATACTACTCCGCCACAATGCAGCTCAGTCATTTGACCGCAAAAGGGTAGATTGCATCATAGACGGGTGAGAGCATCTCCCTTAACGCGGCTATACTAGTCGCTCAGTAGGATGGGCGCATTTGGGTAGAGGAAGTTGGGGTGCTCTGAGATTCTGCCCCTGGAGATGCTCTCCACCGTCTATGATGCAATCTACTCTTTTGCGATCACAATGACTGAGCTGCATCGTGGCGGAGTAGTATGAACGGCAAAAGGGGAGAGTCCATCATAGACGGTGGAGAGCATTTCCAGGGGCAGAATTTCAGAACACCCTAACTTCCTCTAACCAAAGGCACCCATACTACTCAGCGAGTACTATAGCCACGTTAAGGGAGATGCTCTCCACCGTCTATGATGCAATCTACCCTTTTGCCGGTCATACTACTCCGCCACAATGCAGCTGTCATTGTGACAGCAAAAGGGTAGATTGCATCGTAGACGGTGGATAGCATCTCCCTTAACGCGGCTATACTACTCGCTCAGTAGTATGAGCGTATTTGGTTAGAGGAAGTTGGGGTGCTCTGAAATTCTGCCCTGGAGATGCTCTCCACCGTCTATGATGCAATCTTCCCTTTTGCGGTCACAATGACTGAGCTGCATTGTGGCGGAGTAGCATGACCGGCAAAAGGGGAGGGTGCATCATAGACGGTGGAGAGCATTTCCAGGGGCAGAATTTCAGAGCACCCCAACTTCCTCTAACTAAACGCGCCCATACTACTGAGCGAGTACTATAGCCACGTTAAGGGAGATACTCTCCACCGTCTATGATGCAGTCTCCCCTTTTGCTGGTCATACTACTCGGCCACAATGCAGCTCAGTCATTGTGAACGCAAAAGGGTAGATTGCATCATAGACGGTGGAGAGCATCTCCAAGGGCAGAATTTCAGAGCTCCCCAACTTCCTCTAACCAAATGCGCTCATACTACTGACCGAGTAGTATAGCTGCATTAAGGGAGAAGCTCTCCACCGTCTATGATGCAATCTACCCTTTTGCCGGTCATACTACTCAACCACAATGCAGCTCAGTCATTGTGACCGCAAAAGGAGAGAGTGCATCATAGACGGTGGAAAGCATCTCCCTTAACGCAGCTATACTACTCGCTCAGTAGTATGGGCGCATTTGGTTAGAGGAAGTTGTGGTGCTCTGAAATTCTGCCCCTGGAAATGCTCTCCACCGTCTATGATGCACCCTGCCCTTTTGCCGGTCATACTACTCCGCCACAATGCAGCTCAGTCATTGTGACCGCAAAAGGGTAGATTGCATCATAGACGGTGGAGAGCATCTCCAGGGGCAGAATTTCAGAGCACCCCAACTTCCTCTAACCAAATTCGCCCATACTATTGAGCGAGTAGTAAAGCCGCGTAAATGGAGATGCTCTTCACCGTCTATGATGCACATGCTACTGAGCGAGTAGTATAGCCGCGTTAAGGGAGATGCTCTCCACCGTCAATGATGCAATCTACCCTTTTGCCGGTCATACTACTCCGCCACAATGCAGCTCAGTCATTGTGACCGCAAAAGGGGAGAGTGCATCATAGACGGTGGAGAGCATCTCCCTTAACGCGGCTGTACTACTCACTCAGTAGTATGGGGGCATTTGGTTTGACGAAGTTTGGGGTGCTCTGAAATTCTACCCCTGGAGATGCTCTCCACTGTCTATGATGCAATCTACCCTTTTGCGGTCACAATGACTGAGCTGCATTGAGGCGGAGTAGTATGACCGGCAAAAGGGGAGAGTGCATCATAGAAGGTGGAGAACATCTCCAGGGGCAGAATTTCAGAGCACCCCAACTTCCTCTAACCAAATGTGCCCATACTACAGAGCGAGTAGTATAGTCGCGTTAAGGGAGATGCTCTGCACCGTCTATGATGCACTCTCCCCTTTTGCCTGTCATACTACTCCGCCACAATGCAGCTCAGTCACTGTGACCACAAGAGGGTAGATTGCATCATAGACGGTGGAGAGCATCTCTAGGGGGAGAATTTCAGAGCACCCCAACTTCCTCTAACCAAATGCACCCATACTACTGATCGAGTAGTTTAGCCGAGTTAAGGAAGATGCTCTCCACCGTCTATGATGCAATCTACCCTTTTGAGGGTCATACTACTCCGCCACAATGCAGCTCAGTCATTGTGACCGCAAAAGGGGTGAGTGCATCATAGACGGTGGAGAGCATCTCCCTTAACGCGGCTATACTACTCGCTCAGTAGTATGGGCGCATTTGGTTAGAGGAAGTTGGGGTGCTCTGAAATTCTGCCCCTGGAGATGCTCTCCACCGTCTATGATGCAATCTACCTTTTGCGGTCACAATGACTGAGCTGCATTGTGGCGGAGTAGTGTGACCGGCAAAAGTGGAGAGTGCATCATAGACGGTGGAGAGCATCTCCAGGGCAGAATTTCAGAGCACCCGAACTTCCTCTAACCAAATGCGCCCATACTACTGAGCGAGTAGTATAGCCGCGTTGAGGGTGATGCTCTCCACCGTCTATGATGCACTCTCCCCTTTTGCCGGTCATACTACTCCGCCACAATGCAGCTCAGTCATTTGACCGCAAAAGGGTAGATTGCATCATAGACGGTGGAGAGCATCTCCCTTAGCGCGGCTATACTAGTCGCTCAGTAGTATGGGCGCATCTGGTTAGAGGAAGTTGGGGTGCTCTGAAATTCTGCCCCTGGAGATGCTCTCCACCGTCTATGATGCAATCTACCCTTTTCCGGTCACAATGACTGAGCTGCATTATGGCGGAGTAGTATGGCCGGCAAAAGGAGAGTGCACCATAGACGGTGGAGAGCATCTCCCTTAACGCGGCTTTACTACTCGCACAATAGTATGGGCGCATTTGGTTGGAGGAAGTTGGGGTGCTCTGAAATTCTGCCCCTGGAGATGCTCTCCACCGTCTATGATGCAATCTACCCTTTTGCGGCCACAATGACTGAGCTGCATGTGGCGGAGTAGTATGATCGGCAAAAGGGCAGAGTGCATCATAGAGGTGGAGAGCATCTCCAGGGGCAGAATTTCAGAACACCCCAACTTCCTCTAACAAAATGCGCCCATGCTACTGAGCGAGTACTATAGCCACGTTAAGGGAGATGCTCTCCACTGTCTATGATGCAATCTGCCCTTTTGCCGGTCTACTACTCCGCCACAATGCAGCTCAATCATTTTGACCGCAAAAGGGGGAGTGCATCACAGACGGTGGAGAGCATCTCCCTTAACGCGGCTATACTACTCGCTCATAGTATGGGCGCATTTGGTTAGAGGAAGTTGGGGTGCTCTGAAATTCTGCCCCTGGAAATGCTCTCCACCTTCTATGATGCACCATGCCCTTTTGCCGGTCATACTACTCCGCCATAATGCAGCTCAGTCATTGTGACCGCAAAAGGGTAGATTGCATCATAGACGGTGGAGAGCATCTCCAGGGGCAGAATTTCAGAGCACCCAACTTCCTCTAACCATATTCGCCCATACTATTGAGCGATTAGTAAAGCCGCGTTAATGGAGATGCTCTTCACCGTCTATGATGCACATACTACTGAGCGAGTAGTATAGCCTCGTTAAGGGAGATGCTCTCCACCGTCTATGATGCAATCTACCCTTTTGCCGGTCATACTACTCCGCCACAATGCAGCTCAGTCATTGTGACAGCAAAAGGGAGAGTGCATCATAGACGGTGGAGAGCATCTCCCTTAACGCGGCTATACTACTCGCTCAGTAGCATGGGCGCATTTGGTTTGAGGAAGTTGGGGTGCTCTGAAATTCTGCCCCTGGAGATGCTCTCCACTGTCTATGATGCAATCTACCCTTTTGCGGTCACAATGACTGAGCTGCATTGAGGCTGAGTAGTATGACCGGCAAAAGGGGAGAGTGCATCATAGAAGGTGGAGAGCATCTCCAGGGGCAGAATTTCAGAGCACCCCAACTTCCTCTAACCAAATGTACCCATACTACTTAGCGAGTAGTATAGCCACGTTAAGGGAGATGCTCTCCACCGTCTATGATGCACTCTCCCCTTTTGCCTGTCATACTACTCCGCCACAATGCAGCTCAGTCATTGTGACCGCAAGAGGGTAGATTGCATCATAGACGGTGGAGAGCATCTCCAGTGGCAGAATTTCAGAGCACCCCAACTTCCTGTAACCAAATGCGCCCATACTACTGAGCGAGTAGTATAGCCGCGTTGAGGGTGATGCTCTCCACCGTCTATGATGCACTCTCCCCTTTTGCCGGTCATACTACTCCGCCACAATGCAGCTCAGTCATTGTGACCGCAAAAGGGTAGATTGCATCATAGACGGTGGAGAGCATCTCCCTTAACGCGGCTATACTACTCGCTCAGTTGTATGGGCGCATTTGGTTTGAGGAAGTTGGAGTGCTCTGAAATTCTGCCCCTGGAGATGCTCTCCATCGTCTATGATGCAATCTACCCTTTTGCTGTCACAATGACTGAGCTTCATTGTGGCGGAGTAGTATGACCGGCAAAAGGGGAGAGTGCATCATAGACGGTGGAGAGCATCTCCAGTGGCAGAATTTCAGAACACCCCAACTTCCTCTAACCAAATGCGCCCATACTACTGAGCGAGTAGTATAGCCGCGTTAAGGGAGATGCTCTCCACCCTCTATGATGCACGCGCCCCTTTTGCCGGTCATACTACTCCGCCACAATGCAGCTCAGTCATTGTGACAGCAAAAGGGTAGATTGCATCATAGACGGTGGAGAGCATCTCCCTTAACGCGGCTATACTACTTGCTCAGTGGTATGGGCGCATTTGGTTAGAGGAAGTTGGGTGCTCTGAAATTCTGCCCTGGAGATGCTCTGCAGAGTCTATGATGCACTCTGCCCTTTTGCCGGTCATACTACTCCGCCACAATGTAGCTCAGTCATTGTGACCGCAAATGGGTAGATTGCATCATAGACGGTGGAGAGCATCTCCAGGGGCAGAATTTCAGAGCACACCAACTTCCTCTAACCAAATGCGCCCATACTACTGAGCGAGTAGTATAGCCGCGTTAAGGGAGATGCTCTCCACCGTCTATGATGCACTCTCCCCTTTTGCCGGTCATACCACTCCGCCACAATGCAGCTCAGTCATTGTGACCGCAGAAGGGTAGATTGCATCATAGACGGTGGAGAGCATTTCCAGGGGCAGAATTTTAGAGCACCCCAACTTCCTCTAACCAAATGCGCCCATACTACTGAGCGAGTAGTATAGCCGCGTTAAGGGAGATGCTCTCCACCGTCTATGATGGAATCTACCCTTTTGCCGGTCATACTACTCCGCCACAATGCAGCTTAGTTATTGTGACCGCAAAATGGTAGATTGCATCATAGACGGTGGAGAGCATCTCCAGGGGCAGAATTTCAGAGCACCCCAACTTCCTCTAACCAAATTCACCCATACTACTGAGCGAGTAGTATAGCCGAGTTAAGGGAGATGCTCTCCACCGTCTATGATGCAATCTACCCTTTTGAGGGTCATACTACTCCGCCACAATGCAGCTTAGTCATTGTGACCGCAAAATGTTAGATTGCATCATAGACCGTGGAGAGCATCTCCAGGGCAGAATTTCAGAGCACCCCAACTTCCTCTAACCAAAAGCGCCCATACTACTATGAGCGAGTAGTATAGCCGCGTTAATGGAGATGCTCTCCACCGTCTACGATGCAATCTACCCTTTTGCCTGTCATACTACTCCGCCACAATGCAGCTCAGTCATTGTGACCGCAAAAGGGGAGAGTGCATCATAGACGGTGGAGAGCATCTCCAATGGCAGAATTCCCAACTTCCTCTAACCAAATTCGCCCATACTATTGAGCGAGTAGTATAGCCGCGTTAAGGGAGATGCTCTCCACCGTCTATGATGCACTCTCCCCTTTTGCCGGTCATACTACTTGTTGCAACCAGCCTTACAGTTGCAATGAATTGCTTCAAGAATGTGCGTAGGAGCTCGCTTCAAGTCGGTGTTGATGGGTATCATTCTGCTATCACGGACTGCCCACCACAGACATCAGGTTTCAAGTCCACCCCAGCCCCCTGCTGCACCTGATGGTAAACACGCAAACTGTGATATTGTGCGCTTTAGTTGTGTAGGGGGACAGAGATCGTGGTTCGACATAGGAAGTACTTGAAGATACCTTCTATTAGAAATGTTGAAGTCTTAAACTGTCACAAACTGCCAGCATTCACAATTCACTCTTACTAGCATCTGGAGGCTTGAACATTGTTGCCTGCTGTCGAAAGTATTTAATGGACTGGACTTTTTTCAGGATCTCAGGCTTGCCGATAACAAAGAGCCTAGGTGTGGTGTTACATCCCAAAATGGCACGTGTAAACAGAAGGTTTCCACACACATCATTCCCAAGTTAATTTTGAACAAGCTCGATGTCACATCACCTTGGTAATTTCTTGTCATTCAACTTTGGCTCTGGTCTGAAATAGATTCTGAAGAGAGTATCTCGTTCATCACTGCAGAGCAGGATAAGGAGCTCGGTGTCATCTCCAACTACTATAGTATTATGTTTATTTTCAGATGTAATTGCAGTTTGTACAATTAGCATGTCAGCATCTGATTTCGCATGAAACACTTCACAGCCATGTTGTTGGAGCATATTGCTAAAAAAGTCAATGAATCTCTGCTTGGTGCCACTGTTAGTGAGGAAATCTTCCTTCTTCAATCGCAATATCATGTTTCGTGTGAAGTGCACATCTGGACCAGTACCACGTTTGGTTCGTCTGTAATGAGCTTCATCTTTGGTGGATGAGCCGCTGCCATATCCATGAAGGACAATTCTTGGTAAACATGCCCTTTGGTCACATACTGTATGTAGAAAACCCATATACTGTACTTTCGTAAGTTTCGCCAGCATGCCAAGGAATTCTCTGTAGAAGGGCACCACCATCTAACACATAATGTACAGGGTGTCCATAAATTATTCACCCCATTATAAGCCTCAATAAATTCGTTATTATAGGAGCTATCTTAAAACGGTTTGCGGCAATTAATAACACAACTCAAGAAATTTTTGTTTTGATTCAGTAAACCTCCACGTGAGCCCCATTGGTAGCACGCAGAACATCAAGGCGATAGATGATTTCGTTCCAAACATTAAGAAACATGTCTTGCGTGATGGAAGCTAATGTCTCTTCAATCCGGTGTCTTAATTCTGTGATGTTATTAACCTTGTTTGCATACACTCTGTCCTTTGTGTAGCCCCATAAAAAGAAATCCAGAGGCGTGATATCCGGGGAAGGAGGAGGCCATGGAATAGGGCCATCTCGCCCGATCCAACGAGAAGGGAACTTTTCAATGAGGAACCTCCGCACTTCTAATCCCCAGTGTGGCGGTGCCCCATCTTGCTGAAAGAACATACGGGGCTGCATATCCTCAAGCTGAGGTGCAGCATACCATTGGAGGTTTGGTTTCCCACATCCACAGCACACACATTGCTTTCTCCTTCACTGTCGCCACTGTGCCCCTAGTGGATGTTCTGTGAAATAAAGAAAAGAATTTCTTGAGTTGTGTTATTAATTGCCGCAAACCGCTTTAAGATAGCTCCTATAATAACGAATTTATTAAGGCTTATAATGGGGTGAATAATTTATGGACACCCTATACATTATCAGGCTAGCTGGGTTCAGCAACAAGAATTTTATTCCACATGGCAATGGACAGTGCTGGTTTGCACCTTCTAATAATATCCCAGTTGAATCAAACAGAGCGGGTGGGTAGTTGCAGAGCTCGTAGGTGAATACCTGTTGCAGATCACCACTGCTTGTTCCAGCTGTGACCAAACGCTGCAATAGTAGGTCTGGACAAATTGATATTGTGTTTGTTCCTATAAGAACTACTGTTTTGGTTTTCATGTTAATGACCTGATATTTTTTCAGAACACATGGTCCAGAACACGATGACCCAGCATTGCATCCAGAATTTACTGACCCACCCTTAGTGCTTTGTGTGAGTTGGCATTGTCATCACCACAGACCCCCGACTCAATACTGTAAAGGTAGTTGTCCTGCAAAAATGGACTTCTACATGCCAGAAAAGTTACACGTTTCTGCGTGTCACTGACATCTCTCTGGTGTCGCGCAGTGCTCATATCTTTATGCTGGTCAGTTGAAACTCACAGACGTGAACTGCATGGCATGAGTTATCTCGGCACAAGTGGGATGTGACAACAACCAAATGAGCCTTTGTTTCTCATCCATTCCCCTACCTCTAGTCAAGCCTCCAGTTGTCTTGAGGCTCCACAATAGCACTTGCTCTATCACATCTGTTGACAGCCCAGCACAATAACTGTCTGACCGTCGCACAACATGAAGACTCTCTTCAAAAGATTTTATTAGTCCAGGATGCTGTACAAATAACTTGTCCATACGCTGCAGGTACACATGAAGTGACTTGGTATATAAGCTGTGCCCAGCAACTGCAAGGTAAGGCAGCATTTCTTGTAATGCTAGCAGGTGCAGCGTGTAGTCTTCCGTACATTCTGATCTAATAAATCGGCGCATAATGGCAATCATGTCTATGTATTGGAGCCAAAGCTGCTAATTGCTGCTGTCACTGAAAGAATCCTTCGTATGTTGTATTCTAGCAGCTATTTTTTTAGAACATTTGATGACTTCTAACTGAAGGGCGATATGTTACCAGCCATCAGTCCATCGTATAAGATAGCAGCCTATCTCAGATCAATATCATGATCAATATTTTTTCCATCGTGGGGTTCTGCTGTGATATCTGCATTGCATCGTGTTGTTGAGCTAATGTTTTGTCCCCACTGCTCACTGGCGCACCAGCTATTATGCTTGGATCGGCCGAAGCATTTTCACTCTCACTGTCAGGCAACAATTCTTTGATGACATTCTCATCATATTCTTCATTATGAGCTTCCCAATTGAGCTCCTGGTCAAGTTGCTCAAGAACATGACTTTGGCTTGCGTTGGACAATAGAATTTCAAATGTTTTTGCAGCTATCATGGTATTTAGTGCGGCATCTACTAGAAGGTGACCGCGGACTGCTCTAGCATAAGCCTTGCCACTTAACACGTGGATAACAGTGTTACTGGCACAGACCTGCTCAAGTAGGCGCTGAAATCCGGATCCCGCCATCGTGTGTACAATACATCATGCAGGTCACTGTTTTCCAGTTCACTTTCTATGATTGTCAGTGCCTTCCACCATAGTGGCTGATCGAACGTTATCACCGGTGTCACATCTTAGCGTCTGACATGCTGGCGTACAAATATAGAGTAGATACAAGACATATTTCATCTGTCCATGTCAATCATAGGGAGGGAAAAGTACAGATGCTGGTCCTGGATGTGTGCCATGGTTGACTGCCTGCATCATTCCCGACCAAGCTGGGCGTGGAGACCGAAGATGCAGGAAAATATTCCACACGATGTCAACACTATTGCTTTTATAATTCTCCTGCTGCAATTGAAGCCTCTCATATGTAAGGAACTGTAGTCCGGTGCATGCTAACATAAGGTGTTTAATGTTGACACGACCAAAGGCTGCAATATCTGCAGTTACCAAAATTTTCGGAACCTGACTGGTGGTTATCTATGCTGGGGTAACTGTGACTATCATACCCATGCCATGAGATGTATTGAAACCATCAATTGTTCTAACGTTGTGATCAACATTGTCAGTCATGTATTGAATGTTGTCCCCTTGGGTGAAATTTTGGATGTCAGTACCTTGATTTCCAGCAGCACTGCATTCAAACTTTTGTACTTCGTGGTATGGGCTGCAGAAACCGTGCTCATTAAGAGAGTCAATAAGAAACGTGAAGGCAAAATGACTGCATCTGCACAGCCAATCCCAACTGCAGCGGAGCAACCAAAACTTTAGGTCGAACTGCCTGCATTATTGCTTGACCTATATATGCCACCTTCTTATCAGTATGATTTCCCACAAATATTAATT
>JAJOZX010005309.1:110000-162500 GCA_023014485.1 Bathynomus jamesi
CATCGCACCAAATTGGTGCGAAAGTGGTCAAAATGGCAAAAAATTGGCAAAAATGGCAAACATTTTTAAGTTTTTCGTATTTTTGTCATATTCTTGAGTTGAAAATTTTTTTAAGGGCAATTGTTTGTTTGAGAATCTGTGTTTGTAACATACTGCTGCCTGAACAAAGAAAACTGACAAAAATGTCAAAAAATAACAGCAAAAATAGTAAAAAATGAAGTAAATATTGTCAAAAAATCGCAAAAATGAAATTTTTTGCTATTTTGGTGCATAAACTAGCTCTAACCAATCTTATCGAACTAAATAGTCAAGAAATTAGATATTAATAGCTCTACTAAAATTTCCTAACCAAAAAACATGTACAAATGTCTAAATTTTGGGTTACAATGATTAAAAATGGTTGTAGAATATTTGAAAAAATAGACAAAATATAAAAAATAGTGCTAATTTTATAAAACTCTTAAGTTTGCATGTTGTAAAAGACTGTGAGATAAGATCATGTATTATTTCTGATGATGAAGTTGACTGAAAATCTTGCAAAAGTGGCAAAGAGTTTGGCAAAAATGACAAAAACTGTCAAGGCCGCTTATGTGATTGAGAAAGAGTGTTACCGTCACTCAGGTGCATCTTCCCAGTGCAGCACCACGGCAATGGGCTAAGTTATAGCTAACTTAGTGGGAACGACCTCATTTAATGATGAGGCCCCATTTTTTTTCTGTTCTTTTTTTGTTTATTTTAAACTTTTATTGAAACATTATTTACAAATAAAAGCACTATGGCTTTTGTGGTATCATCTTCCGACACCATGAAAATGAAACAGAAGTACAATGTACAGATTTGTTCATCTGTAATTTTATTCAGTTACCTGCTGAAATTCAGGCGTTAGGATTTTGGCATGTTCTTTGATTGCACTTGCAGAATCAGCAGCATGGTATGGATGACGCAGTGCAAGGGCATTTTGACCTCTTGGTACAGGTTTTGCAGCTGCAAGGTTCAATCAAATCCTGAGGTTTATCTGGGTAATCGGTTAGTTGAGGTTCCAAAAGTCCCTCATCAGACTTTACGTAACCATAGTCAAGTGGATTTAAATTTTCAGATATGGAACCATATGGAGAGTCAAGCCAAAGTTTGCGCTGAAGATATGCCCGTTTAATATGCAGTCTAATACTTTTTGAAGAGTAAGGAAGCTGATTAAAATCGATTTTGTCCCCAGTTTTGTAGTATTGCTCAGATCTTAGTTGATCAAATGATATGGATTTTGACTTGGGTTTGATGCAATGAACCAGAAAGTTAAAGCATGCAAGGCAGGTAAAACTTGGATCAAATCGTTTTCAAGCTTTTGATGCAAGCCATGCAGAGGAATGATTTTGCGACTTGTTCCCGAGCCTTTAACAAACCATAATTCCTTCAGGCCATGCTCAATTCATTTTGTTAAATGGTAGATGAGGCACACAAAGATATCAGTATCACTGGTAGCTACTGAAACTGTAGCTCCACCACCAGATATTGCTTTATCCACCACATAGTTTACATGTAACATCACTTTGTCAACTGCTTCTTCTTGTGAAGAACAAAGCTCAGGAATTTCGCAGACCTTCCCATTTTGGGATTTGACACAAACTTCTGGTTTTTCAAGAGTACCACCTCCCAGTACAATTACTTTATCTCCATGGTAGTTTTCCATGAAAAAGCCGACAAAACTTTTTTGGAAGTTTGCCTTGTTATCTGTGGAACTCCAATACTTGTTGAAGTCAATTGGAAGCCTCTGCTCAGGTGATGTTATGGAAATTTGTATTTTCGAATGCGCAATTGATCGTCTCATCCGTTCTCCAGTCTTGATGCTTGAAGCCTTGTAATTTTCAAATAAGATATGAATTGTAGTTGACTTGGATCCCATACTCAAAAACATATTTAAAAGTGATTGTGCAAATTCACCAAATGTTTTCAACATTGCTTTTTTCACCGGGAATTTCCTTACTTGAGCCATAAAATCTATGATCATTGCATCATTCCCTTCTAACAACAATGGGAGGTCTTCACCCAGTTTCTTTTCAAGTTCCGATCCCAATTCCGATTTCTTAGATTTCTTCAAAAAACCATCACTGTCTACAAGAAAAAATGGAAGAGGTGTAATTTCATGGAAAAGTAATTGATTCAATGGAAATTCCCTGAGCTGAGCAAATGCAATGTAGTTCAGTGCTGCAATGGTTTTTTTTGTCATATTCCTTTCGTTTTCTGGAAGTGTTCCTCGCTGTTGCGGGTTTTTGCCTCTTAATTGCTGCAAACAAAGTTTCTGTTTTTTCTCAAGCCGTTCGGTTTTGAAATTCTTGTAAGCAACATCTCCTCTATCCAGGCAAGTAATGTGATATGTATAAGACTCTTTATCCTCTTCACCGGTAGCAATGTTTCTGAATGGTTTGCCATCTAATGTTTTGCTCAATGTTTCCAACTTTGTAAATGTACTGTTGAATAGCTTGGACATTACTGGAGCTCGATAAGGCATGGCTCTTGGAGTATTCATGATGAATATCATACTCGTCACGATTTTCAAACTGGCCGGAACCTCTCATTTGTGAAGAATATAAGTCCTTCTCATGTTTAATAATATTCCACAGTGCCACTGCTTCCTTTCTCCGAGTAAAGCCAATTAATCCTCCGGACACTTTTGCAGGCTTATTATAATGTTGCTCAAGTGCCTGGTCCATTGGAACTCCACTACATTGTCGTGTCGTTCTCCTCACTACAAAACCACCACTAAGGAATGATTTGTGGAGATCAGGAAAATGTACCTCAAGGTTTAAACAATCCTCAAAGAAGATTGGTGCCCATCTGGCGTAGTTGGTTCTATTGTAGGCGAAGAAAAGTGGGATTGATCTCTGTATGGAAGAAAGAAATAGTGACCAATCACCTGCCCGCATTGAGTAGGTTAAATCTCTGATGATTGGATACAATCTATTGGTAAAATGATACCAGTAATGAAAGTTTTCATTACTATCAGACCTCTGCTTTATATATTGTTGAAAGGATTGAGACAGAGTATATATCGAAGACTTAAAGTCGTCCCATTGCTCTTGTTCTGCAACCATAATTGAAATTTTAGTTGCAGCATCTTGATATAAGTTACGGTGTTCATCGACACTCAAAAACCCATCGAACATAATGCTTGTTATTGCTTCGTGCACGAAAGATAATCCTTGCTTGGCTCTCACATAATGATTGCCATTCATAACGGATTTTACTGTGTCTGGACCGAAACATTCGCTTTCAACCAAAACAGATTCAATTCCCGATATATGAAGATAAGATCCAATACAAGCAAGTACAATCTTCTCAAAATGGAATCCACCCAATCCGATAAACAAATTACTGAACAGATCTTTTTCAGGAGCTGAATTTCCTTCGCAATAGCATAAACTCCTTCATCACACCACAGTGCACCGTATGGCTTATTCTTGCTTAAGCACGTCCTGAAAGTTAATCATTGTTGTAAAAATGGTATCAAATTCAGTTGCTTTGTATGGCAGTATGGGAGTGAACGCAATAGTTGTAGGCTTCAAGCTATCTCCTACAAAAGGGCTTTTGACAGCAACAAAGCTTGGAACAAAGTCATCATTATCAGTATTTGAGTTAGTTGAAGAGCCCTGTATTGTGGTTGTTCTATGTTTGTATCGCATCACAAACCACAGGAAATGGTCGAGATTAACAGTCTCTAGTAAATGATCGTTTGCCTTGTATTCAGAGACTTGGAAATCTTGACTTATTGTACCTCGTTCATGTCTTGGTCCAATCGAGATAATTTCTTGGCAAGGAAGAACGCTTTGTAACTTGCCAAGCCGGAGGGTTGACTCTGGAGCTTCACTGATCTTATTAGTATGCTGTTGTGTTGGTGCAGAGCTTAATGGAGCATTTTGGAATAAAACTAGCACCGTATCGTGTGTCGAACCAATTCCAGACAAGGTATTTTCCAAGGTGTCAAAATTATCCATTGCTGCTTGAATTGGATGGTTTTGATCAAATACTGGAGGAACTGGAACTCTATGTGAACCACATAAAGATATTGTACGTTTTGCTAGTGCAAAATTTATTTTGCGAACTTCTTGATATCCTACACAAATGCTCCGTTTGTTTGCAATTTCAATAAGATCTTTAGACTGTGACAGGTTATGTATAGTTTGAGCAAATCCGACATGCAATGGGGTGGGCTCCAAACCATTATGAAGGATGTAAAACAACATCTGGAAGATAGTGTCACACTTCAGCATCAACTGATTGTTGCTATCTGATACATTCCGGGTGGAAAACAAATGCTGAAGAAATTCCATCCATATTGGAGGACGTTCATTTTGGAAGCGTTTTAAGGCTAGATCAAGATCGTTTGGATCACAATAGCTAGAGCGTAAACCAAAACTGTAAGTTTTTAACTCTTTCCTTAGGTCCTTAGCAACGTTTTCGACAGATGATTTCCGCAAAGTTTCAACAATTCTTGCACTCTCAATCTGGACAGAATAAACCATCTGGGATTTTCGTTTGTTGCTAGGATATGTAAAATAAATGGTGTCCTTAAATTTGTCTATAAGCAGGCTCTTAACCAAATAGTTACTGATAGATTCATCCTGGTTCAGCTTTTTATTGATCTCTTGTCTCAAGTAGGTGACACTGTATCCACAGCTTGTGAAGTCTATTTTTGAGACTACATCATTAAACGCTTCTTGAACCATGTCAGTAGAACCCATAACTTCATTTTCTTGCTGTCTGTTTTCCAAAATCGTCTCTATTCTGCGATCATAGGCTGCAAAATGCTTCTTTATACAATTATTATGATAGAATACATCTGCAGCGAATACATCTTTGTATTCGTTCAACATCGCTACTCTGGTAAAAACATCGTCTTGGAACAAGTGAGCATAACTCAATAACTTTTGGGCACGACCTGGAGTACATATCCGAAACAAATCATGGTCAATGTTTCCACCTTTCAATTTGACTCGAGCTGAACCACAAAATACACAAACTTTCATATCCTTGATATGCTGTGTTTTAATCCTTTTGCTTGAACTATTTTCTGGAGGAGTTAATGCTTCCCCTAAGGCGGAATCGGAGGGTTCAGATTCAGCATTTTTAGACTTCTGGCTACGTTCAACGAACTTTTTATATGTTGCACAGCATGAAGTGCTGTGATACTGGATATAAGGAGTCTGACTCTCAGTAAGGGCTTTCAAACGCTTACTTCTGTCATCATTTGGGTACGCAGAAGCCAACTGAAGCAAATTTTTTATTCAATGTTTTCCGCTGCTCAAATATTTCTCCATTTGGGCTTTTGTTCTTCTGGCACAAGATACATTTACCAAGGTTTGAGCTATGCTTCTTTTCTGGCACAAGTTGACATACATCCTGAAAAAATAAAATATACTAAGACTTCTTGCAATTGCAATTATAATAAACTGGTTCTATTCTATACATATAAAAATTCATTTGTAACACATTGGTCTTTATATTTATGTTTTAAATATTCAATTCGATTATTACTTACCATGATCTATCATCTGTTGAATCACATAATGAATACAGGAATCCTCAATTTGTAGCTACTACCAATACTAAACCTGAAACACAATAAATATGACTTAGTTACTCTAAAGAAATCAAATAGATCGATTCTATAAGAAGTTCAAGCATTTTACAACAAGCAAGCCTAAGAATAACATAAAATTAGTACTATTTTTTTATATTTTGGCTATTTTTTCAAGTATTTTACAACCATTTTTATCGATTTATACCCGAAATTTAGACATTTGTGCATACTTTGTTTTAATAAATTGTTGCAGAACTATTAATATCTAATTTCTTGACTATTTAGTTCGATATGATTGGTTAGAGCTAGTTTATGCACCAAAATAGCCAAAAATTTCATTTTTGCGATTTTTTGACAATATTTACTTAATATTTTACTATTTTTGCTGTTATTTTTTGACATTTTTGTCAGTTTTCTTGGTTCAGGCAGCAGTGTGTTACAAGTCAGATTCTCAAACAAAAAATTGCCCTTAAAAAATTTTTCAACTCAAGAATATGACAAAAATACGAAAAACTGATAAAATTTTGCCATTTTTGTCAATTTTTTGCCATTTTGACCACTTTCCCACCAATTTGGTGCGATGGCATAGAAAAATTCGGATTCTCCGCCCCAAAATTAGTCTATATCAATCGTCAAAACCTCTGCACCCAGAAATTTATACGAACTTTGGGCCAGATCCTAGACTATATAATGATCTGCGGAGTCTTTAAACTTCCCATTTATAAAATACAAAACGGTGGATAGGAATATATATACACCAGAAAAAGGGGGATACAAGAGAAGACCAGGAGCAAGCAAAAATGTTGATGGCTCTCACAAATGAGTTTATGCTGACACAGGAGATAACAGAAAATACCGGGAAAAAATAACTGCCTAGATCTGGTATTCACGAATACCACAAACTCGATTGCTCATATAAAAATAACCCAACCATTATCTCAGACCACAACTTAATCGAGATATCAAGAAATATGACGACAACATTAAAAGACAATACACATATTAAGGAAAGAAGCAAATATGGGGGCTTTAACTTACACTCCAAGACAATAAATTGGGAAGTCATCAGATAGCACATGGCCCAAATAGAGTGGGGAACAGTTTAAGAGAATAAAACAACTGAAGAAATGGTAACAACCTTGGGGGAAAAAACGCTGAGAATTTTAGGAAAATATGCTCCGAAATCACAGCCAAAAGGAAAGAGGAGCTGGCTAGGGAGGCAAAAGAGAAGAATATTCCGCAAAAGAAAGAGAGTGGAGGCGAAGTTAGCCAACTTCGGAGATAATGCCAGGAAAGTAATATAAGAAAAACTGGAGGGTATCGATAGGGAAATACAAGCCCTGATTAAGGACCATACGGAGAGGGAAGAGGAAAAGGCGGTAGAAGCAACAAAGGAAAATCCAAAATACTTCTATAGCTATGAGAAAAGGAAAACAAAAACGCGCGCCGCTATTGGGCTCTTAAGGAAGAGAAATAATGAACTAACCAACGATCCAAAAGAAATAGTTGAAACATTGAAAGCCCAGTATGAATCAGATTTTAGTACCCCAAAAAGTGACAAAGCGATACCTGACATAGATGCATTCTTTGAAGAGAAAATACAAGGAGAGTGTATCACAGACTTTGATTGTACCCTAGAAGATGTAGTCGAGAGCAATAGGACAAATGAAACCACATTCAGCTGCAGGTCCGGACAACTGGAACGCATTATTGATTAAAAACTGTAAAATTGAAATAGCTGCACCTTTATACTGGATATGGAGAAGATCCCTAGATACTCGGGAAATACCGAGCATCTTGAAAAGATTAGGTTAGGTTAGGTTAGGTTAGGTTAGGTTACCCTCGGTTTGGTTAGGTTTGGTTACAGTTATTAGGTTTTTTAGATTGGGCAAATGTCGCGATACAGAATTGAATATGTAAGAAAGTGTAAAATGTAGAGTTTCTGTATGGAAGCCAAACATGTGCGTGTGTGTGTGTGTTTGTTTGCGTGCTATTTTACCCCTCACTTGCATTGAAAACACGATTCGTGTCATGTGTTGATTTTAAATATAAAATTGATTAATTTAAATGGAATTACACGTAATGCGTTGAATATTAACTTGAAAATTTAATAAAGTTTGTTTTAAGTGGAGCAAAATTGACTTGCCAAGGAAAATATTGACCAACCGCGAAAGGGCATTTGGAGATTAGAGCAGATCTAAGTTTCAAATGCCCATTCGGGCAGTCTTGTTTCGGAAGACACTTTAACAGGTGACTCTGAACTTGAAGATTTTTTGTAGCGGGATGTTTGTCAATCGTGCTGATAGGACGTGCTACAGTGATTTTGTTAAGTTGTAACCCGGGATTTTTCCCGGTTTGTGTTTGTGTTGATTTACTTATTAATCGTCTTATTTCGATTGTGCTGAATTAGCTGTAGCCCTATTAGACCTTTTTTTTTTAACTTATTGGTCTGGCTTCTAGGCCTTGGGCAGGGTCAGGCTGAGCCTTCGGTTAGGCCTTTTGGGTTAGTTTGGCTAGCCTACCATCTTTCGATCGGCTCTTACATATGTCTTCACAAGCAATTCCATCTGAGGATGGGGGCGCTTCTGCCCTCCAGTCATCTATTGTTTCTGCCAAAGTGCATTGCGATTCGGATGGCTTTCAGGCAGTAAAAATGGCTAGTCCTCAGACTTCCTTAAGGATGTTCCCACTTCTAAGCGCTCACAGAAATCTCAAAGTCACATACCAGTTCCTTTTACCACTGTGCCTATTTGAAACTCCCTTTCAGCGCTAGCTCCCCTGCCCTCTAATACTAGCACTACCTCTGTTGTCCATAGCACCTAGCCCCCCTTGGGTGGGCATGTTGATGGGCGTCTAGTTTCCGGTGACTGTGAGGTTCTTAGATCTAGGTCCGGTTCTGCGATAAAGATTGCCTCTATACTTCCTCTATAGACTAAACCCCTCCCGCGTCGTGACCAACATCATGAAATTCCTTCTTACGCTTCATATGTCTATATGACTGCTGTCTCTGATAATGTTAGGCTCACTAAACTCAGTCCCTTTGCCCTTAAGCTGGGTATTGAGGCCCTTTGTGGGGAGGTTAGGTCTCTTAAATACTGTAGGAGTGGCAGTTTGTTACTGCAGGCTGCTTCTCCTTCTCAGTTGCGGACTCTTCTTAATGCTACCTCCTTCTTGAACAACCAGTACAATATTAAGGTAGAATTGGCATCTAAGTTCAATACGATACAAGGCATTATTCGTGCACCAGAACTGCTAGTTCTACAGATCTACAGAAGCTAAGGCTAACAAAGACCCTAAGATCCACTCTAAGGTTGCGGTGTTTTGAATGTGACACGACTTACACGAGGTAAGGACAGGATTCCTACGGGAACCTCAGTACTTACCTTTGTTGCGAAGGCTACCTCAGTTATACTGTTGAGCATTTCTTTCCGAGACCTCTGCGTTGCTTTAAGTGTCAACGATTTGGTCATGGCTGAGATGTTTGTCAGAATGAGCCCGCTGTAGGAGGTGTGGGGGTTTCACTCGTCTCAGATTGTGAAGGTCCGGATGGTTGTGCAAACTGTCATGGTCTCCATCCTGCCTTCTCCGCCACTTTCCCAGTTTACCTGAAGGAACAGGCTATAGTGCGATATAAATGTATGAATAATGTCTCTTTCTCAGAGGTGAGACGCCATTATTCAGTCTTGGATAGGTCATTTTCCAAGTTAGCCAGGACAGACCCACCACCTATCCCTTCAGCTCAGGCTTTTCCACTCAACGCCACCTGTCCATCCTGGACTCAAGCCTTCGCCTTCTCCAGCATACCCTCCTGTTTCTTCTGCACCTCCTACAATTCCATCTCCCCATTCATTTACTGTCAGAGACACCTCTCCGCTGCCATACGGTCATTTGCCTTCCCTCCTGGCCCCAGAGGCGGATTAAGACACTTCGGGGCCCCGGGGCAATGAAGAATATGGGGCCTTTTTCTATAGTTTTTTATTAACAATACATATACAGTACATAGTACATTTACACGAATTATATGTACGGTGCTCAGGCTGATTGAGAAACAAACTTAAAAGAACCTTAATACAGTGTATTTTGCCTTTGCCAAAACAAAACAGTATTAAACAAACCTTATTTTAGGGCCTATGAAACATAAAATAAAATAGGGAATTTTCAGTTTGTGTATTCTGTCATATTTAATCAAAGAAGTTTGCGAAATCTCGAATTATATCATCGCAACTCAGTTGATTGGGGAGCTCCTCAAGCATGGGAGCCTGAGGCTTCAGCCTCAATAGCCTCAGTGATAATCCGCCACTGCCTGGCCCGTCTCCCTCTTCCCTGTCTTCCTCTCAGCCTCCTCATTCTAAGAGCCTTCGGTCTGTTAGTGGTCTCACCAGCTCCCAGTATTGGCAGCTGGTGAAGGATGTTCGTGACCTTATGTCCAGGAATAAATCTCCTCAACATATCGTTAACAGACTTGCCTTTTATGCTAATACAAATAATCTTGTTCGGAATAAAAAACTTACATCCGCCGAAGGGATGCGTCTCCGCTTCACCTCTAAATTTTCACGTTTATACAGTGGAGCCTTCGTGCACGACTATCCCAGTTGCAGAACTTAATTAGCACCTATTCTCCTACCCAGCGCCGTAACTAGGGAGGGGCAACAGGGGCAGCTGACCCGGGGGCCAAGAAGAAGGGGCGCCAAATCACAAAGAGATATTATACTATTTTCAATAAAAAATTATGTCCTGTGTGGACTAATAAATAACGAAAAGAAGTGATTTGATTCATCTTGCAGAAGTAGATCAAAGTTTTTGTGATTTGGTAAAAGGTTTTTTTAATACTAACCTGGCTAAGTCGCAAAGTTGAGATTTGGACTATTGAGATTTATCATATATTGAAAAGAATATTAGTTGATTACGCGACAAAAACATAAAATTAATATATTTAATATGACTATTTTAAAATTTTATCAGTGGTTATAGTTAGCCTTTTCACGTTTTATTATAAAAGATGTTTTTTAAAGTTTCTCAACATTTTTCTATTTTTTTCCTTAATCGTTAGGGCTAAAAAAATTCGCATTTTTGCCCCAATAGTTTCATTACTGCTAGAAGTTTTCTTCATGTTTTCAAAACTGAGTTGGGTATAAACACGTCAATATACAAAACATTTTTCTTGTTTTTAGTAGACAAAAACTCTTATCCTTGAAAGTTACAAATATGAGTGGAAAACGATTATGAAATAACTTCAAATTATTTTGTAACTTTATGGTACTAAATTTAACCATTTGAAAGCGCACTCGTACAAGCATTAGCGTTCTTAATACATCGAAAAATGACTATAGATTTTTTTCTTCCACAGGATTATTCTATCGGTGCAGGTTTATTATGTAAAAATACCAACTTTAGACTACCCTATAAATCAGAAAGATGACTAGTAAAAAACCGTCTGGAGCAGAATATCAGATAAAAAAAGTTTTTGATTCCCTCATGACAAACCTGAAATGGAGAATATAAAAGAATTTAAATGAAATTTCTCTTGACTTTGACTTTCTTTCTGGGCATTCACTTATGGAAAAAGAAACATCCGAGTTGAAATAGGCTGCGACTGATTTGGCATTGAAATATAGACAGGTCTTAGATGTCCACGAAATTTCAGCAGAAATTCAGAGTTTCAAACAACAAGCTTTGACAATACTTCTAGATGCGACATCAGCCTCTCTTTATGATCTTCAATTATTATATGAATATTCTTTCTCGGAATCATACCCACACATTGAAGTTGCCTTACACATTTTCTATCTGAATGATTTAGAGCAGATTGCACAGAACCATACTCGAATCCCCGATCGCCTTGGAGATAGGCACAACATTCTGGATTTATTTCTACCCTTCATCCTTCTTAATCTGTGAAACCTTTTTCTCCGTTGGGCTCCCCCGACCACAATCTTATATCTGTTTCCTGTCCTATCGCTCCAATCCAGCCTTTCGATCCTTTGATCTTTGACAATTTGGCGTCGCTGATTGGGAGGCCCTTAGGTAGCACTTCTGTGATTTCCCATGCAATGATTACTGCTTCCGTGGCTGGGGGACTGCTGGGCGTGCTACGCGCATCACGGAGGTGATTCTCTCGGGCATGGAGGTGTACATTCCGTATTCTATTGCTACTACTTGTGCCAAAAATCCTTGGTTTAATTTTACTTGTTCTAATGCTATCCGCAACAGAGAGGACTCTTTCAGAAGGTACCTTCGCCATCCAGTTTCTGACTCTCACTCATCTTATACCGGGTGTACATAAAGTCAGGATCTATTTTTGTGAAGCACTTGGAAATTATATGGAATTCAATCATAAAATGATAAAGTGGTAACATTTATTAAATAATTAAGAGTAGGATTCGACGTGACGCCCATCAGTATCCCTGCACAGCTCAAATCGTTCCGCAGCATTTCTAAACACATTCTGGAGCATTTGCGGGGTTATGTTATCTGCAGCAGTTCGTATACGTGTACGTAAGTTTTCAAGACTCGTAATCTTCGTCTGATAGACGTGCGATTTGATAAAGCCCCATGCAAAGAAATCTAAAGGGGTTAAATCTGGTGATCTCGCTGGCCAAGGTCTGTTGCTTCCGCGTCCGATCCAGCGATTTGGAAAACGTCCATTTAGATAATCCTGAACAATTTTGGCATAGTGACAAGGAGCACCATCATGTTCATAGACGACGGGGATAGGATTGTTAGTACCGTCGTCTATCAACATGATGGTGCTCCTTGTCACTACATATGCCAAAATTGTTCAGGATTATCTAAATGGACGTTTTCCAAATCGCTGGATCGGACGCGGAAGCAACAGACCTTGGCCAGCGAGATGACCAGATTTAACCCCTTTAGATTTCTTTGCATGGGGCTTTATCGAGTCGCACGTCTATCAGACGAAGATTACGAGTCTTGAAAACTTACGTACACGTATACGAACTGCTGCAGATAACATAACCCCGCAAATGCTCCAGAATGTGTTTAGAAATGCTGCGGAACGATTTGAGCTGTGCAGGGATACTGATGGGCGTCACGTCGAATCCTACTCTTAATTATTTAATAAATGTTACTACTTTATCATTTTATGATTGAATTCCATATAATTTCCAAGTGCTTCACAAAAATAGATCCTGACTTTATGTACACCCTGTACTTCTGTCAGAAATCATGCAAAATCTGTTGTTCGACTCGACAAAAATTCTTTCATCCGACAAAGATATGAAAACCTATCTAATTCTAATTCTTCTCGCTCTTTCTGGCATCTAGTGAAAAATCCCTCCAACAACTTTACTTGCTTTGTCTCTCAATGTTAACCTTAAAAAATAACAGGGACTGAGAATATATTAAAATAATGGAAAGAACACGACAGTGATTTCTTCAATTCTGTAGATGGAAGCAATAATATTAATTGTGATGCTACTTATAGACCAGACATAAGAATTAGTATACTTTAGACTAAACAGACCATAAAATGTTTAGTTTGTAAAAGATCATGGGAAATTAATGGTATTTCTGCTGAACATCCGATATTTAGTAGTGATAGATTATTGCATTTGTTAGTTATATGCTTTACAGTTTACTGATACAAGGTATTTTGTCAGATTCTTTTATGCAGGAAGGATGGGCCAAGCGCAAATGCCTCTAAAAGCGCCTCCCCCACCTCCCCGAAAAAAAAAAGAATAAAACCAAAATGAAGGTCATTCAGAATAGAAAAGTTGTAAACTAGTTCACCATGGATCTTAGTGAACTGGGAAGAAAACCAAAGGTGGTGTTGAACATTAAAATCTCCGAAAATGGAGATTTCAGTAAAGGGAGAGCGAGATAGAATGTATTCCACTTTGGAAGTGAGGCAGTCAAAGGATTTTGGATTGTCAGTAGAATTAGGAGAAAGGTAAACAACGTAGATGTATTTAGTTTAAGATTGGCATTTAAACCGTAGCCAGAGGGTATAGAATTCAGAAGATTCGAGTTCGGGAATACGAGGACAGTTTCGGTCATTGTTTACATATACACAACATCCACCTTTGGAGTGAAATTGAGTATAGAGAAAGTAAGAGCGTACAGAAAAGTTGTTGTTGTCATTCGTCCCAGACACCCGAGTTTCAGTGATGAAAAGAAGATCTACAGATCTACAGAAGCTAAGGCTAACAAAGACCCTAAGATCCACTCTAAGGTTAGCCCGAGAGAAAGGAAAGAGTAGGGGGTTAAGAGAAGAAAATAAGGGGTTAAGTAAGTAGCAACACCTATCACTCATGGGTTAACATTCATTCAGAAAAAGAGAAAAAAAGACTCACCATCATCATCCGCCAGCCACTGCCGACAAGTCAGAAAAATAGTCGGAGAGAATAGGAAAGGGGTGAAAGATGAAAAGAAGTAAAATAAGAACACTTACAAACCATGCAAACACAGTCTTAACTCACAGTCATACCATGCAAACTACAGACATGCAAGTAAAGAGAGTTACAGACATGCAAGTAAGGAGAGGATAAGAAAAAATAAAAAGTAGGTAAAGTTAAACAAAAAGTGGGATAGTTTACTCTACAAGTAACATCTACGTTCATGTTAGTCTAATTTTTTTTTTTTTTATTTTATTGCTGGCATCACACGCTGGCATGTCACAAGCTGGCATTAATCGTCAACAGACTCATCCTCGACCACCACCCCCAGAGCTCCTGTTACTAATTTTTTTTACTCTAAACAACGTTAAAATTTTTAAAATGCCTATCTAAATGGTTCTTAAACATATTAACGCTGGTAGAGTTCACGACTGACGCGGGAAGATTATTCCATTTATCAATTATTTTAAACGTAAAGAAGTTTTTAGCGATATTAGTAATGAAACGTCTGCCACGCAACTTAAATCCGTTATTACGAGTATTGCTATTATCGAAAGTGAATAGTTTGTCAAAATTTACGTTATCGATGTTATTAACGATTTTGAAAACTTCAATAAGATCCCCCCTTAATCTCCTAGTTTCGAGTGAATGCAAGTCTAACACTTTAATCCTATCTTCATAAGGCTTGTTGCGCAATGACGGAATCAGTTTCGTGGCACGAAGCAGAACCCTTTCTAACCTATCAATATCCTCACGCAAATACGGGCACCAAAACTGAACGGCATATTCTAAATGAGGCCTGACTAGGGACTTGTAAAGGGGCAATATAATATCCTTCGATTTAAATTCGAAATTACGCGCTATGAAGCCTAACATCCTATTAGCTTTTGCGCAAGACTCCAGGCACTGGCTCCTAACTTTTAAATCCTTAGATACGCGTACGCCTAAATCTACTTCCTCGTCAACGCTCGCTAACTCTCTATCATCCATCGTGTACGTGTAATTATTGTTACGAGAACCTACATGCAAAACTTTACATTTGTCTACGTTAAATTGCATCTGCCACTTATCCGTCCACTCCATAATCCTATTTACATCGTCTTGGAGCCTATTTCTATCGTCCTCGTTAACAACCTTCCCGCCTATTTTAGTATCGTCCCCGAATTTTGACACGTTACTAGTCAATCCTACATCTATGTCGTTAATGTAAATTACGAATAGCAATGGGCCTAACACTGAACCCTGTGGGACACCGCTACCTACATCCAACCACCCCGATTCACTACCATTAACTACCACCCTCTGCCTCCTAGCACGAAGCCATTCTTCTAACCAGTTAGCTACCTGACCGCGTATACCGTGCGCTTTGACCTTCGCAATTAATCTCCTATGCGGAACTCAGAACTGTATCGAACGCCTTTTTAAAATCTAAATAAATAACGTCACCCGCTCTATGCCTATCGTATTCGCGCACTATTTCGTTATAAAATTCTAACAAATTAGTTAAACAAGATCTATGGCGTCGAAACCCATGCTGACTACTATTAATCAAATCTCTACTTTCTAAGTGATCGATGATACGATCCCAAATTACGGATTCCAAAAGTTTACCTACAATTGACGTTAAGCTAATGGGCCTATAATTACTAGGTACCGTGCGGTCACCTTTTTTAAAAATGGGCGTGACGTTAGCTAATTTGAAGTCTTCAGGAAAAACCTCCGTTTCCAGTGACTGATTAAAAATCTTCTTTAAGGGGCCTACAATAACGTCTTTCAAATCTTTCAAATGCCTGGGATAAAAAGCGTCAGGGCCTGGAGCCTTGCTAACTTTTAGCCTATCGATATAATGCGCAATCTCACCCTCGTAAACAGTTATTTCATCTAAAATAGTCTCGCTACTAAATGGAACGATATCGTCCACGTCGGGGACATTATTTACGTCTTCTAAGGTAAAAACTGTCGCAAAAAAGTTATTGAAAAGGCCACGAATGTTGCAGAAATTAATGAAAAATGAATGAGGCAGATGTCCAGAACATTCAAAATGGGCGATAGCAGATCCAGCCATGCTGCCTGGGTCTGCATTTCCGGTATCGGCAGCGGGGGAGCCAGAAGTGGGGACATTTATGGTCCCCTCCCCAGTGAACTCCGAGGCTGTTGAAGTTGATATAATTTTTTTAAATTTGGAAAGATTATGTCGTGTGCAAGATGCATGTATGTGTAGTGAGGAATAGGGAGAGAAGTGTGTGTTTAAAAACGTGCTGGACTGCTCACAGGGTAGATGTAACACGGAAAATACAAGCTAAGTAGTTCCGTGACCAAACAAACGGGAGTTCCAGCTCTTCCTATCTTCTGTCTAACGTCTCCCCCGGATTACTTCCTTGTCGATTGGTGGCTACAAACTCCTCCTTGATAGAATGTTATCAGTTCTTTAGTGCCAGTAATGAAAGATAGAAAGGGTAAAATTATTAATAAAGATGGCTATAGACCATTAGGTTTCGCCTGTGTTATGTCTAAGGTGTTTAAATATATATAATCCTTAAAAGAAACATGGTACTGACATATGTATATATGCCTTGAAAGAGGTGTTCTGTAAATATCACTTTTTAAATTCTAATGTAATATTGTGTTACCTGAATACCTAAGAGAATTAATCGCGTAAATAATGACAAATCATTTATGGAAACATTTTGTAAACTTGCTATGTTTTAAAGTTTAATGCGAGTTTATTATACAGAAAAGTTAGAACATGGTAGAAAGATGTGGTTCACAAAAATGAGAAAAATCTAATAATCATTTGAGAAAAAATCTTTGAGAAACCATTCTATCTCACATGTGTGTGTTTTAGGGGGTTGCTGAAGGTCTGGATTATCCACTAAAAATATGTGAATTCTTTTTAATGCTGCCTTCCTCTCTTCTGAGGCGGACATTACACTACTACAGTGTATAAATTTATCTTACTTACATCATGCATAAGTTACCTTAATTAATTTATCTAAACTTACACATATAATTGGCAACTTACTACCTAAAATTAGTTAAGAGCTAGTTTAGACGACTTTAAAGAATCGATTTTGAATAATGATGATTCTTGGGTTGTGAACCCAACTGTATATATGTTCGAAACCAGTCACTTTTCATTTCCTCAAAGTAATTCCCTTTTCAAAGGATCGATCTTTCATTTATTTGTACGTCTAAAATTGAGTTTCAAGGAATCCTCAAAAATGAAAGAGATTTGACTGAATTAACTCTCCTCAGAAATAAGTTTTTTAATTTCAAGCAATAATAATAAGTCTTTTTCCACTGCAATCCCCACGCACGTCAATGAAAACGCAGTGATTGGACTCTCAATTGCATAATAATTTTGTATATGTCATCTAATCATATGATTTAATAAAACGTATAATATATATATATATATATATACCTTTGGTGTATATATTGTATATATATATATATATATATATATAGAATAGATGGAGATATTTTCTGCTAATATTTAGATTAGAAAAGCTTCAAAAGAAACACAAAGGTAGGAATTTATTTTGTGATTTCAGACTGAGCGGATTTCATATCGGAAATGCAGACGGGAGAACACAAAAAAGATTCACTCAAGAAAAATTTGGAAAATGATATAGCAGAAAACTGAATTTTTACCGCGAATTTGCACTCATTCTAAAGGAACATTTTGCTATTATTCTGTTTAGTCTTTACCCTAGTTTTTATATTCCATCCCCATTTAATATTTTATATATATACGAACACCAATCAACCAGGGAAGTACTCCGGGAGTGACGTTAGACAGAAGAGAGGGTGTGCTGGAACTCACCTTTCTCCTGTCACTGTCCTCCTTAGCTGATCTTTTCCGTATCTCATCTGCCTTTTGACTAGTCCAGCATGCTCTCAAACACACGCATTTCCCTCTATTTCTCACTACACATACATGTATCTTACACAACACACATTCTTTTTAAAATTAAAAAAAAGACCTAGTTTTTAACAGCCTATGAGACCTTGATTTCGACTCTCTCCTTTTCCTTCTATGTGGTGGTGGGGGTATTTTTGTGGGAATTCGCCCTTGACCCCTCCTTCCTGCTTTAAAAACACAATAAAACGATTTTCCATGTTCAGAACCCCCATTTTCTCCGTTAATCGCTGAATGAATGGAAGAATAATTACTGCAACCATAATACAACCAAGTAACAAGTGAGGAACCATTGCATTTCAAAAACTCCTTGAAAGGTTTACAGAACATAATGCTTTACACCCAAATCACACTGGTTCCCAACGTGGGCGTTTGAGTATCTTAGGGGGGCGCTAGGAAACTGTAAAATTGTTACCTTCTATTAATAAATAACTTATCACTTACCTTGTTATATTATTATCTTTATGAGGGGCACCAGCAAATATTGATGGATATAAGGGGGCGTTGGCCAAAAAAGGTTGGGAACAACTGATTCAATACTGCGTCGTCAATAGGCTCAATGTTTCGAACGTATTTTTATATCTTTTACAATGAGTAAAGGCCACTTTCGTTTTCGACACAGAAAAACTTCGCACGTTTACAGACATGAAATTTAAATATTTCTCTGTTATTAATTCAATTTTACTCGTTGTTTAATTCAGTGTTATTATTGACATTCATTTATGCATTGTTATTAGTTTTGTTTATTGATATTTATTTTCTTCACACCAATCGCACCAACTTAAACAGTGTAATTTATCCGATTGCAATTTCACTGTAACATTTGAACATTGCAATATTTATTAATTATTTACATTTATCTGTTAAAAGAAAAACGGTGAAGCATGCCCTTTTTCTTGAGTCCTGTGAGAAACAATTTGGAGACTCCTAGCAAGCAAGTAATAACTTCATTAATTATGTTCTACAACCCATTAAATTATAGCCCATCAGTAACCAAATCTATTAAATTGGTGACATCCGAGATATACAGGGTCTGTCAAAAAAAACTAAGCCAAATTCAAACCTTTATTAAAACAAAACCTTTTATCTAATTAAGTTGAAGTTTTTACACAATAAAGTATAGGTAATCAACTATTATCCTTTACATTTTTATGACGATATCTTCAGAATTGTTAATTTTATTAATAATTAACTAAAAAGTGAGATTCTCCTACTTAACATGAAAATCTTTTTTTTTACGATATACTGTAGATAATTTTTAGTTTAATAAAATTAAAAGAACTGTTCAATATGATTCCCTTGCATTTCTATCACTTTGTCCATGCACTCTTTTAAATGGTTTAAATTGCAGATCAGATTTAATAATCCTTCTTACGCTTGATTCTGATATTTCTAGTTCTTTTGATATTTGAGCAGGTGTCATGTGGCTACCAGGTCGATCCTCTTGACTAAGGATACGTTCCTCCACTTTCTGAATATTTTCATCTACTCTAACTGATTTTGGTCGCCCACTACCAACCTTCCTTTCAATGCTTCCTGTTTCATCGATAATTCTCAATAAGTAATCTAAACCTGATCTAGTCCATCATTTATAATCGAATTCAGAAAGTAATTTCCTTGCACTATAACCTTTTTCAACTCTATAATGCTTTATAATTATTTTATCTTCATGTGAGAATGGCATATTTAGAGGTATTCACGAAAAATTTTAAATCTAAACAAATTCTGAAAAAGAGAAAAAAGAAGATATTACATAATGAGAAAAACTGAAATTTTCGCAATCTGTAGAAATAACCGCATAACTCCTAAAATATTTAAAATAAAGTTATAAAATTAACAGAGATTATTTATGAGCCTTTTATTTATTTAGTGTAAAAAAATATTTGAAATCTCTATCAAATTGTGCATTTTATAGAGATTTCAAATTGGCTTAGTTTATTTTGACAGACCCTGTATATAGGCTATATATCTATCTATCTACAGGGTGTCCCGTAAGTCTGGACCCATAGGGAAAAATAATAAAATTACAAAATAGTCCAAAAATTTATTACATAATCTGTTCAAAGTGTCCGCCGTTGTGTCGCACACATAGTTGAAGACGCAATCTCCACTGCGACAGCACTTTCTGAATCACAGTCGCAGAAATTTCTTGACACGCCTCCACAATGCGTGCTTTAAGGTGGAAAATGTTCTGAAGTTTGACCTCGTACACTTTGGCTTTCAAGTGGCCCCACAAATAAAACTCCAGCGGAGTAAGATCATAATAAAAAAATAATAAAAATAATAATAAAAATAATAAAAAAATATATTATAAATAAATTTTTGGACTATTTTGTAATTTTATTATTTTTCCCTATGGGTCCAGACTTACGGGACACCTCGAAACAAGGGCCTTTATTCCTTGCTGGTAAAAGTCCACTTGGTTCAGCTGGAGCCACCTCTTAACCTCCTCAACAACCTCATGATTTCTCTGAAACTTTCTTCCACGAATAGCATCCTTCATTGGCCCAAACAAATTGAAGTCTGAAGGTGTCAGATCCGGGATGTATGGAGGGTGGGGGGGTAACACTGTGAAGTGCATTTTTGTGATGGCCGCTCTTGTTTGCAAACTGTTGTGTTGTCTTGCATTATCGTGCAAAAGAAGGACGTCTTCCAGTTTTCTCTCAGGTCGAACTCGCTTTATATGATACATCTCTGGAGTCTCTATAGGGTAGCAATATATGCCTCTGAGTTGATTGTTTTTCCTTTCTTGTTACCAGAATCACCCCTTTCATGTCACAGAAGATGGTGGCCATAACCGTCCCTGCAGAGTGAGCCATTTTGAACATTTTCTTGTGTTGGGGGTCTGCGTGATGCTATTCCATGGATTGGCGTTTTGTTTCAGGTTCACAGTTGTGTACCCAGTCAAAGTTTTCGAGATGCGTGGACGCTCTTCGTTTGAGAGACTGGAAGTCATAGACAGAGGGAAAGATAGACTGAAGAAAGTTGTCTCAGAGTTGACCGGTTCAGTAGATGAAAGATTGAGAATATCGATTCATCCTTGCGTTAAAGAGTTGAACAGAAAAGGGATGAGAATGGGTCGAGAGTCTGAAACTGAAAGTTCTCCTTAAGGGAGGAAGCATGCAGTTAGAGAGTTCAGAAAATCAGGGTCTGTCATAATAGTAATAGTAAAGAGAGGGTGAGCAACATTGCAGCAAAGAGAAACATTGCAGCAAAGAGAGAGGGATTCAAGGCAGTAAGTAAAATGTGGGGAATTGAAGAGACAAAAAGCTTTTGATTTCACCCGGTCAAGAAGAGTTGTGTGGGTTAAGTCACCCCGCACATGAGAAGCATCGTTCAGACAGTGGCGAACAAGACCCCTGTACAGAGAGAGCAACTGAGTGGGAGTGGAGAAACCGCGGAGGCGGTACAGCACACCTAACCTCTTAGAGGCTGTTTAGGAAAGAGAGTATATGTGATCTTTCTAGGAAAGATCACGAGAAAAGTAAGGGCCAAGAATGTTAAAAGTAGAGGAACGGTTGAGATGTGTGGTATTGAAAGTAAGGGGATAGTTGTGTGCGAGATTCTGATAAGAAGACGTGGAGGAACAGTTTTTGAGAAATTGAAAGCCACATGGTTTTCGCTGCCCCAATCAGAGATAACAGAAAGATTAGAGGTCAGGTGATCCATAGCCGTCATACGCGAATCATGGAGTGACTGTTGAGAGGGACCCTATGGGAAGCGGGTGGAGAAGTGTAGAGTGGAATCATCAGCATAGGAGTGAATAGGACATGAAGTGCGAATTAAAAGATCATTAATAAATAAAAGGAAAAGAGTGGGTGACAGGACAGAACATCACTGTTGATAACTTTAGGAGAAGAACAGCGGCCATCTACAACCGCAGCTATAGATCGGCCAGAAAGGAAGTTAGAGATGAAGGCACAGACAGAAGGATAGAAACCGAAGTAGGGCAGTTTCGAAATTAAAGATTTGTGCCACACTCCATCAAAAGTTTTTGATATGTCTTGCGGAATAGCAAAAGTTTCACCGAAATCCCGAAAGAAGGATGACCAAGAGTCAGAGAGATATGCAAGAAGATCGCCATTGCAACGTCTCTTGCGGGCCCCATAGTGACGATCTGAAAGAAGATTGTGAGAAGATTGGTGTTTAAGAGTCTTCCTATTAAGGAGTGGTCACCCTTCTTTGGGACAGGCTGAATGAAAGCAAACTTCCAGCAGGAAGGAAACGTACCAGATGAGAGACAAAGACGAAGGGGTTTGCTTACGCTGGGTGTCAGCACAGAAACACCGTTCTTAAGAAGAACAGGAGGAACACTATCAGGGCCGTACGCTTTCCTTGAGTTCAGCCCAAATATCTTTGGAAGAAATTCTAATTTCAGACATAATAAAGTTAGAGGGAGGAGGAGATGGAGGAACAGCATCGGAATTGTCCATGGTTGAGTTGGAAACGAAAGTTTGAGCGAAGAGTTCAGTTTTGTCAAGAGAAGAGACGGCACCTGAGCCATCGGAATGAAAAAGTGGAGGGAAAGAATCATTTAAAGAAGGTAAATTGGGAATTGCTACTTCACTTCAGAAGAAATATGATATATAATAGAAACTGAAACTAAACCTATTCATATATGAATGAAACATGTTCCAGTAAAAAAAGCTCGAGAGTAAAATGAGGACACTATTTAGACAACGGAACTGATGCAAGGCGACTCAAACTAGAGAGGAAACTATGCGAAATAGAAATGAACCTAAAACAAACATTCATACATACGACAAACGAGGAGGAAAACAAGCTACCAGCAAACAAAAAATAACCCAAAATACTTCTACTCGTTTGCGAAAATCAAAGTGCGGTATTAAGAGAGTATTGGTTCATTGATAGACGGGGAGGCTGAATACACTAGTGGCCCCCATAAAATTAGCCAAGTATTTGAGGAACAATTTAACTCTATGTTTAGCAACCCAAAGTTCCAGAAGAAAGTAGAAAGCCCAGTTTAAATTTTCGACATTGATGCAAACCAGCCAAGAAAAAAAATCACGGCACACACCTATTAACAGCCTTAGAGTTCTCGGAAGATGTAATTAAGGCTCTATCACAGATGCGAGACAATTCGACACCATGGCCAGACACATGGAGTGCCACGCTTCTGAAGAAATGTAAAGAGAGTATTGCAAAGCCGCTATACTTACGATGGAGGAAATCACTCGACACAGGACAAATTCCACTTCCATTAAAGAACGCGAACATTGCCCCTTTATTTAAAGATGGTAACAGAGCAATGCCCAAGAATTATCGGCCAGTAGTTCTCACCTCCCACCTTATACAGTGCTGTGAATGTATAATTAGAGGCAAAACTATTTACAACCTAAAAGAAAAGAAATTATACAACCCAAGTCAACATGGCTTCAGGGCTGGAAGATCATGCCTATCTCAGGTATTAGACCACCAGGAGAAAATACTGGAAACATTGTGTCGAGGACAAAACATAGATGTAATATATACTGACTTTACTAAAGCCTTCGATAAATGTGACCATAGAATTATAGCACACAAACTTAAGAATACAGGAATTACTGGAAAGCTAGGAAGATGGATATTTAATTTTCTGACTCAAAGAAGACAAAGAGTGGTAGTAAATGGAGTTAAATCGGAAGTCTCAGAAGCTCTGTCCCACAAGGTACAGTACTAGCTCCCTTCCTGTTCATAATAATGATTGCAGATATTGATGCAGATATTAATACTAGTATTGTATCATGTTTCACAGATGACACAAAGATATGCAAGGAAATATTGAACGAAGTTGACATAGGAAAATTACAAAACGACTTTGAAACATTATTCAAGTGGGCAGAAGACAATAATATGAAGTTCAACGAAGAAAAATTCCAACTTTTAAAATATGGTAATAACAAGGTGTTCATAATAAAGGATACAAAACTCTACAAGCCAAACAGATAACACCAAATCCACAAGTCATAGATCTCGGAGTAATAATGTCGTCAGATGCAGAATTCAGAGCGTACTATAACATCAAAATTACAACAACTAGAAAAATAATGGGAATTATCTGGAGGAGCTTCGCAGCAGAAAAGCAAACATGATTCTCAAATTATGAGGACATTCGACTCTAGTCCAACAGATAATTGAGTAATGCTGAGTACTCAAAAGACCATACAGAAAACAAGACATTGCGATTTGCGAACATTGAAGCTATACAAAGGACTTTTACTTCTAAGATAGAGGAAACGAAAGGTGAAGACTACTGGTCTCGACTACAGTCCCTGAAACTCTACTATCTGGAAAGAAGACGCAAGAGGTAGTGAGGTACACATTATATGGAAAATACTCGAGAGTTTTGTTCCTAACCTTAGAAATGAAATAGAAACAAAATAGAATGATAGCAGGGTCTGATTTTGTACTGTCCCAGCTGTGCTGTGACAGGGGGTCATGAAAACGAGGATGGAAAATACCCTCAAAAAAAAGGCCCAGATTTTAATGCCCTGCCAAAAGAGGTGAGGAACCTCCAGCTCACCGACCTGAATGATTTCAAGAACCAGCTGGACAGATTCCTCTGCCAAGTCCCTGACCAGCCATGCGTGGCTGGCTAAGAGGGCAGGAGGAGATCAGAAAGCAATTCCCAACTTCAACAAATTCCACAAATGAGGCGGGATGCTGCAAAGGGGTTGACCGCAGGTCGATCCTGAACCATCGTTCAAACTCTCATACAGTCATAAAGTAAAATATATATATATATATATATATATATATACACACGAGGGCAACTCAGTATATTTTGCCCCACATTTTTTTTCTTCTCAAGTTTCCTTGTAAGTTCCCGAAATTTTGTACACAAGTAGTTACATACTTTTTACTAGATTTTATTTTTTCACATAGTCTCCATCCTTTTCTACGGCTTTCCTCCACCTCGAAACAAGGGCCTTTATTCCTTGCTGGTAAAAGTCCACTTGGTTCAGCTGGAGCCACCTCTTAACCTCCTCAACAACCTCATGATTTCTCTGAAACTTTCTTCCACGAATAGCATCCTTCATTGGCCCAAACAAATTGAAGTCTGAAGGTGTCAGATCCGGGATGTATGGAGGGTGGGGGGGTAACACTGTGAAGTGCATTTTTGTGATGGCCTCTCTTGTTTGCAAACTGTTGTGTTGTCTTGCATTATCGTGCAAAAGAAGGACGTCTTCCAGTTTTCTCTCAGGTCGAACTCGCTTTATATGATACATCTCTGGAGTCTCTATAGGGTAGCAATATATGCCTCTGAGTTGATTGTTTTTCCTTTCTTGTTACCAGAATCACCCCTTTCATGTCACAGAAGATGGTGGCCATAACCGTCCCTGCAGAGTGAGCCATTTTGAACATTTTCTTGTGTTGGGGGTCTGCGTGATGCTATTCCATGGATTGGCGTTTTGTTTCAGGTTCACAGTTGTGTACCCAGTCACAATTCGTGAGAGGAAGTCGTTCCTTTCTGTCTCGTATCGAACCAACGACTCAGAAGCAATTTCTTTTCTTTGGGCTTTGTAGTCTTCAGTCATTTCGCGAGGAACAAACCGTGAACACACTTTTGATTATCCCAGTTGCTGAATTATTGTATTCACACTTCCTTCACTAATTCCTAGCTCCAGTGATAGCTCCTTGTATGTGACGCGTCGATTTGATCGAATGATGCTGTTAGCACGTTGCACAGTGTGTGATGTCACAGCCGATGCCGGGCGACCGCTGCATGACTCATCATCGAGGATGGCTCTCCCTCTCTCCGATGATCTCATACGTTTAGACCAGCGACCAACTGTGCTTCGATCAACAACAGCCTCTCCGTAAACCTTTTGTAGACGTTTGTGAATATTTCCAACTGTTTCCTTCTCTGCGGTTAAGAACTCAATAACAGTTCTCTGTTTACGACGCACATCATATCACTGTCAGACGCCATTTTCGAAACTGCGTTAACCATCGGCTTTATACAAGGGCGTTTAAAATTGGTTTTATACAAGGAGGGGAGGTTCAAACTGGAAAAATCCGGTTATGTGAAGCGCAGAAAGTTCAGACTTACGGCCCAAAAGACATTTCAGCCACATGGCCTATTATTTAGCTAAGAAAAAAGGGTGGGGCAAAATATATTGAGTGCTCCTAGTATATATATATATATATATATATATATATATATATATATGGGTGTGTCAGGTCGAACCTAGAAAAATAGGAAATTGGCGGAATTTGTAGTTTGTATTTGGTATTTGATATTTTGGTATTTTGGTATTTTGGTATTTTGGTGTTTCTCTGGTCGACCTGAAGCACCCTGTATATATGTATATATACGGATGTATTCATAGTTTAAGTGGAAGTGTGACGAGTTAAACATCTTACATAGAGTAACATTTCGCCCATACGTCCATTTCAGGGTACGAGCAGCTGACAGAAGCTTTGCCAAGCAAATAGGGGTCAAGGTGCTGACGAGGCTTTCGTCCGTGGTTCATCATCACTAAAAGCAACAGTCCTCTGTGTTAGTCAAGTCCAAAGAAAATTCATATCCTTGTTTAACTTACTGCAATTTTCGTTAGTTTGTTTTATAGGCTCCTTCAGTTATTATTAGTTCTGGTGCATGATTCTTCAGGAGCAAGATGCACCACACGTTTAAGTTCCCTTAAGGCACCACAAGTTTGAGTTCCCTTAAGGCAGCACAAATTTAACTGTATCAATCGCAGTAATACTCGTAGTACCTCAGTCTTTCTGTATAGGAACTGAGTAGTATGGGCGCAAAAGGAGAGAGAGTGCAATGCAATTTCAAATTTTGACCAATGTTGCAAAGGAAAAGTTGCAAGAGGTTATGCGACAAGGGGGAATGTCGCAAGAGGTTATGCAACAAAGGGGAAGGGGGAATGTTGCAAAAGGTTAAGGAGAGAGGAGTGTTCGCTTGGCAGGAGCCATGCGCATATTGTGACTTCAGCCGAGCGCCCGCTGTCTCATAAGTTCCTAATCAGCCAGTTGGCCTTACTGGCTGAGTTGCCAGATTGCGCTATTTATTTAATTAAAGCATATATTCTTGACAGTTGGCTTTACCAGCCAGTTGACTTAGAAGACCTAGAAGGCAGGCACATTATTAGGGTTGAGTTGCCAGATTGCGCTATTTATTTAATTAAAGCATACATTCTCGACAGTTGGCATATTCTGCCAGTTGGCTTAACCAGCCAGTTGATGTAGAATAACTAGAAGGCAGATGTGTGTGTATATATATATATTACCTTTTCAACTGCCAGATTGCGCTATTCAGATATTTTTGACAGTTGGCTTAGAAATCCGTCAGCCGTTTTAGAAGGCAGCCATTTGGTATAATCAAATAATAATGTCGTTTACAACCAAAAGAATTAACTAAAACACCATTACATCATTTTGTTTATTTAGACGAATTATTGGAATCAATTTCACGAAATGTATAGAAAATAAATATACAATCAAACGGTGTAATATATATGATCAAAAAATAAAATAAAAAATAATAATAGCATAAGAAATACGAACGAGGAATATATATATATATATATATATATATATATATATATATACAGGGTGAGTCAGAAGTAGCGCCCGATTTCTGTCAGTTGATTGCTTGTTTGCCATTTGTATTAGTGTACAAGAAGGTAGAAATAAATGAATGACATGTTTATCTAACCATTTATTCGGAGGAAAATTATTACGGAACTGTACCAAGCTGTTTTACTTGCAATTTTCAAAGTGCCCTCCCTCGTGATCGATGCACAATCTGACAGCCGAAAAAACAGAAATCGCGCGCTACTTTTGACTCACCCTGTATATATATACACACAATCAAAAATATACAAAACGATGTATTATAACCATCCATATATTAGTATAGGAAAAACATATATATATATATATATACAGTTATATTAAGCAATTAAATATATTGAAAATAATAACATTGAAAATAAAAAAATAATAATATACAAAACGAAGGAGTATAATCAGCAACATATTAGGAAGGGAAAAATATATACAGTATATACACAATTATATTAAATAATTAAATATATTGAAAATAAATATACATCAAAATACTTTACGTTCTACGGCGCAAAACACTAAACTCACACGTAATCTAGTCTACAGTCATATCATTATTGCTTTCCACTACGCGGTAAATACGCCTTAACAATATTTCACCGCTCAAGTTATACGGATACCTATACTTGATATAAATGGCCTTCATATCATTCAATACTATTTTTGTGCCCACTTTACATTCGGTTGGCAAGTTATCTTTAAACACAGCCAGAATACATTCAAAAGCAAGCAAAAAGAGGTCATCGTTAGCTACCACGTCATTATTAAATACAAGTTTATAAACACTCCTTTCCAATCGAGGGTTTTTTTCTTACCGTCCCTAGCTTTTCAATCGTGAACTCTTTTTCACTCTGCATAGCGGCAATTGAAATAATCTTCCAAGTCGTAACGGCAGCTACTCATTATATAGAGGTACAACTCTTCAGGATGAACAGTGTAGGCGAGCTCTGCCCTGTACCGCTCAAGTGTTTTGTACCAAAGTTCGGGATATTTCGAAGAGTCTAAACCTTTTAAATAAACATCCAGCTCTAGACCATTCTCGCCTTGTTCATTCCTACATTCGATAAATCAGTCGAGTAGAGCGGTGTGTGCGTATTCAAGAACGGTGTCAAGATAACGATGTCTAATATAGACTTCAGCTTGCGGAATCCGACGATTTCAAACATTCTGTCGAGGATGAATCAGTTTCGCGTCGGGACAAGAACGTTATTATCAGTTGCATTCTTCCACATCAGTCGTATATCAATGCATGGCTGATCGTTATTTATACACAACGTACAAACAACGGCAGATGAGAGGGCATCATTAATCTATTCTCTTCTTGTACCTACACCTGCAGGTATTTTATAACGGTCCTCACCCCACTTCTCAACTAACACGAAGATTCTCTTCATCTCCTCAACACTTAAATAAATAATATTACGTTTGCTTGCTTGGCAGCAAATCGTTTCAAGTACATAGTTAATGGTGCCGGTTTCACACCTGAACACGCGCAATGACTTCGTCACGGACACATCGTACGCGACATTGAGAATGCTTCTCAAAGGAAGTTCCATCGTATTCGCACGTCCAGTCTGTTCAAACTCTGAGATGACTATGAGCAACCGGTGTGCTGTTTAGCTCGGGGAACAGGTGTGGAGGAGTGAGTCACATGGGTGAAACATGTACGAGCTTGATCTAACTCGTATGTTTCGGAGGGGTGAGGTACACGGGTGGGAGGCTCGGCTCGACGGGGGGAGCGAGCCACACCATAAACTGTTGAATCGTGTACGGGTTTGTTCTAACATGAAAGAGTCATGTGAATACTTGTGCCCATTATACTGGGCAATCAGAATTTTTTTCGCTACATGAAGCAATACCGGTTTTAATGTTTTATAGGAATGCGCACCAGACATTTTCGTTCACTGTCACGAACTAAACACATCTTATTCACAATACGGTACACTGTTTGAGAGAAACATATGCCCATATTTTTCCTTTTTGTTTAACAATCGATACTCGTCTCTAAAGTCTGTTAAAAAATCGCATAGGCCTTTAGCCACAACCTCACTACAAACATCTGCATGATATACATTAATATAGTGTTAAAATACTTAAGATTCTCCATGATGACAAGATTTACATTTTCAACCGTAGGGTACGAATACTCGGTATGATGTAACATGACATAATATCGCTGTCACATCACTCAACAAGACTCATTATCCAAAACCGTTGCTTATCTTCTGCACGTGTTGTTTCTTCTACTTCACGGTATATGTGAGCTTTTATAAAGGCTAGGTCTACAACATACTTCAGTACATCGCTTGTACCACGAAATCCTGCAATGCCCTCGCCAGAAAATCCATAGAGCACTTAAACATCTTGTTCCTTCGCACGGTTCAGTGTAACCTAAAAGTATCAAAGGAAGCTGGAATAGGGAGTCTTTCAGTACACACATCTTCACATTTTGCCGAATACCACTTCATAGACGTTCAACACGCAATAATTAAGGTAGTCATTACTATTTTTCGTCTACGCGAGAAAATACACGTCTGAGCTCAAGGGTATGCAGAAGTCAACTGATCACGCATGGGTAGAGATATGCACAGGGAGTGGCAGGAGTCACGTGACCGATCTTACAGCGGTCAGAACTTAGGAATATGCAAACGCACACACGCAAAGGAGAAAATGAAACCTTAAATGAAGCAAATATACGCAATAAATAAACATATTGTTAACAATACACACACACATATATATATATATATATATATAAATACAATCAAGGGTTAAGGTATCCAAAGGGTACAGTATCATAGGTACCATGGACCTGATAACGTTTCCTATAGATGTTACGGCATACCTTTGTGCCCCTAAGTTCCCTCACACACCCCAGTTTCTGCACCCGAAAATTGTGGGTCCCCACAGTCAGTTGGGGTGGCTGGTCGCCCTCATCTTCCAAGCACACTAGATCCTTCAACGAGTTTTAGTTAACGACTCGTCGGTTCGCATGGTTAAGCGTAATACCCTTAGTCTTCACGATATATTTCATATCATCCCCCACCCTCACCCGTACCCCAAAAAGGTTTTTGGCACTGTTGATACATATGAGTCTGCATATGCACCATCACCATACTCATCCTTGATCTCGTCAGTTAACTCTCGGAGGAATTCCCCAATAGCAGGCATGTATTCATCCTCCCTCGCTGTAAATATCACGCTATCTGTGTCAGCGTACAGCACCCTCCGCCCAAGAGAGTGCAGTAGTCCCCAAAGCTTGATGTGGGCGAAGGCCGTTGTGGAGCTGGCTGTAGGTATGTTTGTAGCCCTTGAGGTATCTGTGCCCAGTCCGGTGATGTACTTTACTATGTAAGTATTACCTACATTCACGATCTCCATAACCTCTTTATCGGGAGCGTTGGCATGATCCCAGACTTCACTATAAGTCTATAACTTTGTGCCAAATGAACGTTCCCTTTGCCAGTATTCTGTGCAAATTTCCCCCAAAGACTGTTTAGATACAACTTTGCACTAAAGCGCTTGCCAGGATTCTTAAAAATTTGGGAACGGTCAAGCTGTATACCTTCATGAGACCGGTAACGCTGAATATAAGCCGTTTTTTTCATCTTCGGGATCAACCCCTCGCGGATATCCCGATGCTTCTACCTTATCCTCCAAAAAAGCGTTTATAAGGGGTTCCAAAAAACCTTAGCCCCCCATTTGCAGCCTACATGTTTACTTATATCGAAATAGTTTTTAGTAATTATAAAAATATATAAAATTATTTATTGCTGGTATTAAAATTACTCTAGCTGATAAAGTGATAATATAATGGCTTCTCAATTAATTGGTGATTCAAAGAGGCAACGTGTGATAGATCGCATACGAGCAATAACATTTCGGGAAGCTCGTGTTGCTGGAGCCACCTTTATAACACGTTCATGGGTTGCCAAAAAGTTGCGAAGTGAGGACTTCGTCAAAAGAAATTGGAATAAAACTTTGGATGAATGTGAAATGGATACAACCAAATCTGGGCGCCCAAATTTGCCACTCTCTCAGGAAACAAAGGACATCATTGAAAGCGGTACGCGTAAGCGGAAAAACAGCTGTGCTAAACTTTCTAGAGAGATCGAAGTGTTGAGAGGAAAGATCGTTAGTGGTGAGATCATTCGACTGTACCGTCATAGGCAAGGTTTAAAGCCTTGGCATGAACTTCCAAAGCCAAGAAAAACTCAATTTAACGTCGATGACAGAATGTGGTTTGCCCATTATCTTGAAGATTGGGATGTGGATGATTTCATGCATTTAGCTGTCTCCGATGAATTTTTTGTTTACGTAACACGTCGGCCTAACTACCAAAATGATCGAGTGTGGGCCACAACACCAGATGAAATCGATGACAATGAACATTATCGCGAATTATTAAAAAGTCCAGACTGTGTTGGTGTGTTTGTTTTGTTCACTGCAAAGAAGCTCATGTGGGTGCTGAAGCCAAATGGTCAGAGTTGGGATGGACAGTATTTTCGTGATATTATTCTATCCCAGCATGTCATTCCTTTTCTAAGAAACCCAACCAATGTTATGGATGTCGATGAGGTCACACTTCTGCACGATAAGGCCCCATGCTTTAAGGCATTAGCCACTCAACAGTTGTTGCGGAACCATGAGATCGATTTCTTTGGAAATGAAGAATGGCCAGGAAATTCTCCTGACCTGAACGTCTGTGAACACATTGGATCAGTTATAAAGGACAAGGTTGAATGTCTCTTGTTTCAAGAACCTGCATCAAATCGATTTTCGAAGGATACAATGACGCAACACATTGAAACTGTTTTAGCAAATTTGCGTAACGATCAAGATCTATTCACGTCAATTTTGGCAAGCTACCCAAAACGAATTCAGGCTGTCTTGGAAGCCAATGGCGGGAACACCAAGTTTTAATTGTCTCTCATTAAATGCAGGATTAAATTCTCTTTTGTAAGGTATGTTTAGTTTTACTGTACCTCTAATGGTTTAGGCCATGGGCGGGGAGTGGCTAAGGTTTATTGGAGCCCCGTATATGGCGTGAAAAGGTTGGATAGCTTCTGAAACCTCCACACCTCATGTATCTTCAATATTCTCTATCCATGGCGAACGGCTAGGTCCAGTTCAGGGCTTGTATATTCACCTCTGATCTTACGCTAGTTGGTTGTTTGGTTACAATAACCGTTTTTCTCCTCTGCGCACTTCACGCACAGGGGAAACATGAGCTTGTGATCAATAACGACGGGTAAGATCGGCATTCATAAATGGCGAGTGGGGAGCACGACTACGAAAGAGAGTCCAAAGTTGCGCTCATTCAAGTTAGCTGAAAACTCCTCAATGGTTGGCATGGTGGGACCCACCAGTTTTTCAGGCGCACCTACGGGGTACGGATTGTTCTTCATCACATAGGGGTAAAAAGAACAGAAGTCGTAGTAATGGAGTTTCAAGCCCTCCGTAGGCGGAAAGTATAGCTTCAATGGGTTTGTGCGCCCTCCAAACAAGCTGTCACCGCATTTGAGGGGGTCTAACACAATTGTACGTTTGATGGCCTTTATTTCTTTACGGTACTGGTCATCTGTTTCCATCTGTGCATTATATCATGCTCCCACATGATCTTGTGAGTGAATTGGGAGCCTATAAGTTGATCGCGGTTACGGGTCCATGCGAGGCTCTCGGCCGGGGATCTTCCATGGAGGTCCCCTCTGATGGCACACTCAGCGCGCGTGCATCCATGTCATCAGCAACCGTTAAAGGAATACACAGTATTATCACAAGTGGTTGGATCCTCACTTAGGAGATCAACCCATAAAACACGACCATTTATCTTAATGGGTACTTCTCCCGTGATGCGGGCGTGTTTTATGTATACCCACCCCGGTATGTTGCTCTAGGTGTATGAGCCAGTAAATAGCCTTTTGCCCATAACTGCGGGGATTGGTTCTGTGAATGACTGCTAAGGTGTCTTTAGGCATGAAATTATTCTTGAACACCGTAAAACATAATAAGGCGATCGTGGTTGAGACTTGCAGCGTGCAGCGGATCGCATTTGAAACGGGCTATGTACATCCTTCTAAAGGCCTGGAAATATACTCTAAGCACGCGCACATCATTCACGCAATATCGTTCACATTCATCAGCTATATTGTATGGACTAACTTCATTAAAAGTGTTGTAGTAGCGGTCAAAATCTTCAAGCTCACTATCACACATGTTGGTGTAGTTAAAGTAATGTTTAGGTGGAGGTAGTCCTATGTAATTTAAAGTTTCGCTAGTAAGGAATGTGTAAGTGAAATACCCTCTTGAAACTTCAGCGGCTACGCCCATGACCTTGGGTAGCTTTGCTAATTTACAAGGTGTGAACAGCAGGGTGTATTTAAACTGTACATTACCTCTTATCTACATCTGTATTAGTTTCAAACAAACAACTCCTTATAAAGGAACTGTGTGTCAGATTTTGCCCCGTTATAGGCAAGAATATACACATATTTTTTTAACTTGTCCGCTAACTTGACAATATAGGATACAAAGGGTTTCACAGGGCTGTCGTGTGCAGTCGTTTTAAAAACGTTTGTCCGTTTTTCACATTTGTGACACTCATCACACTCGATCTCCATGCACTCATCACAGATAGTCTGACTTACGAGTAAATGTGGAATAACCTTTTTGGTTTCAGCGTTCGTGTAAGTTTCTATGTCGTAGTACACGGTTATACAAAGGCTATTTTTAGGCTTAGCATCTTCCATATAACATACATGCTTCACTCCATCCGCCTTATATTTTTCATGACATGTAGAACAGTGAATTTCATCGCATTTATGTTTGAAATTCCCCCAGTTATCCATCATGTGAAACATACCACACTTACAAATCCTCATTTTCTTGCAAGTGCCAATTGATTTATGGAGTTCAAAGCATTTATTATTGAAAAATGTACGTCTACACACATTAGATTCGTTCTTCTCGGTTTCAACTCCACGACTTTCACATTTGGGGCTTTTACACTGCTGACATACCATGTAGCAATCCTTACAATGTTTCACTGTATCATCAGCAAACTCGAGACATCCCTTACACAAATCATGATGCCTTCCATATTTTCGACTTTTATCATAACTAGCGTAGAGAGTCCTTATGTTACAGATGGGGAGATACGATGTTCCTGACAATCCTAAAATAAGTAGAGGTCTTGTACGTTCTCTCACACAGCTTTTAAAAACATACACAGTCCGACGACGATCATCCATTCCAAATACGATTATACGTGCATTCATTTCCTGCTCGAGCCTTCTCAGTTCTTCAGGACCCATATTACACTCAAACTCAAGCTTACAATCTGAAGACAGTTTACGGGCACACTGCACAACCGTAGGCAGCCAGATATTATAGCGATTGTATTTAGCACAGTGAACATATGAGCTAAGACTATTGCTGTAAACCCGCAACCACGACTGACCGGAGAATTGAAATTAAGAGTATAAGGTGTGGCACTATGACCCGCAACCCGACATACTCTGTTAATATCTACCATGAAGTTGTCCATATTGAAGGCTGTTCTACTTTGAGAGGCCTGCATTATACGGCCCAAGATATATTCTATTCTACAGCCACCAAACGTCTGAACGTTATTACTACCCAAAAATCATCTACGTCTCCGTCATCTGAACCGAACCTGGACAACCTCGTCCGGACTTCACGTTCGTTGCGGTTCTGAAGGGCAAACTCCACAATACGTTCAACTACGCGTCGCAGTCCAACACCGTTGCTCTACATGGATCCAAGGTCAACCCTGACCACGTAACGATTTCTAGTAAGGGCAAGAGTTGGGGTAGCTGTGCACACCAACTCGAATGTTATACCTTCCTCCACAGCATGAGAAGCTGCTGCTGCTGCTGCTGTGGAGGAAGTGCCCGGAGCTGAACGGGAATAAGGGGGTATATTTGAGGAAGGTACTATTGTGGTGGTTGTCTCGTAAGACGTAAAGGGTTGGGGCTATATTACTGGGGTTCTAACAACCGGCGCAATCCTGGCGCGCTTTATACCTTACGTGGAGGGTTCTTCATCATGCTTTCGCTTTGAATTGTCGCATGCTACAGGTATCGCTGGTGAGTGTTCGTCAGCGCGGAAGGAATTCTGTAGCTACTCGGTCAATGGGGTCATCTGTGATATCGATGATGGGGGGCTGTACATCGTCGTCATTCACGGTTCTGTGGAAGAAGAAAAACAAGAATATAAGGAGCAGCACTTAAATTTTGTTATATTTTGTAAGTGACCCACTTAGGGGTGTGACGTGTTAGAGATGGAATCTGTAGAAAAATTCAGGTTCACAAGCCCCTCCACATGTATTATATCTGGCCCTACAGGATGTAGTAAAACTGTATTTATGCTTAAAATCATTAAAGATAAGGGGGAGATGTTCTCAAAATTTGTGCATAAAGTAATATGGTGCTATTCGACGTATCAGACAGTGTTCAACGAGTACCAAGATGATATTTTGTTCCACAAAGGTGTATATGACGTTAATTCGTTAAAGGGAAATGAACATACAGTCACTGTAATTGACGATCTCATGTTGGAAATGGATAAAACGTTTGCCGAGACATTTACAGTGTTATCCCACCATCTTAACATAAGCGTATTCTTCATCAATCAGAATCTATTTTCCAAAAATAGATATATGCCTGATGTGTCGTTAAATACACAATATTAGTCTTATTCGCGCAACGTAGAGATGTGTCACAAATTGGGTATTAGCCAATCAAAATTTCCCGAATCAGCGTAAGGAGTTTTTGGAAGTTTATAAAGAAGCCACAAGTCAGCGTTACGCATATTTGCTTTGTGACCTTTACCCGCGAAACACGTTTAGGGTGCATCTAAGAACGAATATATTCCCAAACGAGCCTCAAACGGTGTATATTCCAGAATGACAAAGAGGCTGAAGAAATATCGTGAATTAATAAAAATTTATCAACGATTGCCTGGGGCACTGCAGCAGATGTGAAATTTGTATTAATGTTATTAAATGTAATGTGCCAATGAAACCCCTTCAGAAGGCTCCCTTACGTCGTTAGAAGAACATAATACGTGCGCTCGCTCGTAAAAGTCAAACTGTGGGGAAGAAAAAGGGAATTATTGTACAAAGAGGGGGATCATTCCTCCCATCTTATTTTCAGTTTTGGGTCCTTCACTGACTAGATTAATATAATGAAAAAAGTGGTAGTGATTCCGCACGAGGTGTGTGCTTCACTGCAAAGTTTGAAGATTCCAGACATGGCTCTAGAACCCCGTAAAAGTAGGCTTAAAAGAATGGAAAGCGAATTGTTACCCCTATTAAACAGTGGAAACACACCTAATGAGAAAAGGATCTTGTACCAAGAGGCTCTGCAGAAATTTCTACAGGAGTACGAAGATTATAAGAATCCTAGAGAGCTCCCCGTGGTTATTAGGCACAGCGCGAGCAATGCTGAGCATGGCGGGACATAGGTGGGGGCGGGATGGCGACGGGATCTGGGCCCGACGTTAGAGATGACCAACCAAAGAATAACGGAACGCAACACATCGAGCATTAAAAAGTAGTCTCCCACATACATTGAGGAATAAAGGCTTAAGTCTTTATAATCTATTGAGTGAGGACCCCATCATACAGTGGGCCGATACAGGCGAGGTCATTGTTGAAGGAACAAGGTTACAGGATCCAATATCGTTGACATTGTCCATGATCTGGTGAGAAAGTGGGAAAGGCCCTCACCAACAGGATGGAAGCATATTAAAGCAAGACTACAACAAATAAATGTCCCCAAAACATTGATAGGTAATCTGAATAGGTTAAAAGACTTGGATCAAGTCTCGCATGTGTCACAACTGAGGATGCCATCGCCCCCAACAGTAGCGTCTCTGAAGATGAGAAAGAAAAGACCAAACGGCCAACCTTATCCACGTGTCTCGAAAATACGCAAATGGCTAACATATTAAGTAAACGCTATTATGACATTTCTAACTCCGCCTCCTATGGAGGCGTTAATAGACTGTACTGAGTTGTTTACGCAGTAGGGAAAAAAGATGTTGAGAGGTTTTTGCGGGAGCAGGATGTTTATACACTTCATAAGCCGGTGAGAAAAAGGTTCAAAACGGCCAAGACAACAGCGGCTTCGATTGAATGTATTTGGCAAGCGGATTTAAGAGACATGCAAAGATATTCACTGTATAATGACGGATACTGCTACATCCTATTCATAATAGATGTATTCTCTAGAAATCTGTGGCTAATTCCACCGAAAAATAAATCGCCTCAAACATTTGCTAAAGCTACCAAAACGTTGATGTTAAAAGATAGGGCTCCTTGCTATTTTTGTACGGATATGGGGAAAGAATTTATAGGCCGCGCTTTTCAGAACATGCTGACAGATTTTAATATCAGTTACTACACTAGTTCTATACATAAGGCCTCTTTAGCTGAAAGAGTTCAACGTACCATAAAGGAACGCATGCATCACTATTTTACACATAAAAACACATACAGATATATAAACATTCTGGGGTCATTGGCGTCGTCATACAACCGTTCTCACCACCGTACGATTGGCACAACACCTAACGAAGTTTCAGAAAGAGGTACGCGCCAACAGGTGAGAAGAGATGGAGCACCGCCTCCACACTCTCCACATTTCAAAATCAATGATTATGTAAGGCGATCACGTTCGGGAAATAAATTCGCGAAGGAATTTGCAAGATGGACACGTGAGATTTTTAAAGTTAGTGCTATGACACTTAAAGGCGAGATAATGATGGATTACTTTGAAGATTTGAATGGGGAAGAGGTCGCTCGAGGCTTTTACCGCGAGGAGTTGCAGAAATTGATATTTAATTTAGGAAACGTGTGTTTAAAATTGAAAAACATTTAGGCACCAAGGGCTCAGGAAAGAGAAAAATGGACCTGGAGAAATGGCTGGGTTACCCAGAAAGCTTCAACACCTATATAAAAGCTGCTGCAATAATGAAGCTCAAATAGTATGCAACATAGCACCTAACCACTTCTATGTCACACTCCCGTCCTTTTCGTCTCTGTCTCTACATCCTAACAACACCCTGGCCAACTTTGTGACAGAACTCCAAGGACACACTGAATTGGAGCGTGATTCGTATGAGGTGGGTTTATGTGAACTCCAGTTAGCCACCAAATTTTTAACTCTTGAAAATGATCAGATCATATTTCTGATCCTTAGAAGATCGATGAGTGTGAAAAATTAGGCATAACCTTAGACAATACTATGCGATCAGTCCTGTTCGGTGAGGTACAGTACTATAGTACAAATGTAACGCGAAGAATCGGTCATTATGACAGCCATGGACATTGTGACGGGGTTAAACAAGAGTCTTGAAAAGTCGTACCTGACAAACGATTTACTTTTTGAAGTCGTAAACATAGACACGCCTGCACGACATTGAAGTTAAAATCAACGCTTAGTAGAAATATTAAAGATAAAGAGCTGTTCACAATTGTGGCTGAGGGCCGATATAGTGCAGCTCTCCAAAGAGATACCTTTCACGAGGCAACATGACTTGTCCAGCTTAATGTATCAGTTGAAGATGGAGAAATTGGGTGAAAGCTCCATCCCCAGACATGTGCTATATTTACAGCAATATCGAGAGCATCAATTTGTTGGGGACACCCAGGCGCGCCTGCTGCGCATTGCACACATCCCCAACCATAGAGGGAAAAGTTTGAGCATTACATATGACAAGCCCCATTATGTGAATGTTGCGACTAATCTATTAACCAATATCTCGTATATATAAGAACGATTGAGGGAAAAAATTTCCCATTCGGTGATGGGAGCTTAACAGTGAAGCTACACTTTCGTCGTTCAGTTATAATGACCCGAAGGCCTTTCACAGTCTATCGAGGGGTGAGATATCAGCGTGGGAGTGGGCTTGGATCCATTTTTTCAACCATACTACGCACCGCTGTCACACTGTTGAAGAGGGGGGCTAGATACTTCGGAAGGAAGGCGTTACAATCAGGTTTTAACGCTAGAAGGCATAATGGGTAGAACTAAACCTAAAGACGCTCTAAAAAAACATTTAAAACGTACACGGGACGAAATTATCAAAGATGCAAAGAGAAAAATGCGTGGTGGCGGAAAGAAGAGGGTTGTCAGGAAGAAGGGATTACCAACTCGTGGCGCTAAACGTAAAAGGACATCAAAAAAGAAGTGTTCTAAGCGTATGAAGCCTATGACTGATCATTTTTATTAACTGATATAAGCTGAGGACGCTACTCTCACGAATCATAGGCTGATTACTACTTGTCGAGAGAGGTGGTACTATTTCTGACTCTTCATGGCACGTTTCATCCATCCGTGTAGTTCACAATGCTGTAAATTGGAACTGTCCCTTTTTGATATGCCCGCACTCAGGACTCTATTGAGCATAGCTACTTTATTACAATTAACCCATTAAGCACAATTAGTTCGCCGAGTGCCCCTATAGAATTCGTGATACCCAGCTCAGGCCCTTACTTTTTTGACCCGAGCTGCATGCACATGTACGCTAAACTGCGTATAGCCCATTCAGATGGAACGAACTGCGATGATAGTTACTCTGCATACCCTGAAACCAACTTTCTACACTTCATATTCAGCCAGTGTGAGGTGTATTTAAATCAGGTTAACATCTCGGCAGGAACGGGCTATTATCACTTACGAGCCTATCTGGAAAATGTCCTCAACTTTTCAAAAGAAGCGAAGGACACCTTTTTAACCGCCGAGGGCTATTATCAGACTAAAGATGGAAGTAGTATAAAGGATAAATTTAAAAATTCTAAAAAACAAGATAGACGAGTGTTTTGGGCGTCTTCATACAGACTTCACGTTCCAGGAGAAAATGCTTATGAACGGCGTCGATCTGAAACTAAAGCTCAACCGCACGAGTCCTGACATCTGCATAATTCTGGGATCTGATCAAGAAGAAGGCGCAAAACCCGTTGTGATTCACATCATGGAGACATATTTACGTGTACGGCGAGTGAAATAAAGTTCGCCGAAATATGTAGAAATTGAAAAAAATTTAATACACGCAACAGTAAAGTACCCAATTAACAGAGTACAGAACAAACTATACACGGTGCCAGCCGGGTTGGCCTCGAAGCAGTTAGAAAACGTGGCCCTAGGAGTTCTGCCTAAAAGGATATTAACTGGAATGCAGGATCACGCTTCGACGAATGGAAAATATGAAAAGAGTGTCTTTAAATTCGAGAATTTCGGCCTTAAAAATATAAATCTATACGTAAATGGCGTCGCATTGGGGAGGGGGGCCTATGATTGCTGATTACTTATCAGACGCTGTGTTCCCGCTTTGCGCGAGAGCTTATAGTAGTCTGGCTCATAATGTCGGTGCTTGTGACGAAATTGGGTTTGGCGTACTCAGAAAGAATTTGTGGAAAAATTTAACATTTATTCATATGATATTACCCCTGACTTGTCTGCTGGCGTAAATACACACTTAAATCCACAACAGCGTGGGAACATCTCAGTCAGGTTGGAATTTGCCAACCCTATAGACGCGCCTATTAGCGTATTCGTGTACCTCGAATCACAGACTTTTAAAATGGACGCAAATACACTCCAGAGAGTAAAGAAAAGTGACCGAATCACACGCTCCTAATTTATCGGCGTGTTTGCAAAGAATGAAATATTGAAATTCCAACTACGAGAGATGGGTATGGGATTATTGTGAACACCGACATTGTGGGGGATTAGGGGTTCATTGGTTTGCAATCTATTTTAAAAATAGAGAAAGAATGTACTATTTTGATTCACTCGGTACTCAACCCTGGAGTGATCCTGTTATTGTAAAATTTATCGAGCAGATACATGTCCCTGAAATTGCATGGAATCCTCACCACCTCGAAGGATATTTAATAATACTTGTGGCATGTATTGCCTTTCATTTCTCCTGCACATCTCACATGGGAAGGGATTTATACATTTTTAAAAGTTATTCGATTTGTCCGATACTGAAATGAATGATGAAACGGTATGCAGACAAATAATAAAAAAAAGGTTCCCATATGTTCGCACTCATTGTGTTGTGTAAAGGTGTATATGGCGTATATACATTTGTAAAATATCTCCATTAAGGCTTATTTAATGGACGCTAGTTCTGTAAGCCGCTTTTTACATGTTTTCTATCATTTAATAAATTAAATGATAATACAATGTGTTTTGTTCTTAACCCCAAAAAAACTTACATTAGTTCGTCGATGACCCGGCATTCGTTGGACCGGATGTGAGCCAATACCTCGGCCAATACCCCTGTATTCAGGCCCATGTGCGGGTTGCACGGTAAAATCTCCAAATCATTTATTTCCCTTTCATCAAAGCTATCACGAAAAGTTGCTATAACATGTGCGAGTTCCGTATCGGTCCTTTAACCATTTCGCTCACGAATTATGACATCGGGTAAAAAACAAATTTGCCTTTATGTGTGGTTATACAAGAATCAATATGGTTTATCTTTCAGCTACACAATTGTCTACCCAGTGAGTGAAAGGTTTAAGGAGAAATTAACAACATTAGTTCATACTTATTCTGTTTAATTAAAGTCCATTTTTTCATAAATCGAATTGTGTTCAGAAATCATAGCTCAGTGCTAATGCAAACTAGGCTATAACTGAGGATACCCGCTAAGGAAACATTTACAATAAAATGTGGGGATTAGAAATGTGTTATTACAACCACACCGTAAATATATATATATACATATACACACGCCGAAATATATATATATATATATATATATAGACTGGGCCTCGACCTCTGGCCTGATATCCTTTCATATCATTTTATTACGAATTTTGAAAATTATAATACTTGCAATGAATGAAACGTTGTGTATCATCACAAATTATGTAATTACTTATATCTCTGTGAAGTCGTTAGCGGGGAAAATCGTTCTCGCCGTCAGAAATTTATGCTACACTCTGCATGGATAGAAGTTCATTCTGGTCTACAGCGTTGAAAATTACACGCGTTGCCTCGGCGTAGAATTCTTTATCTTCAAACAAATCCGGAGAGAGGTAGAGCTGCGGCGATTGGCTCATTGCGAGGTATTTCAAAAGCACTGGACGATAAAATCAACTGAATTGGAAGCCTGTGATGAAAATGCCCCTTTTATAAAAGAGTCGTAATTGTGAACATCCCACAATACCCGATTCGTGAGTTTCCTTTTGGCTATCGGTGAAATTCGGGTGGAACATAATGCGTGAGTGATGCCATCCGCCAACCAGTGGTCCTACGGCTCCGCCCACAGGGTTGTGATTGGTTGCCCCATGAAATCTGGGGCGTGTCAAATATATCTTGCCCGTTCTAGAGCCGTGGAGAGAGAAACGCATTGTTTGGAAATAAATCTTGTATCTGGGGCGCTGGTGAGGAAGGTGGGGAAAGAGAGATTTGAACATATAATAAACATCCAATTATATGAGGGGCTTAACGAGATTGGAAGATAAATTTGTAAATCGGTTTATGTTGGACCATCTAAGATAGGTTCGGTAAATTTATTATTTCCTCTGAAAAATAATTCGTCAGAAACTGGGAGATAATTTTAAAATCAATTACCCATGAATTCGAAACAATTCTCGTAGTTGTAAAGTTTGTGGTGTCTAGCGCTAGCGCACGATACCATCTCGTAAAATAAATTTTAAAAAATAACAGAGATGGGTGGTGAATGCGGTTCATTAACCCCCAAAGTTTATGATCTCGAAATAAACTCCTGCGAAAAGAAGTTTATTTATTGGAATTTTAAAATCGATATTATCTATCGCTTCCGCCAAACTGTTGCCACTAAACGCAATTTTCAGAACGATGTTTAATATAATTGTGTATATATATATATATATATTTCCTTCATTTTAATGCTATGTGTATCATTTGTCCTGTTTATTTTTAATTCGCAGAAGTTACAGATGAAAAAGGCCTTAATATCCAATTCAAGTTAGCCCGAGAGAGAGAGAGAGAGTTAATTAATGCAATTTGACGTGATTGCTAATTATAAATTTTCGATCTTTTGTGCATACTTCTTGTACCAATTTTTATAGTTTTCAGAATTTTTTAGATGAGCTTTTTTCCGGAACTCTACATATATAGGCTAGCCTTTGCTTGCTTTCGATGGCCTCATCGCGAATTGTTTATTCTGACGAAGGTCAAGCTTTACACTCCACCTTAGACCTACAGCTTAACCAGCAACCACTAGGATACACAGGGTTCCCATTTATCTACCAGCTGTGGCAGGGTGTTTACAATCCACCTTAGACCTACTCTTTAACGGGGAAATATATATATATATATATATATATATATATATGAGAGAGAGAGAGAGAGAGGGAAATAAACAAACAGATAAACAACATGACCGAGTGTTGCAATACAGTTTAACGGGAGCCCACTAGGATACCCTGGTTTTCCATTTATCTACTAACCGTGGAAGGATGTCTACACTCCACCTTAGACCTACAGCTTAACACGGAAGACTAGGATAACCAGGGTTCCCATTTAGCTCTAGATACCTGTGGCCAATTCCTCTGAAAAAAAAATATATATGTGTGTGTGTATATATATATATATATATATATATATATATGTATGAGAGAGAGAGAGAGAGGGAAATAAACAAACAGATAAACAACATGACCGAGTGTTGCAATACAGTTTAACGGGAGCCCACTAGGATACCCTGGTTTTCCATTTATCTACTAAACGTGGAAGGATGTTTACACTCCACCTTAGACCTACAGCTTAACACGGATCACTAACATAACCAGGGTTCCCATTTATCTACCAACTGTGGAAGGATGCACCGTCACCGGATTTTGAACCCGGCGCATATAATCGCGCATATGGTTGTGTGTGTGTTTGTGATATTTTATGGGCGTATAGGCGGGAGTGTACGTGCATTTGTCCAAACGTTGTATACACTGTGCCAACTGGCTGATTAAGCCAAATGGCTGATTAGGGGCTTATAAGAGAGCAAGCGCTGGGATGAAGTCTTAATATGCGCTTGGCTCCTGTCAAGCGAACACTCCTCTCTCCTTCTCCTCTCTCTCTCTCTTAAGTAGGTATACCCCTTTGGGGGGGTGAGGCCGTCCCACTTTCTCCCCCAAAGAGGTCTCCCAAAGCTGGGGGAGTTCATTGCAACTTGGGGATAACTCCTCCCCCTTGTTGCATAACTTCTTGCAACATTCCCCCTCCCCTTGTTGCACAACCTCTTGCAACAGTGAACAACATTTGCAATTGCATTGTACTCTCTCCTTTTGTGCCCATACTACTGAACTGGACCAAAACCTCTCTCTCTCTCTCTCTCTCTCTCTATATATATATATATATATATATATTAGCGTGTAGCGTCATTGGGAAAAGTGTAACGGATCAAGAGGCACATTTCAGGTTTTGTACAATTGACCTCCCTAAATTCAAAAATGAAAACCAAATTTTTATGTGACAAGTGCAACACCTCCTTTTTCGCATGTGAAAATCGTGAAAATTGCTAGTTACCCATAACTTTTGGACACTTGCTTTCCTAGGGTTTAAGCTATCATTTGACCGCATATAATGTACTGCTTTTCAGGAAAAATGAAAAAATTATTTTTGGAATAAACATATACACTGTAGGTAGGTAGGTAGGTAGACTAGATAGTTTTATTTAGTAAATGATACATTAAAATCTTGTTTAGTTTTGAATGATGGCATAAAGTCACGGGATTTAAGTACTGCTCTAATGTAACCATCTCTTGAATCCTTTCCATACACTGCCCCAGACGCTTCAGTTACCATCCTAACACAGCGTTCTACCCCTTGGGAGAGACATGGTATCCGGACAACAAGGGGCTCTTCAGTGATCTTATCGAGTCGTTTGACAGAGAACTGCTTCGTGAGTGGTGGTTCCATTGTGCACCTCCACTGGTAGAAGTAAATCTTTCAAATTCTGCGCACTTTGTTTGATCTTTGGTGGCCGAAATTCTCTGACTTGCTGTTGAGCAGGTTTGGGAGCTCGTCGAATGGTCTTGATTACATCGATGGCCAATTTCCGGTTTGCTTGATCTGCATCTGCAAGCATTGCCAGTAGGACATTTTCAGGGTGAGCCCAATATGCATTTCTTTGGATCACAGGCCATGTGACAGTCTTGCTAGCTGGTGGCAGTAATCGTAGCAGCATGATTTGCTCCAGGAAATGTTTTGGGCCATCTGTGCACCTTGGATGGCACTTGATGCTAAACCACATGGGTCCATAGTGGCACACGACAAACTGTGAGAGTGAATACAGTTCATCACTTGGCTGCGCCATCGCTACATATAGCGACAAATTCTGCTGGCAGTTGTAACCCCATCTTGCATGGGAGATTGGTCCAGGCTTCTCTCGTAGAAGATCTTCATTAATGACACCAGTCCTTATCGCTTTCATCATTCTGTAGAGGTAGGCTTGGTCACGACTCAATTCAGTAAGGTCAACATCCGGGAGAGTGTGGCCATCAGCAATACATTGAATTCCTCTAGGGGAAAGTGGCAAACTTTCACATGTGGCCAAAGCTTTGCCAATTGGTCCTTTCCATTGAGTTGCAGATTCTGTTGGGTCGATGAGTTCCTTGCAGAAGTGGTGCAGTGGGAGTTCATTTAAATGCAGACTACAGATGAACCAGTGCAAAGGGCGATCCAGGGGGCACTCTAGCAGGTGTATTGCTCCAGTTCTGTGCCCTGTGTTTGTGGCTGTGCTGTCGGCTCCCACTGCAATTATCTTGTCTGCAATACCCATTTCTTCAATCGCATTTTGAAGTCCATCCGCAATGACAGTGCCAGTTCCTCGTTCCAGTGTCAGATGGCTTAGATAGAAGGTTCCAGGCTCTCCGACCAGCACATAGTGGTCCTCAACTTTCTTTGTGCTGTACCATTTGTTCCCCTTTTTCTCTTTGACAAGTGTCATGTCTTTCCGCCCATCAAAAAATAAAGCAGTGACTTCCACATCGTGGTAAGTTACTGCTTCCTTCAGATCCCTCCGTACCTTCTGCCGTGCTTCCATGCTTTGTGGTGGTCAATTACGTTTATCTGATCATCAGAACTAATGATGCCATAGTCAACCAATTGCAGTGCTGATAACTGCAGCAGCCCTGTTCGATACACCATACTGGTCAGCTTCCAAAGCAACAGTGGGAATCGGTGTGATGTTCCTGTCCTCCTGGGCACCATCACCCATCCACTCATCACCAACACTTTCAACTGGAGTCTGCTTCTGCTTGAGCTGATTCGACCACATCTGCAGAGGATGCTACCTCTTGCCGTTCCGTTTTTCTTCTATTCTCTTCTTCTTGTCTTTCTTGCATCCGATCTTCTCTTGACTTCCTTCTCTCCATCATCTGAGTCACATTCGTATCCACCCGACTGATCCGCGTGGTTCTCTGGTCGATCAGAAAGGCATGCTCTCGTCGTGGAACTTTCATTTCTTTTTCACAGTGGCATGCAGACAGATCATCGCATTGGCAGACAGCTATGTCAAACAATTGATTCAGGCTTTCCTCGAACTTCTTGGTTTTTGTGGCCTGCTTGCCTTGCTTCGATGCTTGTGAGCCGTTTTCCATCAATCGGAGCAGCTTGGTCTTCACATTCTTGATTGGCTCTGATGGAATGTTAGCACGATTCCAAAGGTCAATGAGTGTTTGGCATACCTCCGGAAGAATCTCCCTGTTGCTGGTGTACTTCTTTTCCTTCAAGAAGAGGAAATGCCTTGCAACTTGTATACGGGTTGGAAGTTCAGACAGAGGAAGCTCTGATAGTGGAGAACCAAAGAAAATGTGGCTGGCAGATCCCCGTGTTCTTTGCGTGCTCACTGTACCAGCAAAACTCAACAAGTATCACACAGGAACACTGAAACAAAAACACAAACGTATAAATAAAAAATATATATGATTATGAGTGTATATATATATAAGGCTTGGTTTATTGGTAAACAATAAGTTTCAATATATATATAAAAATATACTGCACACACACATATGTATTATGTATATAAATATCCATAGGTATATATATACCCTAAGCCATATAACAAACTTATAAAACAATGAAAACACAACACAAAAAATGTGTATAATGTATATATCAAAAACGCACCTTTCGTTAGTACCTTGGGGTTTTGAACACCCCATCCACAGTAAAAACACTTGTTTCTCTCAAGCGAGCTAGCGTAGAACTAAGAAATTTCAGGGATGACTCACTGAGAATAATTAGAAAGCTGCCAGAAGTACCATGTCAGTCAGTGTTGCCAACTGTAATTAACACGAATTTTGTATTTTTTTACATGCGAAAAGGTGTTCTGCTTGTTGCAGAAATTTTTTTATTTCTTTTCTGAAATCAGCAAGGTTGATTGTACAAACCTGAAATGTGCCTCCAGATCGCTCATGACGCTACACGCTAATGTATATATATATATATATATAAGATGTTTGTGAATTGTTTGTGTATATATATATATATATATATATATATATATATATATATATATATGTAATTGATATGTAGTTTCATGGTCAGCATGCTTCTGAAAAAAAATTCAACTTTAGCAGTTCAGATGGACTGAAGTCTTGAATTTATACAAATAATATATTTTATAATCCTTCGTTCAATTTGTAAACTAAAAATGAATTTATTAAAAGAAAAAATGTCAATGAAAACAATTATGCAGTAAAATTTTCCAATATTGTCTATTTTGCTATTTTACCAAATGCTGAGATTTACGCCTTCATCCAATATTTCGTAATGATTTCATCGCACAAACGCCATTTAAAAATTCTATATTTCTTAAGTGAAATGTGAGAATAATATAGTGTCACTGTTATGCGTCAAAATGCTTTGCACAGGAATGGATTTAACGAAGAAAAAGATCAAAAGATTCTGGTATGTTTTTGCACGGAAGAAATTATACAGGGCTATTTAAAAGGATTCATCCGATTTCAACTGAGAATATTCCGTACCTATCAACCCTGCATCAACTGGGCATACACCACATGAAAGAGGAAATCTCCGAATTTTACAAGATCACCGCGAGAGGGCTCCAAAGTCACGCCGTGGCCTAGCCAGCAACAAACAGTCAGTGTGAAAATGGCGTCCGCACAGCAGAAGGCGTTTGTGTGTTGCAGTTTTCGAGCTGTAAATCGGTAGTCACAGTGCAGCGTCAGTTTCGTCGACGTTACAGAACAGATCCACCGGGTGCTCAGAGGATCCGTCGGTGGTATCGGTGGTATCGGCAGGTATCGGCACTGTGACTACCGATTTACAGCTCGAAAACTGCAGCACACAAAACGCCTTCTGCTGTGCGGACGCCATTTTCACAGACTGTTTGTTGCTAGGCTAGGCCACGGCGTGACTTTGGAGCCCTCTCGCGGTGATCTTGTAAAACTCGGAGATTTCCTCTTTCATGTGGTGTATGCCCAGTTGATGCACGGTTGATAGGTACGGAAGTATTCTCAGTTGAAATCGGAGGAATCATTATAAATAGCCCTGTACATATATATATATATATATATATATATATGGGATGAATTTCACAATTAGGCACGTGAAATGAATGAATGATGCAAACCCACAAGGGTTTGCATCATATATATAAAGGGTGTTCCAGAAGTCATCACCCCATCTGAAGTAGCTTTAACCTTAATTTAATTATTGTTTTTTTTTTTCCAGATTGTAGAAGATCAACCCCAATAATTTGAACATGGAATACTACACAGCACAACATAATTCTAAATAAAATAAATTATTTCCACTTTCTACAGTATGTGTTGTTTTATTAGTTCAGAAGTTATAAGCAAAACAAATTGGGTGATGACTTTTGGAACACCCTATATATATATATATATAATATATATATATATATATATATATATATATATATAAAATCATCAGTGCCTTCACGGATTAAACGGAAGTATGAAAAGTTAAACATCTTTTCAAACAGAGCACCATTCAGCCAATACGACCATTTCAGGTTACGAGCAGCTCGCAGCAGCATTGACAAGTAGTTAGGGGGTCAAAGTATTCGTCCGTGGTGGTTCAGCACCACTGAAAGCAATAATGATCTGTGTTACTCTAGTCCAAAGAACATCCATATCCGTATTCAGTTGATTGCAATTTTCGTTAGTTTGTACTGCGGACACCCCGAGTCATTATCAGTGATGGTGCATGATTCTTCAGGAACAAGATGCACCACATGTTTGTGTTTCCTCCCCAAGACAGCACAAATCTACCTACATCAATCACAGTCATATATATTATATATATATATATATATATATATATATGCACTAGAATCACAAAATAACACGTGACCTTATTAATAAGCAAACAACCACAAGGAAAAGGAAACACAAAGTCCGAGCGCTTTCGTGATATATTCACATTATCAAGGAGGAACAGAAAATAGACGGAGATTACAAAGTATTTGAGTTAAATAGACAAGCAAAAAATTCACAATTGGCACCTCAAATTAAAGGCCTTAAAGCCCTCTAAAGATTTTTTTTTTTTTTTTTTTTTTCCCCAAATTGATAACATAATCTGTAGACAGCTAAATAACTGAATAAAAAATATATACTGTATAGATGAAATTAGACAAAAAAGAAAACCAATACAGAGAACAAAAATTATTATAATGGTTATTAGCACTTATATTTAATTAAAACAGGCAATTAATAGGCAATAATTTAATGAAAAACAAATAGATGACGTAGATAACAAATAGAAAACATAATCTGTAGGCTGATTAATTACTATACAGATGAAATTAGACAAAACACCAGTACAGAAAACCAAAAAAAAAAAAAAATTATTATAATGGTTATTAACACTAATATTAATTGAAATAAGAAAAATTAAAAGGCCCGAAATTAATGAAAACAAAGGGAAAGTTGCCATCATCTTACAGATTATTACAAAATTTCAACAAACAATCTGGAAAAAATTGTTATCCCAACAGCAACCCACTTCAAATATCCAATAAACCACCCAGCAACCAAAGATTATACACGAAAGAAATATTACAATTAAAATAGACACATAAGAATGTTAACAGTTCTTACAATAATATTTATTTATTTTAACCGGGGCAAACCATTAAGAGGCAAAAAATGCAATTAAGAAAACAGTAGGCCCATCGCCAACTTACTGACAATGTACGAGTCTAATTTGTACAACCCAGGGCTAATATTAAAGACCAAATCCGCATTATTCTTGATCACACTTGATTCCAATATATTTCTGCTAACAATAGATTTACTAAACCTTAATTTGGAAGCATTTTTCCAATCAATGGGTGATTAGAATCTCTTACGTGAATGAAAATGGCGTTAGATTCCTGGCCACTTCTTATACTGTATTGATGCTGTTTAATACGTAACTCAAGAGTCTTACCAGTTTGGCCAATGTAAAATTTATTACATATTGTGCAAGGGATTTTATATACACAACCATGTTCACTTAAAGGGGAGTTCTTAATCAATGAATTCTTAATGACATCTAAATTTTTGAACGCAATATTTACGTTAAAAGTCCTCAGCAGAATCGGGAGCTCGAGGAAATTTTCTCTGAATGGTAACACTAAAACATTTTTTGTGTTATAAGGAATCTTATCCTTTACTTCGTAGAAGGTTTTCTTTGCCATTTTTAAGGACTTATCTATGCAGTTCTTTGGGTATTTTAAATCAAAAGCAATTTTGTATATTATACTAATTTCATCGTCAATAAACTCAGGGCTACAAATTCGTAGGCCTCTTAGAAACAAAGTAGAAAGAGCGGATCGTTTTACATTAATGTGGTGATCAGAATAATAATGTATATAGGAACAATTATTAGTGGGTTTTCTGTAAACATTGTACTTAAACTTTTTTCCAGACCTATATATTAAAACATCTAAAAAAGGGATCGAAGAATCTTTTTCTATTTCAACTGTAAAATTGATAGAGGGAATTAAATTATTAAGTTTGGGTAGGAATTCATTGAGATTTAAAGTCACTGGCCAAAGACAGAGAACATCATCTACATATCTAAACCATGGAACATAATTTGGCAGAATCTTCCTTAATAACTTACTTTCAAAAAACTCCATATATAAATTACTCAAAATGGGGGAGAGAGGGTTTCCCATCGCCATACCAATTTCTGTCTAAAATATTCATTATTGAACACAAATTTTGAGTCTACTATGCACAGCTTGTCTCCATTCTTAATCCTCTCCTTGGCACAATTTCACAATCACACATAAAGAATAATGTAGACCTTGTGGAAAAATTAAATAGTATCAGTGTCAATTACAATTTTAAATTGGTAAGCTTTGATGTTATCGCTTTATTTACAAGAGTCCCGGTGGAGGATCTTTTAGTGTTTCTTTCGGAAGAATTGGTTAAGCATAATTTGCCTTTACCTGTGGCCACAATTATAGAATTAATTAAGCTGTGCATAGTAGACTCAAAATTTGTGTTCAATAATGAATATTTTAGACAGAAATTTGGTATGGCGATGGGAAACCCTCTCTCCCCCATTTTGAGTAATTTATATATGGAGTTTTTGAAAGTAAGTTATTAAGGAAGATTCTGCCAAATTATGTTCCATGGTTTAGATATGTATATGATGTTCTCTGTCTTTGGCCAGTGACTTTAAATCTCAATGAATTCCTACCCAAACTTAATAATTTAATTCCCTCTATCAATTTTACAGTTGAAATAGAAAAAGATTCTTCGATCCCTTTTTTAGATGTTTTAATATATAGGTCTGGAAAAAAGTTTAAGTACAATGTTTACAGAAAACCCACTAATAATTGTTCCTATATACATTATTATTCTGATCACCACATTAATGTAAAACGATCCGCTCTTTCTACTTTGTTTCTAAGAGGCCTACGAATTTGTAGCCCTGAGTTTATTGACGATGAAATTAGTATAATATACAAAATTGCTTTTGATTTAAAATACCCAAAGAACTGCATAGATAAGTCCTTAAAAATGGCAAAGAAAACCTTCTACGAAGTAAAGGATAAGA
>JAJOZX010005309.1:167500-292500 GCA_023014485.1 Bathynomus jamesi
TTATTTAAAAGTTATAGCATGTTTTAATCAGGGTAATCATTTATGGACACCCTATATATATGATGAATAAAACCACGAAGGGAAAAGAAACACAAAGGGGTGCTCAAGCGCTTTCGTCTAATGACATCCTCAGGAACACTGAGTGTTCCTGAGTGTTCCTGAGGATGTCATTAGACGAAAGCGCTTGAGCACCCCTTTGTGTTTCTTTTCCCTTCGTGGTTTTATTCATCATAAATATTTTTCACGTGTCACTTTCGTGAAATAATTTTTCATATATATATATATATATATATCGTAAAGAACGACGCTTGTGTAGGAGAACATTCCGCGCAAGATGAGAAGAGAGAACGAACAAATGAAAAAATGAGGTAACCACCGAGGAATCGAACCCGGGATCTTCCGATTGCCGGTCAGATATGATAACCACTACACCATGGTCCTCAATCGATCAGAAGTCGTAATTCCTCTACATACGCGCAGAAACCAATGCCCCGAGGGGGGCACCTCGCGCATGCCGTATCTATATATACATTTCAACTGCAAAGAACACGCAGTATAAATAACGTAAAGAACGACGCTTGTATAGGAGAACATACCGCGCAAGATGAGAAGAGAGAACGAACAAATGTTCTCCTATACAAGCGTCGTTCTTTACGTTATTTATACTGTGTGTTCTTTGCAGTTGAAATGTATATATATATTATATATATATAGAGAGAGAGAGAGAGAGAGAGAGAGAGAGAGAGAGAGAGAGAGAGAGAGAGAGGGAGTAGAACTATATGTATTTTGCCTTTTACACTTCATTTTAATTGCATGTTAATGTACCTTTCATTACAAACTACTTTTGATTTGCATAAACTTTCCAGATTTAAATTAGGCAAAAAAATTTTTACATTTCTAAATATCGTTCCTAGTTTGAAATAATATACTCATTTCTTTTAAATCTCTGTCATAAAGAAATTGACGCTGATTTCAGAATAGTAAGACACGTTTTTCCTAACAGTAGCATTGGAATTAACCTGTATGTAATGTTTAAGGAATTATTTATAGATCCACGGGAATGATGCATGTTATACTTATAATCATGACTTCTTTTCCTTTACACTTAAATGCTAAACGTTATTTCCAAATACGAATGCAGCTATAAGTAGTATGATGGCAAAATTGCGGAGTGAGGGGAAGGTGGTAGGGGTGAGAAGAAAGTCGGGTAGGAGGGAGAAGGGGAGAAGGAAACAGAGGAAAATAAGGATACAGGGGAAAGAGGGTAAAAGGGCAAATAACAAAGAGGGGTGGAGCTGATACAAGCTTTTAAGAACCTAAGAAAGAATATACGGGTAACCTTACTTAACCTAACCTAACCTAAAACCCTACCCTAAAGTAACCTAAAGACCTAACCTAACCTAACCTAACCTAAAAGAAAGTAGAAAATTGAATATGATCCTAGCTCACCCAGAATCAATATTACAACGTTGGTATAAATAACAAACATCGCATATATATATATATATATCCTAGAACCTAGGAAAAGGGTGGGGCAAAATATATTGAGTGCCCCTAGTAGACTATATATACATATACATATATACATATATATATATATATGTGATATATATATATATATATATATATATATATATATATATATATATATATATATATATATATATAATATATATATATCACATATATAATTTAGGGTGGTCCACAAAATGGAAGTATTTTAAATTCTTCCTCTCAGGGTTTCATTAGGTTCCTTTTCCCAAAAAACTTCTCTGAGCAAAATTTGGGTTCAATCGGTTAATATTTAGAGGTGGCTCAACTACCCCCAGAAGTCCACATTCATGGCTTCTGGGTCCCCCCCATATATATGGGTATTATCCGCTTGTTGGCGGGGGTATCATGGCTGACCAGGCCACTCATTGTTGCCCAGCTAAGATTGTGGACTTGTTAGAATCAGGAAACCTCTTTCGGTGCTCATCCACCACACTTAAGAGAAACTGGAGTTGATCTTCTCCTTTCGTCAGAGTTCCGCTGAAGGTCTGAATGAGAGCTACTGCCCTTTCAGCATGATCATTAACTACTTTGATGTTTCCTATGATTCTTTTAGCTTCTTGGAAGTTTTCATTCTCCTCCCAGGTGCTGGGGTCATCATAAAGAAAACTAATATTGATCGGTAGGGCCTGAAGAAGCTTTAATGAGTTCTTTGTGGCAAGAGTTTCTAATTTCAGTGTTGCTTTGCATTCCTTGAGTCTTCTTCTCTTTGAGAAGTCTAATGACCCCTCCTTTTCCCTCATACACTGGACCATGATTCCCTTGGTGTCTGGTGCAACAGTTTGATCGAAGAGAGCAAGGGCCACCAGCTCTTCTGATAAGTACCATAGGTGGTTTTCAAATTTCTTGAGAGCTGCTTTGGCCACTTTCTGGTCATAATAGTCCTTTAACTTTTGGATAAGATCCAGATCATTCTTCGGAGCTTGTGATGGAATAGGAGCAGTGATCCAGCTTTTTAAGTAGATTAGGACTCCAAAAAGGGTAAGGGTTTTCAGGTCCTTCTTCTCTCGAGGAGTCAGGGTGATTTGATTTCGAAAAAGCCACATTTTGATGGCATAGATAACTTTAGCCATCCACCTTGCATAGTGCATGCCAGCAGGACGTTTGAATGTGTAACTTTCAATTTTTTCACCAAGAAAGATCAAAGAAAGTTCCAAAAACTCTTTATAGTCATCTCGAAAATTTCCAGTGGCCAGATGTTCTTTGGCAAAGGCAATTATTTCATTTCTGAAAGGATCAACTTGCTCCTTCATCTCATCATCATCCTGTGATATAGAGAAGGTTTTTAAATCAATGTAGTCCCACATAGATTGGAACCTTTTGAACAAAAGTGGCTCAGGGGCAGAAGAGAACCATGGACTGCTTCAAACACTCCTCCATACATGACTTCCATGCAATGATGCCTACAGGCAAAATAGAAGAGTGGTCGACCAAGTTTCTGTTCCAGAAGAACGCATGCTCCCTTGTTTGTTCCTGTATTTGATGCTGTAGTATCTGATAACATTCCGATTATTGACTTATCTATGTTCCATCGGAAAGAAGATTATACACTGCAGCTGATTGAGCTTCCCCTGTTCCACTTGGTAGTTTCGGAACACCAAGCAGTTTTGAATCACCTGATTCAACTGAAGAGACAAGGACTGGGAGTCTGTCTACCTTTCATTCTTGGCAAGTAGATTAGGGATCAACTTCCCATCCCAGTGGACAATCGAAATACTTGGACTAAAGCTAGCTTTAATGGCATGGGTTATTTGCCTTCGATGCCTCTCTCAGTGCCTTTTGATTGAAGAACGAGAGATGTTCACCTCTGAAAGATCTTGACCAAGGCTAGATGCAGTTTCAGCTAATACAAAGGTGGCCCTCCTGTCACTGATGCCAGTCCTGTCCAGAGCAGCAGCCAATTCAGAGATATGATATTCTTTGCTGCCTTTTTCTTTGGTGGAGTTGGTCCGCTGGTAGATGGGGGATTAATAAGGTAATCTTCATCTTCTCTTTCTGACTCACATAAAGACTCAGAAGAAGAACTTCCCTGATCTAGCATAACTTCCTGTGAAGCAGCATATTTTTCTTCTTCAGCTTTCCGCTTCCTATTTACCAATTTCATTTGCTTCTCAGCAGCTCTCTTTTCTGCCTTGTCAGTCACCATATCTGCAGAGACCATTGATCCCACTCGTCCCGCTTTCCTTTGTTGGATCAAGAACTGCCGGTCTTCTTCATTTTTGATTAAGGTAAAGGCATCAGCATGGGCGACATCAAATAGGTTCTCCATTTCTTCCTGAAAGGTTTTCTCTTTTTCTAACTGAGAGTTGCTTTTCCTCCCAGCATTCTTCTTAATCGCTTTCCACTCCAAGTGTAGAGCCTGAATTTTGTGAAGAATGTGGTCTTTCCTTTGAGTAGGGATTCAGGCTCTCCCAGAAGAGACGCAATTCTTCAAAAAACAGCTTCTGAACTAGGTTTGATCTCCTTCTTCAAGACTTGATGATGGTGGAGGAACATGCGGAGGACCTGGCCACGGGAAGGCAGCTTGGCTCCAGTGATTGTTTCCTCTGACTTTTTCATTAAGTAAAATGACATTATTTGACATTGCAAAACCTGTAAATTTAATAAATCTATCTGAAAGAATAATAATCATTACCGTAGTTAATGTATCTGTAAATAATGTTTCTTTAATTATTCACTATATTAATGAAGGGCATAATGGTATACAAAAAACAGCTTTGAGCCACCCCTAAAAGTTATTCGATTGCCTTAAATTTTACATGAAATATGTTTTAGCTAAAAGGAACCAGATTATAGCCTGGGAGGAAAGAAAATTGAACTTCGATTTTTTACCCCATTCTGTGGACCACCCTAATATATATATATATATATATATATATATATATATGTATAGAAACGACGTAAGTATAGAGGAGCGTTCTGCACACGAGGAAGAGAAATAACGAACAAATGAAAATGAGGTGAACCGCCCGGGAATCGAACCCAGGGCCTTCCGATTACCGGTCGGATGCGCTACCATTACACCACGGACCTCGATCAGTCATAAGTCGAATTCTCCTACATAGGGCAGAAACCAATGCCCTGAGAGGGCACCCTCGCAAATCGTGAATATGTACATTTAACTGCAATGACCACGCAGTATATTAATGTATAGAAACGACGTAAGTATAGAGGAGCGTTCTGCACACGAGGAAGAGAAATAACGAACAAATGAAAAATGAGGTGAACCGCCAGGGAATCGAACCCAGGGCCTTCGATTACCGGTCGGATGCGCTACAATTACACCACGGACCTCGGTCAGTCATAAGTCGAATTCTCCTACATAGGGCAGAAACCAATGCCCTGAGAGGGCACCCTCGCAAATCGTGAATATGTACATTTAACTGCAATGACCACGCAGTGTGCAGAACGCTCCTCTATACTTACGTCGTTTCTATACATTAATATACTGCGTGGTCATTGCAGTTAAATGTGTGTATATATATATATATATATATATATATATAGGACGTCCCAAAAAAATGTATACACACTTTAACAGCTGATAGCTCAATTGATGTTTCTTTCTTTCCAAGTTAAACCCATTAGAATTAATAATGGCAGTCAGACTAAGCTTCGAACAAAGGAAATTCATTCTAAAATGCTACTGGAAGTGTGAAAACGCAGTTGAAGTGCAAAGACAGTTTAGGAGGGAGTTTCAAACAGATCCACCAACGCGACTTACATCACTCGAATTAGAGATAAGTTTGAAGCCGATGGAACTGTTCAGAATGTCCACAAGAAGCGTTCCAGAAGACCACGGACATCAACAAGCCCCACAAAGCAAGAAAGAGTACTGGAAACGTATCACCAAAGTCCAAGAAAATCTGTGCGGCAAGCGAGTCGTGAGGTAGGAATTTCAGAATCGTCTGTCCAACGCATTTTGAAGCGCTGTCAATGGAAAAGTTACATTCCAAGATTAGTCCATGCTATTAATGAAGATGATCCGGACCGAAGAGTGGAGTATTGCGATGGGTACTTGGCACGATGTGGATGTGGATTGAACGAAGGGGTTTCGTAGAATACCCTCCGCGTTCACCAGACCTCACACCACTTGACTTTTTTATGGGGATACTTAAAAAGACAAAGTCTACGCTATAAAACCTGCAACAGTCGCTCAATTGAGAGCAGCCATTGAACGAGAATGCACACAAATACCAAACGAAATGTTTCGTGAGTTTTGCGATTCCATTGCTTCGCGTTATCAGCAGTGCCTGAACCAGAACGGACGTCAGTTTGAAAACAGGCGTTGATAAAACAATTAAATAATGTCTGTAGATTCTATTACATTTTGAAATGAAATGTATTTTAATAAACACTGCCTTTATAATTATTTAAAGTGTGTATACATTTTTGGGACGCCCGTATATATAGAGAGAGAGAGAGAGAAAAGAGAAGAGAGAGAGAGAGAGAGAGAGAGAGAGAGTCTACTAGGAGCACTCAATATGTTTTGCCGGACCCTTTTTTCTAGCTAAATATAGGCCATGGGGCTGAAATGTCTTTTTGGGCTGTAGTCTGAACTTTCTGCGCTTCACATAACCGATTTTTCCAGTTTAAACCTCATCTCCTTGTATAAACCGCTTTTAAACGCCCTTGTATAAAACCGACGGTTAACGCAGTTTCGAAAATGGCATCTGAAGTGATGTGCGTCGTAAACAGAGAGCTGTTGTCTAGTTCTTAACCGAAGAAAAGGAAGCAGTTGGAAATATTCACAAACGTCTACAAAAGGTTTACGGAGATGCTGTTGTTGATCGAAGCACAGTTGGACGCTGGTCTAAACGTGGGAGATCATAGGAGAGAGGAAGAACCAGCCTCGATGATGAGTCATGCACGGTCGCCCGGCCTCGGCTGTGACATCACACTGTGCAACGTGCTAACAGCATCATTCGATCAAATCGGCGCGTCACATACAAGGAGCTATCACTGGAGCTAGGAATTAGTGAAGGAAGTGTGAATACAATAATTCAGCAACTGGATACTCAAAAGTGTGTTCACGGTGTTGTTCCTCGCGAAATGACTGAAGATCACCAAAGCCCAAAGAAAAGAAATTGCTTCTGAGTCGTTGGTTCGATACGAGACAGAAAGGAATGACTTCCTTTCACGAATTGTGACTGGGTACACAACTATGAACCTGAAACAAAACGCCAATCCATGGAATAGCAGGACGCAGAATGCCCACGCAAGAAAAGTTCAAAATGGCTCCCTCTGCAGGGATGGTTAGGCCACCATCTTCTGTGACATGAAAGGGGTGATTCTGGTAACAAGAAAGGAAAAACAATCAACTCAGAGGCATATATTGCTACCCTATAGAGACTCCAGAGATGTATCATATAAAGCGAGTTCGACCTGAGAGAAAACTGGAAGACGTCCTTCTTTTGCACGATAAGGCAAGACCACATAACAGTTTGCAAACAAGAGAGGCCATCACAAAAATGCGCCTCACTGTGTCACCACCCTCCATACAGCCTGGATCTGGCACCTTCAGATCCATTTGTTTGGGTCAATGAAGGATGCTATTCGTGGAAGAAAGTTTTAGAGTGACGATGAGGTTGTTGAAGGTTAAGAGGTGGCTCCAGCTGAACCTACCAGACTTACCAGCAAGGAATAAAAGGCCCTTGTTTCGAGGTGGAGGAAGCCGTAGAAAAGGAGGAGACAATGTGGAAAATAAAAAACTTGTAAAAAAGGTTATGTAACTATTTGTGCACAAAATTTCTGGAACTTACAAGGAAACTTAAGAAGAAAATAAAAATGTGGGGCAAAATATATTGAGTGTCCCTCGTGTGTGTGTGTAAATCAGTGGCGATTTCTTAATGAATGCAACGCATGCAATGCATGCGTTAAATATGTTCTCTTTTCAGATCTAAGTAAGGATTATAATTGACAAAAATAATTTTCAGGAACTAAAAATAGGCTAAGGCTTCAATCACGCATGTTAGGCTATGGGCGGTGTAAACAAAATTGTCTTATTTCATTAGACAATTAAGAACATTTTCTGTACACAGATCGAATACTTGTAGCTAAAGCATTCACTAATTCAGTCTGGGTACAGAAAAATGTTCTTAATTGTCTAGTGAAATAAGACATGATTTTGTACACCGCCTTGCCTTGGGCAAATTTTTTAAGGAGACTCTCACTATCCATAAGAATTTTTTTGAGCCTCATAGCTAAATTCAAAAGGCAATATGTTTAAAATATGCTTAGAAAATTTACTTAATATTTTTACTAAAAATAATTAAAAAGCTTTGTTCTGATTTTTTTAATTAATGAAATAATATACGGCATGCATTCAGTTTTATAGGTGCATTCACCAAAAAGTAACATCTGGCAATTCTGACAAGGCTTCTTTCCAGTACCACAGCCGCAAGCACCCACTTGTGTTCGGTGTTCCCTTTTGTGCTTTAGTTATTTTGGATAATCAGTTAAATAAATTATAGCATTGTAGTGCCCATAATGACTGACGATGTGTTTAATCAATTGAAGACTAGAAGATTTTACTCACTCTCTTTTGATGAGAAAAGCGCATATTGAATAATGGCAGACCGATTCCACATTTGAATTTAAGCAAAGAAAATAAAGGCTTCACTAGGAAATTTAATCCTAAGCTGTATGATGATGTTCCCTGGTTATGTGGAAATATTTCAAATAACAAATTGTACTGTTGGTCGTGTTTCCTATTTTCAAGAGAACTCTGTGTGGAATTCTGTTAGTCGTGGATACGACGATTTAAACAATTTACATACTGCAATTTCTCGCCATGAAAAATCTCTTGCTCACATAAATGCATTTGTTGATCTTAAAACATTTGGAAAGTCAGAAAGAATTGATTTAATACTCGACAAGCAGAAATCAGTTGCCATTTCCAGACATAACGAAGTAGTTAATAAGAATCGAGAAATTTTGAAACGTTTGATTAGGATAACATGTTTTTTAGGTATGCAAGAATTAGCATTTCGCGGTCACAATGAAGAAGAAAACCCATAAACTTAACCTTGTTTTATCCCAAGCTGTCGCTGAAATTTCCGAATGTAATAATTTTTTTTCAGTATTAGGAAGTTTGTCATCATTTTTCAGCAGTTCAACTAATCGAACTTCAATGCTTGACAAAGTTGTTGGAAAGCGTTTCCCTAAACTGGCTCCAACGCGGTGGAACTATTCATCTCGTCTAGTTGAAAGAGTTAAGGAAAATAAAGAAGATATAATAGATCTTTTAAAAGGCATTCTTGAAAACCCAAAGAAATTTGATGAAAAAACAAAAATAGTGCACGCGGATTGCTTGCTGGTATCGATACTTTCGATTTTAATTTTTATTAGAATTTTTTTCTTCAATTTTTCCTTTTACTGAATATCTATTTAATGTGCTGCAAACAAAATCTATGGATATTGTGTATAGCTCAATCACCGTTGAAAGCACTATGAAAAAAATCAAACAAATAAGGGATACAAAATTTGCAGATATGTGGGACTTGATAACAGGAAGATGTGATGAACCTGTATGTAAAAGGAACAGAGTCTTTCTCCACAAGAGAAGTATAGTCAACTATTCATGAAATATTCGATAATATACTTCTTCAAATGAAAGAGCGTTTCAGTTCAATGGAAAAATTGGAATTCATTGAGCTTTTAGATTGCAAAAAATTTGAGTTCTATGATGTACTTTCCAGAGAGCTTTTGAATCTTTGAAAAGAAGCTACAATTCATTTTTTGAGTTTCCTCGTCTCCGTTCTGAATTGTGTGTGTTTATTCGCACAAATCTTTTGCAAAAGAATGTTGCTGAGCTCCTAAAATATCTACTGGAAAGCGAAATGCACAAAGGTCTTAAGGAAATATATAAATTGACGAATTTGATTCTAACTATACCAATATCGACAGCAAGTGTTGAGCGATCATTTCCTGCGCTTAAAAGAATTAAAAGTTATTTACGGAGTTCCCAAAGTGAAGAAAGGCTATCTAATCTTGCCTTAATTTCAATTGAAAAAAATTTCCTCAAGAAGCTTATGGAGAATCGAGAGTACTTTTACAATTTGGTCATCGAAGAATTTTGCAGGAAAACTAGGAGAGCAGAATTTCAATTCAAATAATGCTTCACAATTATTTAAGGTAAATTTTAAATTTGTATCTTTTTCTTTAGATCAATTCGGTAACTACTATATATAAATATGTCTAATTTTTTTGTTCGCATATTTAAGCCTAACATTAAATGAACTTTCCTTCAAAGAGGTCCCCAAAAGTTTCTAAAACACCTTTAACTTGCTAAGTTCTATGTAAACAATATGCAAAGTTTGGGCAAGAGGGTTAGGCGGATGTTTTTCTTCCATTCCATAACATTGCATGCCTGAACAAAAATGTCACGAGTCGCCACTGGTGTGTATATATATATGTATATATATATATGTATGTATATATATATATATATATATACGACTTTATGAGAGTTTGAACGATGGTTCAGGATCGACCTGCGGTCAACCCCTTTGCAGCATCCCGCCTCATTTGTGGAATTTCTTGAAGGAGGGAATTGCTTACTGAGCTCCTCATACCCTCGTACCCAGCCAAGCATGGCTGGTCAGGGACTTTGTACAGGAATCTGTCCAGCTGGTTCTTGAAATCAATCAGGTCGGTGAGCTGGAGGTTCCTCACTTCTTTTGGCAGGGCTTTAAAATCTGGGCCTTATATTCTGAGGGTATTTTGCATCCTCGTTTTCATGGCCCTCTGTCCCAGCACAGCTGGGACAGTACAAAATCAGACCCTTCTGTCATTCCATTTTGGTTCTATTTCATTTCTAAAGTTACAGTAGGAACAAAACTCTCCAGTATTTTCTATATAATGTGTACCGCTTGCGTCTTCTTTCCAGATAGTAGAGTTTCAGGGATTGTGGTCGAGACCAGTAGTCTTCTCCTTTCGTTTCCTCTATCTTAGTAGTAAAAGTCCTTTGTATAGCTTCAATGTTCGCAAATCGCAATGTCTTGTTTTCTGTATGGTCTTGTGAGTAATCAGCATTACTCAATTATCTGTAGGACTAGAGTTGAAAGTCCTCATAATTTGAGCATCATGTTTGCTTTTTTGCTGCGAAGCTCCTCCAGATAATTCCCATTATTTTTCTAGCCGTTGTAATTTTGATGTTATAGTACGCTCTGAATTCTGCATCCGACGACATTATTACTCCGAGATCTATGACTTGTGGATTTGGTGTTATCTGTTTGGCTTGTAGAGTTTTGTATCCTTTATTATGAACACCTTGTTATTACCATATTTTAGAAGTTGGAATTTTTCTTCGTTGAACTTAATATTGTCTTCTGCCCACTTGAATAATGTTTCAAAGTCGTTTTGTAATTTTCCTATGTCAACTTCGTTCAATATTTCCTTGCATATCTTTGTGTCATCTGTGAAACATGATACAATACTAGTATTAATATCTGCATCAATATCTGCAATCATTATTATGAACAGGAAGGGAGCTAGTACTGTACCTTGTGGGACAGAGCTTCTGAGACTTCCGATTTAACTCCATTTACTACCACTCTTTGTCTTCTTTGAGTCAGAAAATTAAATATCCATCTTCCTAGCTTTCCAGTAATTCCTGTATTCTTAAGTTTGTGTGCTATAATTCTATGGTCACATTTATCGAAGGCTTTAGTAAAGTCAGTATATATTACATCTATGTTTTGTCCTCGACACAATGTTTCCAGTATTTTCTCCTGGTGGTCTAATACCTGAGATAGGCATGATCTTCCAGCCCTGAAGCCATGTTGACTTGGGTTGTATAATTTCTTTTCTTTTAGGTTGTAAATAGTTTTGCCTCTAATTATACATTCACAGCACTTTATAAGGTGGGAGGTGAGAACTACTGGCCGATAATTCTTGGGCATTGCTCTGTTACCATCTTTAAATAAAGGGGCAATGTTCGCGTTCTTTAATGGAAGTGGAATTTGCCCTGTGTCGAGTGATTTCCTCCATCGTAAGTATAGCGGCTTTGCAATACTCTCTTTACATTTCTTCAGAAGCGTGGCACTCCATGTGTCTGGCCATGGTGCCGAATTGTCTTGCATCTGTGATAGAGCCTTAATTACATCTCCTTCTGAGAACTCTAAGGCTGTTAATAGGTGTGTGCCGTGATTTTTTTCTTGGCTGGTTTGTGTCAGTAGTATGGTTGCAAAATGTATGAGTGCAAGTGCATTGTAATGTTACGTACTGTTGCAAGAGTGCCAACCCCACCCCATTTGTTGCAAGACTGCCAACCCCCAACCCCTTTGTTGTAAGAGTGCTAATTTCCAAACCCCCTTTGTTGCGAGAGTGCCAACCCCCTCCCCATTTGTTGCCAACCCCAAATTGAGGTTGCAAAGCCTCTTTGGGGGAGAATGCGGGACGGCCTCACCCCCCAAAGGGGCAGAGAGAGAGAGAGAGGAGGAAGGGAGCAAGTGTTCATCCGATAGCTCTCAGACGCATATGGGGTCTTCAGCCACCCTGCCTTTCTCTTATAGTGCCCCTAATCAGCCAGTTGGCTTAATCAGCCAGTGCCTCGGGCACCATCAGCCAGTGCCTCCGGGGTCAACCATATAATAATCATCCAGTTGACTTAGAAGCCCGATTTGAGAAATAACAATTAATTATTCTGAAATCCGAAACCAAACAAATCATATAATTGTGTACAAGGAGCAAATAAAACGCCAATACATCATTCTGTTTATGAATTAATGGATATACAACGGGGCACATATATATATATATATGGTCAAATAATAGATTCGAAATTATATAATCATTCAAAACGGTGCATTATCAAATATCCGTACAGGAAAAAATATATGGTTATATTAAATATATTGAAAATATACGATACATATATTCATATTTATACAGGAAATATATATATATATATATATATATATATATATATATATATACACGCGCACGCACAGTTTAAATATATTGTCTTTATGTCCTACGATGCAAAACTCACACGTAATAGAGCCAGGTGTCACAGTGTACGCGCGCTAAAAGGGGCTGGGGTCGCACCCCAGACAGGGCTTGTTAATCAGGGTACCCTAATGATCTCCCCGTGCGTCTAAAGCTGACGTAAATCACTTCAATTCAAAAAGATATTATTTTTTTATAACTTCTAGATCGCGTGTCATTAGGCTACCACACAATATAGTTGTCAATACCCCAGTGATTAATTTTGCCCTAAGTAATCATGGAATTATTATTATTATTATTATATTATTATTATTATTACCACTACTAATGATATATATATGTATATATATATATATATCATTAGTAGTGGTAATAATAATAATAATAATAATAATAATTCCATAAAACATCCTATTCTGAACAACTCAATAAATGTTCAAATTAAATATAAATTTGTAAGTAATCTATTTTTAAAGTAAAGTTTTAGGCCTGTATCTTATTTTATATTTTTGTTAAGTGTGTTATATATATCTAAAATGTATATTTCAATTTTCGAAATCTTGGAAATGTACAGGTAAAGACGCGTTTTATGTCGTATCTTTCGAGTTCAATCTATGGTCAGGAAGACAATTTTAGAATAGGTATTTCTCATTCCTTCATACAATATTATATTTGTGACACATCTGCAGATTAACTTATCGCAGTCCTTGAAGACAAAAGCTGAAGCCTCCTTTTTTCTGCTTAACAAACAAATTGCCAAACAAATTTTATCATACAAAAGAATATTCGTCTTGGTGTCCCCTTCCACGCCTTTACCTGTATTCTAGTGACCATATTTTATGTCAGTTTCACCCAACACACACATACATTAAATATAAATTGTATTTATTCTATTTTTAAAGTAAATTTAGGCCTATCAAACAAAACAAGGATCGATTGGTGCTTTACAGAGTAATTAGCTTGTATCTTCAATAACAAACCTGAACCATTTGACCGGTAAAGTCGTTAAACAGAATACCCTTGGAGCCGCACACACAATACAATATATATATGTATATATATATATGTCTGTATATATATGTATATATATACAGTATATATATATATATATATATATATATATATATATATATATATAATATATATATATATATATATATATATATCGCATGGTAAAGATTTTCAATTTTAAATTTACTTGCGGAATGGTCAGTGTGACACAATGAAACACAGAGAATGTATTTGAAGCTGTGACCTTTGCCACCCTAATCTGTAAGTGGCCACCACAGAAAGGTTTTGTGACAATATAAGACATTTTCGCAGAAGTTTAAATTGTATTGTCAGGGAAATAAACAAAGGGATCTCTGGACCACAAACTCGCTTCAAACAGCCAGGTGTTTTGTAAATATCACCGAAAATCAAAATTTGCAGCAGATGTTGACCAAGGCATCGGAACAGACGCCCCACCCAGAGCTGATGCGGGATAGCCAATCACAGCACTGTATCCAAACCTCAGGTGGTTCCAAGCAAGCCTATATCTATGCTCCGCCCAAAACTCGCCCAGCTTTAGTGGAACACCCAATGACGGTTCTTTGGAAAGGGGGCAGGCCCACGGATTGGCCGAAAATGCTGGCCTAGGTTCTAATACCCGCCCAAAATCTCGCCGGTAGCCAATAGGTAGCTAAGGTCACGCTTGTGGGTTGGCCACATGCTTCCCCTTATAAATGTTGAATTCAATGCAGACAGTCAGTTTCTCACAATTTAGTGCACCACACAAGCCATGGATCAATTGTACGCTTCCCCCGACCTGTTTGTTGATGGTGACTTCTATGCCCAAGCGACACTCCGCCTCTTCAATGCAATAGACCAGAATGAGCTATTTTCTACCCAGTTTGTTACGGAAAATTGCAACGAAATTCAAGTACCGCTCGATGAAGGCAATGAGATGTGAGTATCTTATAAGTGTCATAATAAATGTTTTGAAAAATTGTTTAACTAATGTCTGTGTCCCATATATATATATATATATATATATAATATATATATATATATATACTGTATATATGGTGAACAATACTTTGTCTGCAATCAAACTCGTAATGAAGCTTTAAGATTATTTTCACGATAAATTCAGCATTGCCGTTGGATTTTAAGTTACCACACTGTAATAAATGCGTTTTGAAAAATTATGTTTAACTAATGTCTGTGTCCCATATATATATACTGTATATGGTGACCAATACTTTTATCTGCAACCAAACTCGTAATGGAGCTTTAAGATTATTTTCACGATAATTCAGCATTGCCGTAGGATTTTAAGTTACCACACTGCAATAAATGCGTTTTGAAAAATTATGTTTAACTAATGTCTGTGTCTCAGACATATATATATATATATATATATATATATACTGTATATATGGTGATCAATACTTTTATCTGCAATCAAACTCGTAATGTAGCTTTAAGATGGGTGTAAATTAACCTTAGAGCTTAACCCTAACTCTATATATATATAAACTGATATGTGCAAAGCCCCAATAGCGAGATATATACTCTATCATAACCTAACCTAACCTAACTAACCTATCCTAGCGTAGACTAACCGGGCATAAACTAACCTAACCTAACTTAGTCTAACCTAACTTAGCCTAACCTAACCCATCCTAGCATAGCCTAACCGTACGTAAACTAACCTAACCTAACCTAACCGCAGACAGTATCTCTCAGCGCAAACAAATCTCATTTATTTATTAGCATTGAATAACACTTTTTCCCCGTTAAAACAACGCCGATGTTAGGGCACAAAACGAGTTACCCGCATCCAATTTCATGACATTTATTTTACTTGCAGGAGCGATTCCGAGTTAGGGCGTGTTATAGCAACTTTTGACGAAATGGTGGCTCCATGCCCCATCCATCCCAGTGAGCCAGATGTCGTGGTATTGGGACGGGTCGACGAGTGTCATATCATAGAGGTTTTGTATTTTTAGATTATATAGTACGTTTTTACTTTTCTTGTGGATGCTTAAACGTTAAGTTATATTCAAATTGAAATTATATATATATATATATATATATAATATATATATATATATATATCGTAAACACTGATGAGATGTCATAATAAATGCTTTGAAAATTAGTTTGTATTGCTTCTCGTTTATAATTGACAGTCTAATTTTCCTTTTGTTCTGAATTTTCTACAACGTGAAAATTATTCTCGTTGTGCTTAACTATCCGCTGTCTCCATCGTTATTATTGAGGCGTTGCGTGGAAGAAGGGCGACCTAGCCATTTTTGGCGAAAATGAATTATTGCTGATTTCCAGTAGCTTAATATATATATTAAGCTACTGAAAACAGCAATAATTCATTTTCGCCAAAAATGGCTAGGTCGCCCTTCTTCTACCTAATTGTCGATAAATACCTCTCCAATTTAAAATGCATTTTTCTCAAAGATTTGATTTTGGCTAGGTCGCCCTTCCTCCACGCAACGCCTCATATTACCATTTGTATATATTGTCGCAACATCTTGCAACACTGCATTGCAACATCTTGCAACATTGCATTGTGACATCTTGCAACATCGCTTTGTAACAATATACATATATATATATATGTATATGTTTTGAACAGGTGATAGCCGCCCCACCTAGCCTACTCAGCGAATCAGAAGTAGTGGTGTTGCGCGGGACAGCGAACGTCAGGCTGTAGAGGAATAATGTAAGTGCTTTGAAGCTATATAGTATGTTTTTACATTTCTTTTGGAATTTAATAATGCAGCACACAGTAGGTTTATTTAAATTACAGGGCTCTCGATAATTTAAAGATGAATTTTTCTCGTTTATAATATAACCTGACCTTCATTCAGTGTTAATTAGCTTATAAGTGCCACAACAAACGCGTTTTGAAATTAGTTTGTGCGTTATTCTCGGCCTATATATATAACGTTTCAATCGGAATTAACTTATAAAAGGCCACAATAATTGCGTTTTGCAAAACATTTTCAATTATTCTCTACATCCTTCGTCGTTATTTCCGCATATATATATATATATATATATATATATATATATATATATGGCGTGTTTATATTTGTACATTTCTTGTACAGTTAGGTTTTTAGAAATATTAAAACTTTTAAGAAGTGCCTTCGTTTTGATAAATAATTTTCTCTTTATTTTTACTTAATCTTACAGGACTGGGACAGAGTTAGATCATATTATAAACACTTTTAACCAAAGGGTGATAAATGAAGTGGTAGCCACACCACCTAGCGAACCAGAAGTCGTGGTATTGACACATATCCAGTCAAGCGAGTGCGTGCTCATCGATGAGATTATGTAAGTATTTTTTTTTTAGGATAAGAACAAAACACAATATTTCATTTATTAAACAGTAGAAAAACATGTACAAAAAGGGTCAGCGCCCAATTCTTAATGGTTACAAATGTATACACAGATTTACACAATATAGATCTTACACATTACAGGGGGTACTAACATATGGGAACCTTTTTTTTATCTGTCTGCACACATATTTATCATTCACTCTGTGTCACAGAAATCGAATAATTTTAAAAAATTCATAAATCCCTTCCCACGTGACATGTGCATGAGAAACAAAATAAATACAATCCACATGTTTCAGTATAATATCCTTGAAGGCGATAAAGATTCCAAATAACCTCAGGCACACGTAATCGCGCGATAAACTGTACAATTGTCGAGTCATGCCATGGTGGAAACCGAATGAATCGAAATAGTACATTCTTTCCTTAGTTTTAAAATAGATTGCAAACCAATGAATACCCTCACCCTCCGCAATGTCGGTGTTAACGATTGCCCCGTACCAGTTTCTTGACGTATCCAGCTTCAATATTTCATTCTTTGCAAAAACCCCGATAAATTTGGAACGCGCGAAACAGTCACTCTTCATACTCTGGAGTGTATTTGCATCCATTTTAAAAATCTGTCGTGACGTTCCTAAATCTATCTACTTCTATTAGGGCCTGTGATTCTAGATACACGAGTGCACTTAAAGGCGTGTCTATAGTTTAGCAAACTCCAATCTACTGAGACGGTGCCAGTCTGCTGGGCGTTTAAATGCGTATTTACGCCAGCAGTTAAGTCAGGCGTAATGTCGAATGAGTAAATATTAAACTGTTCCACAAATTCTTTCTGAGTTATCCCGAAACCGAACTCATCACAAGCACCTGTATTATGAGCCAAACTACTATAAGCTCTCGCGCAGAGCGGGAATACCCAGTTGTTGAGTAATCCATATCCATTACCCCACCCAGAGCGATACCATTTACGAATAGAGTAATATTTTTAACCCGAAATTCTCGAATTTTAAGGCACTCTTTTTATAATTTCCATTCGTCGAGGCGTGGTCTTGCATTCCAATTAAAATCCTTTTAGGTAGGACTCCAAGAGCAATGTTTTCTATCTGTTTCGATGCCAGCCCTGGGGACCGTGCACAGTTTGATCTGTACCTGTTAATTGGATATTTCACTGTGGCGTGTACCAGTTCTTTCTCGATTTCTATATGTTTCGGGAACTTAATTTCACTCGGCGTATACGCAAATACGTTTCCATGATGTGTATCACAACGGGTTTCGCGCCTTCTTCTTGATCAGCCCCCAGATTTATGCAGATCTCAGGGCTCGTGCGGGTAAGCTTCAATTTCATATCTACCCCGTTCATAAGCAACTTCTCCTAGAAAGTAAAGTCTGTATGCAGGCGTACACTCGTATATCTTTTTTTAGAATTTTTAAATTTATCCTTTATTCCATTCATCTTTAGTGTGGTAATACCCCTCGGCGGTTAAAAAGGTGTCCTTTTCTTCTTTTGAAAAGTTGAGGACATTTTCCAGATACGATCTTAGGTGGTAGTACCCTGTGCCTGCCGAGATGTTAGTCTGATTTAAATATACGTCACACTGACTGAATATGGAGTGCAGAAAGTTGGTTTCGGGGTATGCAGCATAACTATCATCGCAATCCGTTCCGTCAGAATGGGCAATGCGTAGTTTAGCATACATGTGCATGCAACTCGGATCAAAAAAGTAAGGGCCTGAGCTGGGTATCACGAATTCTATAGGGGCACTGGGTGAACTAATTGTGTTTAACGGGTTAATTGTAATAAAGTCACTATTTTCAATAGAGACCTGTGTAGGGGGCATATCAAAGAGGGACAGTTCCGATTTACAACATTGTGAACTACACGGATGAATGAAACGTGCCATGACGAGTCAGAAATAGTGCCACCTTCCCTCGACGAGTATTAGTCAATCTATGATTCGTGAGAGTAGCGTCCTCAGCTTATATCAGTTAAAAAAATGATCAGCCATAGGTTTCATACGCTTTGAACACTTCTTTTTTGGTTCCCTTTTACGTTTAACGCCACGTGATGGTAACCCCTTCTTCCTAACAGTTCTCTTCTTCTTTCCACCACGTGTTGGTAACCCCTTCTTCCTAGCAGTTCTCTTCTTTCCGCCACCACGCATTTTTCTCTTCGCGTCTTTGATGATTTCATCCCGCGTACGCCTTAAATGTTTTTTTAGAGCTTCTTTAGGCTTAGTGCCTGCCAATATGTCCTCTGCCGCGTTGAAACCTCTTTGTAACGCCTTCCTCCCTAGGTACCTGGCCCCCTCTTCAACAGTGGGACAGCGGTGCGTAGTATGGATGAAAAATGGACCCAAGTCCACTACCACGCTGGTATTTCACCCCTCGGTATACCGTGAAAGTCTTTCTGGCCATTATAACTCAGTTCGTCGAAAGTGCAGCTTCACTGTTAAGCTCCGTCACCGAATGGGAAATTTTTGCCCTCAATCATTCTTATATATATTGAGATATTAGTTATTAGATTAGTTGCGACATTCACATAATGGGGTATGTAATATGTAATACTGAAGCTCCTTCCTCTATGGTTGGGGATGTGCGCTACGCGCAGCAGGCGTGCCTGGGTATCCCGAACAAACTGGTGTTCCACTATATTGCTGTAAATATAGCACATGTCTGGAGGCTGAGAGCTTACATCCAATTTCTCCATCTTCAAGTGATACATTAAGCTGGATAAGTCATGCGGTGCCTTGTGAAAGGTGTCTCTTTGGAAGGCTGCTCGATAACGCCCCTCAGTTATAATTTTGAACACTTCCTTCTTTAAGATTTCTGTTAACCTTTGATTTTAGGACTAGAGTATGTGCATGGTTTCCTCTGTTTAAAATTTCGTATAATAAATCATTCGTAAGATTTGAGTTTTTGGAACTTACTGTTTAAGTCTCTCACAACATCCTCAGCCGAACCATAACGCCCCGTCCTAGTGTCACTGTTGTACTGTAGTGCCGTGCAACCTTAGTCCGGCGATACGTATAGTTTCATCCCGAGTTAACCCGGCTTTTCACACTCATCAATGTCTCTAAGAACCGTAAATCGGTATCTTTATAATCAATATTTAAAAGACAGGGTGTCCAGCTGAAATTCACATATCCCCACCTCATACGAATCACGACCCAATTCAATGGGCCCATGGAGTTCTGTTACAAAGTTGGCTAGTGTGTTGTTAGGGTGTACAGACAGAGAGGAGGACGGGAGTGTGACGTAGAAATGGTTGGGAGTCATGCTGCATACTAATTAAGCTTCATTACTGCATCGCTTTTATATAGGTATTGAAGCTTTCTGGGTAACCTAGCCACTTCACAAGGTACATTTTTCTCTTTCCTGTACCTTTGCTTCCTAAAAGTTTCTCAATTTTAAACACATTTTTTCTTAAATTAAATGCCACTTTTTGCAATTCCTCGCGGTAAAAGCATCCTCTCTTCTCCATCCAAATCTTCAATGTAATACATCATTATCTCACCTTTAGGCATCATAGCTCTAACTTTAAAAATCTCGCGTGTCCACCCTTGCTCAAAACCCTTCGCGAATTTATTTTCCGAACGTGACAGTCTTACATAGTCATTGATTTTGAGACGCTCACAGGGTGGTGGTGGTAGCGGCACTCCATCTCTTCTTGGGCGCTTGCCTCTTTCTAAAAGATCGTTAGGCGTTGTACCGATCGTACGATGGTGTGAACGGTTGTAGGATGAAGCCAATGGATCGAGAACGTTTATATATCTGTATGTGTTTTTATGTGTAAAATATCGGTGCATGCGTTCCTTTATGGTGCGCTGAACTCTTTCAGCTAAAGAAGCCTTATGTATAGAATCGGATGTGTAATAGCTGATGTTAAACTCCGACAGCATGTTCTGAAAAGCTCGTCCTATAAATTCTTTCCCCATATCCATACAAACTAGCCAGGAATCCTGTTTTCTTTCAACATCAGTGTTTTGGCTGCTTTAGCAACTGTTTCAGGCGATTTATTTTTCAGGGGAATTAGCCACAGGTATCTAGAGAATACATCTATTATGAATAGGATGTAACGGTAGCCATCGTTGTACACTGAATATCTTTGCATATCTGTTAAATCTGCCTGCCAAATAGAGTCAATCGATGCGGCTGTTGTCTTGGCTGTTTTAAACCTTTTTCTCACCGGTTTATGAAGTGTATAAGCATCCTGGCCGCGTAAAAATCTCTCAACATCTTTTTTCCTTACACCATAAACACCTCTGTACAATCTATTAACGCCACCATAGGATGCAGGGTTAGAAATGTCATAATAGTGCTTACTTAATACGTTAGCCATTTGCGTATTTTAGAGGCACGTGGATAAGGTTGGCCGTCTACTCTCTTTCTCCTCTTCAGAGACACTGCAGCTGCTGGGGCGAAGTGTACTCAGTTGTGACACGTGCGGTGCATGTTCCAAGTCTTTTAACCTATTCAGATTACCTATCAATGTTTTGGGGACATTTATTTGTTGTAGTCTTGCTTTAATATGCCTCCATCCTGTTGGTGAGGGCCTATCCCACTTTCTCACCAGATCATGAACAATATCAACGATATTGGATCCTTGTACCCTTGTTCCTTCAACAATGACCTCGCCTGTATCGGTCCACTCTATGATGGGGTCCTCACTTAATAGATTATAAAGACTTAGCCCTTTATTCCTCAATGTATGGGGGAGGCTGTTTTTTAGCACATGTTCGATGTGCTGTGTTCCGCTACTCTTTGGTGCTCAGCGCTACTCGAGCTGTGCCTCACGGGAGCTCTGTAGGATGCTTATAATCTTCGTACTCATGAAGAAATTTCTGCAAAGCCTCTTGGTACAAGATCCTTTTCTCATCAGGTGCCTTTTCACTGTTTAATAGGGTTAGCAACTCACTTTCCATTCTTTTAAGCCTACTTTTACGGGGCTCTAGAACCGTCTGGACTCCTTTGTAATGAAGCAACACCTCGTGCGGGATCACAACCACCTTCTTCATTATATTAATCTAGTCAGTAAAGGTCCCAAAATTGAAAATAAGATGGGAGGAACGAACCGCCTCTTTGTACAATAATACGCTTTTTCTTACCCACAGTCTGACTTTTATGGGCGAGCGTCCGTATTATGTTCTTGTAACGACGTAAGCGAGTCTTCTGAGAGGATTTCATTGGAACATTACATTTTATAACATTAAGGCAGATTTCACAGATGCATTTTAAAAAGTCAGAGTCGATATTTTTAACAAACATCTGCTGCAATGCTCGAGGCAGTCGTTGATAGATTTTTATTAATTCGCGGTATTTCTTTAGCCTATTCGTCATTCTGGAATATACACGGTTTCAGGTTCGTTTGGAAATATATTCGTTCTTAGAAGCACCCTAAACGTGTTTCGCGGGTGAAGGTCACAAAGCAAATATCCATAACGTTGCTTTGTGACCTCTTTATAAACCTCCAAAAACTCCTTACGCTGATTCGGGAACATTTGACTGGCTAATACCCCAATTTGTGACACATCTCTACGTTGCGCGAATAAGACTAGATATTGCGTATTTACGACACATCGCGCATGTATCTATTTTTGAAAAATAGATTCTGATTGATGAAGAACACGCTTATGTTAAGGTGGTGGGAGAATACTGTAAATGTCTCGGCAAACGTTTTATCCATCTCCAACATGAGGTCGTCAATTACGATGACTGTATGTTCATTTCCCTTTACGAATTAACGTCATAGACCCCCTTGTGGAACAAAACATCATCTTGGTACTCGTTGAACACTGATTGGTATGTCGAATAGCACCATATAACTTTATGCACAAATTTTGAGAACATTTCCCCCTTTTCTTTAATGATATTAAGCATAAACACCGTTTTACCACAACCTGTCGGTCCAGATATAATACATGTGGATGGGCTCGTGAATCTGAATTTTTCTACAGATTCCATTTCTAACACGTCACACCCCTAAGTGGGTCATTTACAAATATTACAAATAACGAGTGCTCCTTATATTTTGTTTTCTTCTTCCACAGAACCGTGAATGACGACGATGTACAGCCCCCATCATCGATATCACGGATGAACCCGACCGTGCATCTACAGTACCCATACCCCCGATGAGCCCTCACCAGCGACACTGTGCACGTTCAAAGCGCGGTGTGATGAAGACCCTCCACGTCAGGTATAAAGCGCGTCAGGATTGCGCCGGTTGTTAGACCACCAGTAGTAGAGCCCCACCCTCAACGTCTTACGCAACAACCCCACAGTACTTCCGCCAATATACCCCCTTGTTCATCCTCCACAGCTGCCCCCGTTCTGTTGAGTCTGCAGTAATAGAGCCCCAACCCTCAACGTCTTACGCAACCAACCCCACATCAGCTCTTCTGCCAATATAACCCCTTATTCATCCTCCACAGCTGCTCCCGTTCTGTTGAGGATGGTATAACATTCGAGTTGGTGCGCACCGCAACCCCACCCCAGCCTTGACTAGAAATCGGTATATAGTCAGGGTTGATCCTAGATCCATGTATAGCAACGGTATTGAACACGGACTACGTCGCGTTGTAGAGCGTATTGTAGAGTTTGCCCTTCAGAACCGCGACGAGCGTGAAGTCAGGACGAGGCTGTCCTTCGGATTCGGGTCAGATGATGTCTGTAGATGATTTTTGGTAGTAGTACCATTCAGGCGTTTGGCGGCTGAAGATGTAGAGTATATATTAGGTCGTATAATGCAGGCCTCCCAAAGTAGTATAGCCTTCAATATGGACAACTTCACGGTAAATATTGACCGTGTATTCCGTGTTGCGGGTCATAGTGCCACACCTTACACTCTTAACTTCAATTCTCAGGCTATTTTAGACGGCATATAAACGTCGATCGTGGTTGCGGCTTTATAGCAGTAGTCTTAGCTCGTATGTTTACTGTACTAAATACACGACCACAAAAATTTGGTTGCCTACGGTCGTGGAGCGTGCCCGTAAACTAGCTGTAGACTGTGAACTTGAGTTTGACTGTAATATGGGTCCTGAAGAGCTGAGAAGGGTAGAACAGGAAATGAATGTTCGTATAGTTGTATTTGGACTGGATGATCGTCGTAGAACTGTGTATGTTTTTAAAAGCTGTGTGAGAGATCGTACAAGACCCCTACTTATTTTAGGACTGTCAGGGACAACGTATCTCCCCATCCGTAATATAAGGTGCCTTTACGCGAGTTATGATAAAAGTCGAAAATATGGACGACATCATGATTTGTGTAAGGGTGTCTCGAGTTTGCGGATGATATAGTGAAACATTGTAAAGAATGTCACATGGTATGTGAGCAGTGTAAAAGCCCAAATGTGAAAGCCGTGTAGTTGAAGCTGAGAAGAGGATTGTAATGTGTGTAGACGCACATTTTTCAATAATACTGTTTTGAGTTCCATAAATCAATTGGCACGTGCAGGAAAATGAGAATCTGTGAATGTGGTATGTTTCACATAATGGTAAGGGGAGTTCAAGCACAAATGTGATGAAATTCACTGTTCTACATGCCATGAGAAATATAAGGCGGATGGTGTAAAGCATGTATGTTATATGAAAGAGCCAAGCCTAAAAACAACCCTTGTATAACTGTGTACTACGATATAGAAACATACACGAACGCTGAAACCAAAGAGGTATTCCACATTTACTTGTGAGCCAGACTATCTGTGATGAGTGTATGGAGATCGAGTGTGATGAGTGTCACAAATGTGGTAAACGGACAAACGTTTTTAAAACGAATGTCCACGATAGTCCTGTGAAACTATTTGTATCCTATATTGTCAAGTTAGCGGACAAGTTCAAAAAAATGACTGTATATTCTCGCCCATAACGGGGCAAAATTTGACACACAGTTCCTTTATAAGGAGTTGCTTGAGCACGAGTCCTCTGAGATATTTACAGGTGATCCATTGAAAAGAGGCAACAAATTAATACAGATGCAAATAAGAGGTAATGTACAATTTAAAGACACTTTATTATTCACACCTTGTAAATTAGCAAAGCTACCCAAGGTGATGGGGTAGCAGCTGAAGTTTCAAAAGGATACTTCCCTTACACATTCCTCACTAGCGATACTTTAAATTACGTAGGACTACCGCCACCCAAACATTACTTTAACTATGATTGTATGAGTACAGATGAAAGTGAAGATTTTGATCGATACTACAACAGCTTTAATGAACGTAATCCTTATAATATATCTGATGAATTTGAACGCTATTGCGTGAATGATGTACGCGTGCTTAGAGTATGTTTCCAGGCCTTTAGAAGGATGTACATATGTCTTTTCAAATGCGATCCGCTGCAAGTAACAACCACCATCGCATCATTATGTTTTACGGTGTTCAAGAATAACTTCATGCCTAAAGACACCTTAGCCATTATTCGCAGAAACAATCCCCGCAGTTTTGGGCACACGGCTATTTACTGGATCATACACCTAGAACAGCAGACAGGTGTATACATAAAGCATGCCCGCAACACGGGCGAAGTACCCATTAAGGTTAATAGCCATGTTTTTTGGGTTGATGGTCTAAGTGAAAACCGTGTCACTAGCGAGAAGACTGTGTACTCCTTTAACGGATGCTGGTGGCATGGATGCCCACGTCATGAGTGTGGAATCGTGGGAGATATCCACGGTAGATCTCCTGCCGACTGTCTCGCGTGGACGCGTACCCGCGATCAGCTTATAGGCTCCCAGTTCACTCACAACGTCTTGTGGGAGCATGAATATGATGCACGGATGGAGACAGACGAAATAAACACGATCAAGCGTTCAATGGTACTGAATCCTCTCAAATACGGCGATAGCTTGTTCGGTGGGCGTACAAATCCATTCAAGCTATACTTTCCACCTACGGAGGGTATGAAACTCCATTACTACGATTTCTGTTCTTTATACCCCTACGTGATGAAGAACAATACCCCGTGGGTGCGCCTGAAAAAATAGTAGGCCTAACCTACCCTCCATCAACGATTTTCAAGAAATTTGAACGGGTACTATTTCGGCCTTTCTTTCGTAGACGTGCTCCCCCTCGCGATTTATGGATGCCGATCTTACCCGTCGTTATAGATCACAAACTCATGTTTCCCCTGTGCGTGAAGTGTCAGAAGAGAACAATGGTGATTGTGACCATACACCCACCAGCGTAAGATCAGAGGTGTATACACAAGCCCTGAGCTGGCCCTAGCCGTTCCATGGGTATAGAATAATGAAGATACATGAGGTGTGGAGGTTTCAGAAGCTACCCAACCTTTTCACACCATATATAAACGCTTTTTGAAGGATAAGGTTGAGGCGTCAGGATATCCGCGAGGGGTTGAAACCGAAACGAAAAAACGTCTTATATTCAGCGTTACCTGACCACGAAGGTATACAACTTGATCGTACCCAAATTGTAAAGAATCCTGGCAAGCGCTTTAGTGCAAAATTGTGCCTAAACAGTCTTTGGGGAAAATTTGCGCAGAATACCGGTAAAGGGAACGTTCATTTGGCGCAAAGTTATAGTGAAGTCTGGGATTACGCCAACGCACCCGATAAAGAGGTCATGGAGATTGTGAATGTAGGTAATACTTACATAATAAAGTACAACAATACTGAATTGGCCACAGATACCTCACGGGTTACAAACATTCCTGTAGCCAGCTTCACAACAGCCTACCCGCATCAAACTTTGGGGTCTATTGCATTCTCTTGGGCGGGGTTTGTATGCCGATACAGATAGCGTGATATTCACAGCGAGGAGGGTGAATACATGCCTGCTATTGGGGAGTTCCTCGGTGAGCTAACTGACGAGATCAAGGATGAGTATGGGGACAACGCATACGCCGACTCGTTTGTGTCAACAGGGCCAAAACCTATGGGGTACGGGTGAGGATAGGGGATGAAACGAAGTATATCGTGAAGGCTAAGGGTATCACGCTTAACCAAGCGAATCGGGGGTCGTCAACTTTGATTCGCTGAAGGAGTTAGTGTGCTTGAAGATGATGAGGGTGATCGCGCCCCAACTGACTGTAGGCACCCACAATTTTCGGGCGCAGAAGCTGGGGGGCGTGAAGGAACTTAGGTGTGCCGTAACACCTATAGGAAACGCTACCAGTGCCTGGTACCTATGACACCGTGCCCTTTGGATACCATAATCTTTGATATGTCTATTGCTAACTTAATTATTACACGTATTTGTAAATATATACATCTTGATTATTTCGTTTATTAAATAAATCATGTTTCAACTAGCGTTTTACTTTGCGTGTGTGCGTGTGTACAGTAAAAGTTAAGCTCCCACTGTAAGACCGGCGACGTGAATCATGCCGCAACCTGAGCAGACCTCTACCCTTCCGTACTCAGTTGACCTCTGTATACCCTTGAGCTCAGACGTGTATTCTCTCGCATAGAAGAAAATGGCACCTTTAATATCGCGTGTTCAACATTTATGAAGTGGTATTCTGCAAGTGCGTAGATGTAGTGGATACTGAAAAACTTATTCCCGCCTCCTTTGCATCTTTTAAGGCTGCATTGAATCGTGCGAAGGGTCAGGCTATTCAAATACTCTACGGATATTCTGGCGAGGGGGTTGTAGGATTTCGCAGTACAGACGATGTACTGAAGTATGTTATAGAACTAAGCTTTATAAAGGCTCACATATACGCGTGGTAGAAGAAGCAACACGATCAGAAGATAAACAACAGTTATGGTAGTGAGTCTTGTGGATGAGTGGTGTGATAAGCGGTATTATATCATGTTACACCATACCGATTACTCGTACCCTACGCTGAAAATGTAAATCTTGTCATCATGGACAATCTTAAGTATTTTTACCACTACATTAATATATATCATGATGAGGTTTGTAGTGAGGTTGTGGCTAATGGGTTGTGTGAGTTTTTAACAGATTTAGAGATGAGTATCGCCTGTTAAACAAAAAGGATAAATATGAACATATGTTTCTCTAATAGCGCCCGGTTTGTGAAGATGTTTAGGAGTGATAAAACATTTAAAAAATGTTTAGTTCGTGAAAATCCCCTGAAGGAAAATGTCTGGTGCGTATTCGGGGAAGTGGTAGTGATAAAACATTAAAACCGAAATTAATTCTTGTATCGGAAAATTTCTCAAAACACCTGCCCAATATAATGGGATACAACGATCATGTTCGGTCAGCGCCGTACACGTTTCATTAGATTATGGTGTGACTCACTCCTCCCGGAGCATACGAGTTCGAACAAACCCATTCACGTTTCATCAGGGTGATTCACCCCGCCCGTCGACGATCCTGCCTGCCTGCCTCCTGTGGCTCATAGTCATCTCAAGCTTGCGCCGAGTGGACGTGCGATAGTCATCTCGAACCGTGTGAATACGATGGAACTCCCTTTGAGAAGCATTCTCAACGCCTCGTACGACGTCTCCGTGACGAAGTCATTGCGCGTATTCAGGCGAGAAACCGGCACCATTAACTGTGTGCTTGAAACGATCTGCAGGCATGCAAGCAAACGTAACGTTATTTATTTAAGTCTTGGGAGATATAAAATCTTCGTGGTGGTTGAGAGTGGCTGAGGACGTTATAAAATACCAGCTGACGTAGATACAATAAGAGAGGTGATTAGTGACGCCTCTCATATACCATTGTTTGTACATTGAGTGTAAATAACGAACAACCACGCATTGATATACGACTGATGTGGAAGAACACTGCTGATAATGACGTTCTTGTTCCTACACGAAACCGTTTCATCCTCGACAGAATGTTTGAGATCGTCGGCTTCCGTAAGCTGAAGCCTATTTAGACGCGCGTGTTAGAGACATGATTTATTTTGACACGGTAATTGAATACGCTTACATCGCTCTGCTCGACGGACTTGTTGAATGTAAGAATGAACAGGGGGAGAACGGTCTAGATCTGGATGCATATTTAAAAGGTTTAGATTCTTCGAACTATCCTGAGCTTTGGTACAAAGCACTTGAAAGGCACAGGGCTGAGCTCGCCTACACTGTTCACCCTGAAGAGCTGTACCTGTATATAGTGGATAGGTGTCGTTACGATTTGGTAGAATATTTCCAATCCTGCTATGTCGAGTGAAGAAGAGTTCACGATTGAAAAGTTCGAGACGTTAAGAAAAAATCCCCGACTGGAAAGGCATGATTGTGCGTGCTTTTGATTGTGTTCTAGCTGTACTTAAAGATAACTTGCCCGCCGAGTGTAAAGTGGGTACAAAAATAGTATTAAACGATATGAAGGCCATTTATGTCGAGTATAGACCGCCGCATCAGTTAAACGGTGAAGTGATGCTTGGACGGTTTTACCACATCGTACAAAGTAATGGCGATGTTGATTTTGACTCTATCAAATGCGAGTTTACCGTTTTGCACCGTAGAACGTAAAGACAATATATATTTTTCCTGTAATAATATGATTATACGTTTTGTATATTTCGAATATAATTTAATATGTATGTATATTTTTCCTGTACTAATATATTGATCATACTGTTTTGTATATTTTCAACATATTTAATATAACTGTGTATTTTTTCCTGTACTAATATTTGATAATACTATGTTTTGTATGATTATATAATTGATATAACTATATATTTTCCTGTACTAATATTTTGTTAATACTATGCTTTGCATGATTATATATTTTCCGATCTATTATTTGATATATATATATATATATATATACAGGGCGTCCCAAAAAAATGTATACACACTTTAAATAATTATAAAGGCAGTGTTTACTAAAATACATTTCATTTTCAAAATGTAATAGAATCTACAGACATTATTTAATTGTTTTGTCAACGCCTGTTTTCAAACTGACGTCCGTTCTGGTCCAGGCACTGCTGATAACGCGAAGCAATGGAATCGCAAACATCACGAAACATTTCGTTTGGTATTTGTGTGCATTCTCGTTCAATGGCTGCTCTCAATTGAGCGACTGTTGCAGGTTTTATAGCGTAGACTTTGTCTTTTAAGTATCCCCATAAAAAAAAGTCTAGTGGTGTGAGGTCTGGTGAACGCGGAGGGTATTCTACGAAACCCCTTCGTCCAATCCACATCCACATCGTGCCAAGTACCACTCGCAATACTCCACTCTTCGGTCCGGATCATCTTCATTAATAGCATGGACTAATCTTGGAATGTAACTTTTCCATTGACAGCGCTTCAAAATGCGTTGGACAGACGATTCTGAGATTCCTACCTCACGACTCGCTTGCCGCACAGATTTTCTTGGACTTTGGTGATACGTTTCCAGTACTCTTTCTTGCTTTGTGGGGCTTGTCGATGTCCGTGGTCTTCCGGAACGCTTCTTGTGGACATTCTGAACAGTTCCATCGGCTTCAAACTTATCTCTAATTCGAGTGATGGTAAGTCGCGTTGGTGGATCTGTTTGAAACTCCCTCCTAAACTGTCTTTACACTTCAACTGCGTTTTCACACTTCCAGTAGCATTTTAGAATGAATTTCCTTTGTTCAAAGCTTAGTCTGACTGCCATTATTAATTCTAATGGGTTTAACTTGGAAAGAAAGAAACATCAATTGAGCTATCAGCTGTTAAAGTGTGTATACATTTTTTTGGGACGCCCTGTATATATATATATATATATGTCCCATTGTATATCCATTAATTCATAAACAGAACGTTGTATTGGTGTTTTATTCATTCCTTGTACACGATTATGTCCCTAATATAAATAAAAATTAAAATAAATGGTGGTACCTGACAACTATCCTCATATAAATTAAAATAAATGGTGGTATTTAGCAACTCCCCATAATAAAAATTAAAATATAGGGTAGTATTTAGCAACTCTCCCTAATAAGGTATACCTGAACAATTAAAATGCTGCCTGGCAACTCAGCAGCCAAATGGTTGAATAATATAAGGAATAATTAAATACATGGCGCTACCTTGCAACTCAGCATTCTAAGCCAACTGGCTGTGGCGCCCGCTGGCCCTGACTGATTAATATATACTTTAAATAAATACATAGCGCAAACTGGCAACTCAACAAGCTAAGCCAACATTAATATAAGGAGTAAATAAATACATGAAGATAACTGACAACTCAGCAGCCAAATGGGTGAATATAAGGAATAATTAAATACATATCGCAATCTGGCAACTCAGCCTCATAAGCCAACTGGCTAATTAGGGGCACTATAAGAGATCGGCAGGGTGGCTGAAGACCCCATATGCGTCTGACAGCTGTCGGATGAACACTTGCTCCCTTCCTCCTCTCTCTCTCTCTCTCTCTCTCTCTGCCCCTTTGGGGGGTGAAGCCGTCCAAACTTCTCCCCCAAAGAATCTTTGCATCCTCAATTTGGGGTTGGCACAAGGGGGGGGATTGACACTCTTGCAACAAAGGGGGTGGGGGTTGGCACTCTCGCAACAAAGGGGGTTGGCACTCTTGCCACATAAGGTAACATTGCAATGCAATTGCACTCATACATTTTGCCACCTTCCTACTGTATCAATGTCGAAAATTTAAACTGGGCTTTCTACTTTCTTCTGGGACTTTGGGTTGCTAAACATAAAGTTAAATTGTTCCTTAAGTACTTGGCTAATTTTGTGGGGGTCACTAGTGTATTCAGCCTCCCCGTCTATCAATGAACCAATAATCTCTCAACACTGCACTTTAATTTTCGCAAACGAGAAGTATTTTGGGTTATTTTTGTTTGCTGCTAGCTTGTTTTCCTCCTCGTTTATCTTATGTTTGAATGTTTGCTTTAGGTTCATTTCTATTTCGCATAGTTTCCTCTCTTAGTTTCCTCTCTAGTTTGAGTCGCCTTGCATCAGTTCTGCCTCTGTGGAGATGTTTTACGGTTTGTTTCCGTTGTCTAAATAGCGTCCTCATTTTTCTTTCGAGCTTGCTACGTTTCCTTTTTTTTTCGTCTTTCTGGAACATGCTTCATTCATATACGAATAGGTTTAGTTTCAGTTTCTATTATACATCGTATTTCTTCTGAAGTGAAGCAGCAATTCCCAATTAACTTCTCTAAATGATTCTTTCCCTCCACTTCTCCATTCCGATGGCTCAGGTGCCGTCTCTTCTCTTGACAAAACTGAACTCTTCGCTCAAACTTTCGCTTCCAACTCAACCATGGACAATTCCGGTGCTGTTCCTGCATCTCCTCCTCCCTCTAACTTTATTATGTCTGAAATTAGAATTTCTTCCAAAAATATCTGGGCTGAACTTAAGGAAGGCGTACAGCCCTGATAATGTTCCTAACTTCCTCCTGTTGTTCTTAAGAACTGTGTTTCTGTGCTGACATCCAGCGTAGGCAAGCTCTTTCGTCTTCGTCTCTCATCTGGTACGTTTCCTTCCTGCTGGAATTTGCCTTCATTCAGCCTGTCCCAAAGAAGGGTGACCACTCCTTAATAGGAAGATTCTTAAACACCAATCTTCTCACAATCTTCTTTCAGATCGTCAGCATGGGTTCCGCAAGAGACGCTGCAGTGGCGATCTTCTTGCATATCTCTCTGACTCTTGGTCATCCGTCTTTCGAGATTTCAGTGAAACTTTTGCTATTCCGCAAGACATATCAAAAACATTTGATGGAGTGTGGCACAAATCTTTAATTTCGAAACTGCCCTCCTTCGGTTTCTATCTTTCTGTCTGTGCCTTCATTCCTAACTTCATTTCTGGCCGATCTATAACTGCAGTTGTAGATGGTCACTGTTGTTCTAAAGCAATCAACAGTGATGTTCCTCAGGGTTCTGTCCTGTCACCCACTCTTTTCCTTTTATTTATTAATGATCTTTTAATTCGCACTTCATGTCCTGTTCACTCCTACGCCGATGATTCCACTCTACACCTCTCCACCCGCTTCCCATAGGGTCCCTCTCAACAGTCACTCCATGATTCGCGTATGACGGTTATGGATCACCTGATCTCTGATCTTTCTGTTATCTCTGATTGGGGCAGCGAAAACTTTGTGGCTTTCAATACGTCAAAAACTCAGTTCCTCCATGTCTACTTATCAGAATCTTCCACACAACTATCTATTACTTTCAACACCACACATCTCAATCGTTCCTCTACTCTTAACATTCTTAGCGTTTACTTTTCTCGTGATCTTTCCTACAAAGCTCACATATACTCTCTTTCCTAAACAGCCTCTAAGAGGTTAGGTGCGCTGTACCGCCTCCGCCGTTTCTCCACCCCCACTCGGTTGCTCTATTTGTACAGGGGTCTTGTTCGCCACTGTCTAAGCTATGCTTATCATGTGCGGGGTGGCTTAACCCACACAACTCTTCTTGACCGGGTGAAATCAAAAGCGTTTTGTCTCTTCAATTCCCACATTTTACTAACTGCCTTGAATCCCTCTCTCTTTGCTGCAATGTTGCCTCACCTTCTCTTTACTCTTACTATTATGACAGACCCTGATTTTCTGAACTCTCTAACTGCATGCCTCCTCCCTTAAGGAGAGCTTTCAGTTTCAGACTCTCGACCCATTCTCATCCCTTTTCTGTTCAACTCTTTAACGCAAGGGGAATCGATACTCTCAATCTTTCATCTACTGAACCGGTCAACTCTGGAACAACTTTCTTCAGTGTATCTTTCCCTCTGTCTATGACTTCCAGTCTCCAGTCTCTCAAACGCAGAGCGCCCACGCATCTCGAAAACTTTGAACCTTGAGTTAGGCTCTTTTCTTCTTCTATGAATGAGGGAGGGATGCGTTTTTGCGGGTGCTCGCTTTTAGCCCATCCTTCATGCACAAAAACATATATATATATATATATATATATATATATATATATATATATCTATGGCCTATATATATCTCGGATGTCACCAATTTAATAGATTTGGTTACTGATGGGCTATAATTTAATGGGTTGTAGAACATAATTAATGAAGTTATTACTTGCTTGCTAGGGGTCTCCAAATTGTTTGTCAGAGTAATCAAGAAAAAGGGCGTTCTTCTTTTAACAGATAAATGTTAATAATTAATAAATATTGTAATGTTCAAATGTTACAGTAAAATTGCAATCGGATAACTTACACTGTTTAAGTTGGTGTGATTGTGATGCATAAATGAATGTCAATAATAACAATGAATTAAACATCGAATAAAATTGAATTAATAACGGAGAAATATCTAAATTTCATGTAGGTAAATAAGGGTGGGGGGTTGTTGATCCTAAATTTTGCTCGGGACAAGCGTAAACTTTGGAGACACCATTTCTAAGCACGATTCTATATTTAAATTTTTTTTCCGAAACCTCTTACCCTCCTTTACACCCCCCTGAAGGCATACATATGTGTATTTTCTGTTTTTCTGCTATATAATCGATATTTATTGCCAGATGTGCTTTGTAATATGTCCTTTATAGGGTTTTCAGGGTCGCAGAACACGAATATGCATTCATAATGGAACTTTGAAAAATCATTATGGCGGAAATCCAAGGTGGCGGTGAAAATCACAAATTTTTGGGCATTTGAAAGTGAAATGTTGATGGAAATATTACAAACATCCATTATACTATATTTAATTTGGGGTTTGCGACAACACCGAACATAATTATGCAGTTGACAAGGTATTTGTGAGAACTAATACAGTTAAATCATGAACTTTCAACCCATCTGAGACCACCAAGGACAATAAGGAGAGTGCTAAGTGCACAAAGACCGATTTCAAGATGATTTTCACACATTCTATATTTGTATAAAGATCATGGTATATTACCATACACGCATATTGTTCATTTCACTAATGTGTCTACTGCATGGTTAAACTCACTGATTGTGACCTGAGCTTTACAGCTGACATTGCTGAGATAAATCTTCAAATTAGTGGCATACGTTGAGAGGGGCAATTTTCGATAGTCCTTCATTAGACGAAATATATCACTAGTCTGACTTCGAGAAAAGACGGTTCAGCTTCTGCGAATCGTCCACATTTGATTCTTCGAGATAATTATCCACTTGCTCACTAGCCGTGAATGGCACGCCTAGTCTTTTTAATTCTTCCAAGTCTCTATTTCTCCTGCGGTCTACAGCGACATTCGCAATCTCTTTTGTCTGTAATCCTTGCTTCTGTAATTGTTCTTGTCGTACGCTCCACTCTCTCATTATTTCCGGAATTTTTGCAGTTCCAATTTTCCTATAGACTTAGAAAGACCTTGTTGGTTGTTTTTGAATCAACGCAAGAGATTTAGCTTTGACCTGCGCTGCCGACGCGCACGCGAGTTGCTTGGCGCCTCTTCTGCCGAGTTCATAGTTGATGAACCACACACTGCGCTCAGAGTCCAAGTTGTGAATTGGCGCCTTGTCCAGTTTTTCACACTCCATTTTTCAGAGAGCATGTTCCGTTGATTCGTCAAATTCTCCGAATCCAAAGATATCTCCCTTTTGTTTCTGAAATCCATCAGCAAGCTTTGGCAATATCACACCCAAAACCTTTGTGACCAGTACTCATTTGGAGAGCTGTAGCTTTGATAGCATTGCAAATATCATCATCGTATCGTGTTTGTTGGAATCTTTCAACAGACACAAACTCAAATGCTGGCGTATCCACTTCCGACAGTTTAGCCGGATCAGTAGAAACGAGGTCTTGGTATAACTGTTGGAATGCTGGAATTAGCTTTGAATAATTTGTACTGGTCGATATCGTCAGTGAAAGGAACGGTTCCATTAAATGAAGTCCAATGAGAGCTCCAGCCGTGTACACAACTCTCAAGAAATCCAGATCCAGGAAGCATCGTACGATGCAGGCCAATTGGTTCGTCACATGCTCAAATTTTCCGAGAAATGTTCTCACATCGTCAATGTAATATAAGGTTATGGCACATGTCAACGTCAATCTGTTGAAACGTTCATCTTTTAGACGGACAGATTTGTTTCGCTTCGGCACGATATGAGCGTCGAAATCGTTGGCTTTATTCCACGGTTTGTGGTCAAAGTCATGATTTATCAATCTGGTTATACAGTCCAGACACTCGAGGGTGAAATTGTGGCATTGACGAAAAAGCTGGAATATATTTTATCTCAGCCAATGGCATTTTCTATTTCAGTCCATTGTTTAGTGATCACTCGAGTGAACATGAGAGTTGGGTGGACATTGCGAAACAAATGATCCGCGGCATGTTCTGATTCTAGCTTCTCGGCCACCATTTGTTCGACAGAGAGATTATGGGATGTCTGATCAGTGATCACAAAGTCTATCTTTTCAAACAGTTCCTTCGAACATTTTTCTATCATGTCTTTGGTCTTCCAGAAAGTCCCATTCTTCTCGAGTCACTTTCACATCATAAAAATTTTCTAAGCGTTTCCTTACTTCATCTTCCGCGCAAAAGATATTAAAAAGTTCTTTCGCTTTTTCGTTGAACTCTTCAACTTTTTTATAATAGTTGTCGTTTCGGCGGTTTTTTCTGGTCTGAACTAATTTGAGGAATCTTTCATACCGTTCCAAAATTTTCAATTTGATGCGTTTAGTGGTCACTGTATATATTACAAAAAATCTAGTGTTCTTGAAGGACGTCCGCAAGAATTCCGGCTGCAACTTCATTTGACCTCTCAGTTTTACCGGCTCTATCCAGTCGAAGTAAGTATAACATGTTTTCCCAAATATCCTTTTCGTTGGAAGCAAGCCATTTGAAAAGTCAGCAGTTTCTATGTAGGTTGTTGAACCCAAGGTCTTCTGGGCAGACGAGAGTGTACTTGGCATCCGAGCGTAGCTCATTGTTCACTCAGGTGTGAAGTCTGAAAAAAAAAAAAAGCAAGTTGCATCAGACTGGAAAACCTTGCGGCATGAAACGGGAGTCTTAGGGAATAAATAAAGGCACATACAACAATGTAATGAAAGCACAGTGAAGCATAATAATGTTTTCGGTCCCTGAAACCAGCATTAGATGGGGTGTTTGGATGTTGGTCCACTAGGTGTCACTTATGTGCTGATGCTAATCAGGCTGACAACTGGAAAGTGTGGTATGAAAGGTGATCGTGTTCTGTGTTGTATGGGTACGTTAATTCATTCTTTAGTATATATCATAACATTAGGGATGCTGTCATCCATGACAATTTGATGTAAATGGAGATTTTTGGCCGCCATATTATATTTCAAATTCTGAGTAGAGGTTCGTGTTCTCCGACCCCGTAAACCCTATAAAGGACATATTACAAAGCAAATCTGGCAATAAATCTGGATTATAGTGGGGTCAGAAATCAAAAATCATTTTTGACCCGAGTTTCATTATTGGTGGTCCATATTTTGAGGGGGTCCTCACTCAGGAATTCCAAAAAATTGAAAATAACAACCCCCCTAATGTAAACGTGCAAAGTTTTTCTTTGTCGACGACGAAAGTGGCCTTTCCTCATTGTAAAGATAAAAAATACGCTCGAAACATTGGCCTACTGACGACGCAGTAGTCGAGTGGTTCCCAACCTCTTTTTGACCAACGCTCCCTTATATCCATCAATATTTGCTGGTGCCCCTTCATAAAGATAATAATATAACAGGATAAGTGATAAGTTTTTATTAATAGAAGGTAACAATTTAGTTTCCTAGCGCCCCCCTAAGATTCTCAAACGCCCACTGGTGCGGGGACGCCCACGTTGGGAACCAGTGCGATAGTCGAATGAAAGTATTTCACAGTTCAAGTTTGAGTCAAGTTTGGTCTAGCAATGTTCTACAAAAATTCTTTTGTGAAATATTTTTTGACGATTGCACTTCTTCGACGGCCATTACAAATTGTAAAAGAGGCTATATAGAAATGCGTTGTTAGGAGATGATTTCGTTCTTATTAATCGTCGAAGTTGTTTTCGTCTGTTTAAAAGTCTTTCAAATTCCATCTGGAAATTATTGCTTAAATTCAGCAAAAGTGCTTCGACTATTATTTGGGTGTAAAGCATTATGCTCTCAAAACCTTTCAAGGAGTTTTTGAAATGGAATGGTTCCTCACTTGGCACTTGGTTGTATTATGGTTGCAGTAATTATTCTTCCATTCATTCAACGATTAACGGAGAAAATCGCGGTTCTGAAAGTGGAAAATCGTTTTATTGTGTTTTTTAAAGTAGGAAGAAGGGGTCAAAGGCGAATGCCCGCAAAAATACCCCCCACCACCACATAGAAGGAAAAGGAGAGAGCCGAAATGAAGGTCTCACTAGGTCGTTTTTTTAATTTTAAAAAGACTATGTGTTGTGTAAGATACATGTATGTGTAGTGAGAAATAGAGGGAAATGCTTGTGTTTGAGAGCATGCTGGACTAGTCAAAAGGCAGATGAGACACGGAAAAAGATCAGCTAAAGAGGACAGTGACAGGAGAAAGGTCAGTTCCAGCACACCTGTCTTCTGTCTAACGTCACTCCCGGAGTACTTCCCTGGTTGATTGGTGTTCGTATATATATAAAATATTAAATGAGGATGGGATATAAAAACTAGGGTAAAGACTAAACAGAATAATAGCAAAATGTTCCTTTAGAATGAGTGCAAATTCGCGGTAAAAATTCAGTTTTCTGCTATATCATTTTCCAAATTATTCTTGAGTGAATCTTCTTTGTGTTCTCCCGTTTGCAATTCCAATATGAAATCTGCTGAGTCTGAAATCACCAAATAAATTCCTACCTAGTGTTTTTTTTTTTAAGCTTTCCTAATTCAAATATTAGCAGAAAATATCTCCATCTATTCTATCTTGGGGGCAAGTCGGGTAATTAACATTCCAAGAGGGTAATATAGTACTCCGGATCGACTGGGCCGTCTCTATGTTTAGCCCAACCGTGACCACAGAGCACGTCGAAAATAAATTTCGTTTTAAGAGTCCTGTAAAATTTCTTAACCCGTATTTCCGCAAAGTCAAGAGTGGATTAATAAATTGAAAGTCACTGATTAATGTTAATCACTTTAATCAATTTTAGGAAAAGCGGGTTATAACAGGTATTCCTTCACAGAACACGGTGTGTTTTATAATAGAATATTTCTTCTACACAAGTTTATAAGAGTTTATAATGATTTAATTCTTAATTCTAGACTTGACATTTAATGTTAAGTTAAAATAAATAATGTTTGAGTCTACTGGCATTTCCTTCAGTCAGATCCTCAAACCCGATATTCCAATACAAAGCGATTTCCCTACGGGGTGAAGTGCGCCCTTCACCTGCAGAGTCCCTCCTTAGGCACTCCTCGGCCTGTTCTAGAATCTGATTCTCAAACGCTGGACCCCCTCCTATATAACGAAGGAATCCATTCTCACATGCGTCAGCAAGGCGTGGACAGTGTGAGACATAAGAGAGCGCGAAGTCTCAGAGTCAAAGCACTTTGCATCCAAGCTAGATGAATTCCCATGCGGAGTTCCTAAGCGGATGTGAGGACATGCTGAGCCCCTTGGGGCTGGTTGAAGGGCAAACACGTGAGCAGCGAGTGAATGATATCTTGCTTCTCGGGTCATGTTTCGCGCGAGTGCTTTGTTACTGATGGGCGATTATTCTATATAACATATATATATCTATATATATATTATATATATATATATATATATCTATATATATATATCGTAAAGAACGACGCTTGTATAGGAGAACATTCCGCGCAATAGAAGAGAGAAGAACAAATGAAAAAATGAGGTAACCACCCGGGAATCGAACCCGGGATCTTCCGATTGCCGGTCAGATATGATAACCACTACACCATGGTCCTCAGTCGATCAGAAGTCGTAATTCCTCTACATACGCTCAGAAACCAATGCCCCGAGGGGGGCACCTCCCGTATGCCGTACCTATATATACACATTTCAACTGCAAAGAACACGCAGTATAAATAACGTAAAGAACGACGCTTGTATAGGAGAACAATCCGCGCAAGATGAGAAGAGAGAACGTTTTTTATACTGCGTGTTCTTTGCAGTTGAAATGTATATATAGGTACGGCATGCGGGAGGTGCCCCCCTCGGGGCATTGGTTTCTGCGCGTATGTAGAGGAATTACGACTTCTGATCGAGTGAGGACCATGGTGTAGTGGTTATCATATTTGACCGGCAATCGGAAGATCCCGGGTTCGATTCCTCGGTGGTTACCTCATTTTTTCATTTGTTCGTTCTCTCTTCTCATCTTGCGCGGATGTTCTCCTATACAAGCGTCGTTCTTTACGTTATTTATACTGCGTGTTCTTTGCAGTTGAAATGTGTATATATATATATATATATACATATATTTATGTGTGTGTGTATATATATATATATATATATATTATTCGTTTTATTAAATCATATGATTAGATGAGATATACAAAATTATTATGCAATTTAGAGTCCAATCACTGCGTGTTCATTGACGTGCGTGGGGGTTGCAATGAAAAAAGACTTATTATTATTGCTTGAAATTAAAAAACTTATTTCTAAGCAAATTTAATCCAGTCAAATCTCTTTCATTTTTGAGAATTCCTTGAAACTCACTTTTAGACGTACAAATAAATGAAAGGTCCTTTGAAAATGGAGTTACTTTGAGGAAATCAAAAGTGACTGGTTTCGAACATATATACAGTTGGGTTCACAACCCAAGAATCATCATTGGTCAAAATCGATTCTTTAAAGTCGTCTAAACTAGCTCTTAATTTATTTTGGGTAGTAAGTTGCCAATTATATGTGTAAGTTTAGATATATTAATTAAGGTAACTTATGCATGATGTAAGTAAAATAAATTTATACACTGTAGTAGTGTAATGTCCACCTTGGAAGAGAGGAAGGCAGCATTAAAAAGAATTCACAAATTTTTAGTGAATAATCCAGACCTTCAGCAACCCCCTAAAATACACACACGTGTGAGATAGAATGGTTTCTGAAAGATTTTTTCTCAAATAATTATTAGATTTGTCTCATTTTTGTGAAATCACATCTTTCTACCATGTTCTAACTTTTCTGTATAATAAACTCGCATTAAACTTTAAAACATAGCAAGTTTACAAAATGTTTCCATAAATGATTTGTCATTATTAACGCGATTAATTCTCTTAGGTATTCAGAAAACACAATATTACATTAACATTTAAAAATTGATAATTACAGAACACCTCTTTCAAGGCATATACACATATGTCAGTACCATGTTTCTTTTAAGGATTATATATATTTAGACATATATTTAGACATATATATTTAGACACCTTAGACATAACACAGGCCAAACCTAATGGTCTATAGCCGTCTTTATTAATAATTTTACCCTTCCTATCTTTCTTTACTGGCACTAAAGAACTGATAACATTCCATCATTCTATGAAGGAGGAGATTGCGGCCACAAATCGACAAGGAAGTAATCCGGGGGAGACGTTAGACAGAAGATAGGAAGAGCTGGAACTCCCGTTTGTTTGGTCACTGAACTACTTAGCTTGTATTTTCCGTGTTACATCTACCCTGTGAGCAGTCCAGCATGTTTTTAAACACACACTTCTCTCCCCATTCCTCACTCCACATACATGCATCTTACACACGACATAATCTTTCCAAATTTAAAAAAATTACATCAACTTCAACAGCCTCGGAGTTCACTGGGGAGGGGACCATAAATGTCCCCACTTCTGGCTCCGGGGCCCTTCCGATTGTGCTGAGCGCATCACGGAGGTGATTCTTTTGGGTATGGAGGCGTAAATTCTATATTCTACTTCTACTGCTAATACAAAATAAACCTTGGAACTATATTTGTTCTAATGCTATCCCCAGCAGAGAAGACTCCCTTAGAAGATACCGTCGCCAGCCAACTCCTGACTTTCACTCAACTTATATTTCTGCCGGAATCGAGCAAAATATGTTCTTCGACTCGCCAAAAATTCCTTCATCCGGGAAAGATGTGAAAACCTGTCGAGTTCTAATTCTTCTTCTTTCTGACATCTAGCGAAAAACCTCTTCAACAAGTTTACTTCCTCTTCAGTCCTTCCCCTTTTCCATTCCAACGGCTCAGTTGCCGTTTCTTCTCCTGAAAAAGCTGATACCTACGCTCAAACTTTCGCTTCTAACTCAACCATAGATGATTCCGGTGCTGTTCCTCCATCTCCTCCTCCCTCTGACTTTATTAAGTCTGATATTAGAATCTCTTCCAAAGATGTTCTTTCTGCCCTATCTGGACTCAGTTCCAAGAAGGTGTACAGTCCTGATGGTGTTCATCGTGTTGTTCTTAAGAACTGTGCTTCAGTGGTGACAATCCTGCCTAAGGAAACTCTTTCGTCTTTGTCTTTCATCTGGTACTTTTCCTTCCTGCTGGAAGTTCGCTTTCATTCAGCCTGTCCCAATAGGGTGTGTCAATTTGGGAGGTGAAAATTAATTTTTGCCAATTCCTTCACTGAGGGGTTTTAAAAATATGTTTTTGGATTTGAAGAATTCAAATCTGCTATTATTTTTGTGATTGCTCAACACTTAGCTTGGTAAATCTACGTTTGATTAAAAAGCACATAAATTGCTCTCGGAAAACAACATTTATTAATTTTAGCTTCTCAAAATGTCAGGTAATGCTATAAAAATTTTAGTTTCTCTGCATAAAACATATCCTAGTAATCATAAAACATATCCTTGTAATCATAAAACAACATTAGAAAGTAATGACATCAGTAAAAAAAAATATTTAGACAAGTTTCATCAAGTCTTGCTTTGATTCGTTCTTGGACATCAGCCGCCGACTTGCTTCTTGGCCTCTGATATAGCCCTCACGTTTCTCATGTGTATACACCCTGCCTGCTGCCTCTGTGACTTGTTTCACACACCTCTCTATTGACTGAGCATGACAGGGCCACTGTGGAACTTGCATAGGCTTGTCAAAGAACTTCTTTACTTCCGCTGTAGTCAGTTTACATGTCAAAGGAGGTTCAAATACCCCGTCAGACCAGTCTGTCAGCTCCAACACGGAAGAAGCACTGTGGTTGATGGAAGGTGTCTTCCTTGGACGTACAGAAAGATCTCCAAGTGTGTCATCATCTCTACCCCTCATGTCAACAATCTTTGGACACCAGCTCTCCTCTCCTCACTGTCATCTGAGCACAAGAGTGTCTGGATTATCATTTCGCTGAATGCATACCATGCTGAGCGCTTGATGGTTGGCAAAACAGCATCCACTACAGCCTTCTTTTGCAGCCTAACTAGCCGCAGCTGAAACAAGATGTGGCGTGGGCCTTCCACCCAAGAGTGTTTTACTTTGATGTTGAACCAACAGGGGTAGTACACACCAACAATGTATTCCACTATCAGTCTTAAGTTGTTGAGGGTTTTGCCTTTAAGGCCATGTTTTGAAACCCATATGCGACAAAGCCTGTTTGCTGTTGTCAACCACCTTGAATGGCTCACTGGATCAATTTCAAGAAGGGCCAGATCTGTGGGAAGTTCTCTCTTTCCTTATGGCCTGTGTGATCCTATACCCGTGCGCTTGATCAGTAGAGAGATCCTTTACGACATTGTCACTCAGTGAAGTAGGAGGCTCTCCAACTGAGAGTTTGGTGAATGAAGGATCAATTTCAAGTTCGGTTGCAGTGTCTAGCATCTTGCCAATGTTACCTGTCCACTTGTTGTTAGACAAGGTCTTCCCTCCAGTGCTGTGATCAAGTGTCGCAGGGGTAACTCGTTAGTGTGGAGGGCATAAACCAACCAGATCAGCTTACGGCAAAGCTTGACCTCTACCCAATGCATGGAACCACCCTCCCAGCCAGTGTTAACATTTGTAGAATCACCTCCAATGGCCTGTAGGCTTTTATCAATGCCCTTTTCCTTCATGAAATCTACAAGATTATCAGCAATAACTTCAGCAGGTTTTTTTCTCGTTGAGCCTTTTTCAGGAGTGAAGTGGTAGAGATATCTTCCACCTGGCTCACTGCACACAGAATAATGCTCTTCTTTGATGATGCTGGGGAACTGACGATCTGAATTGTCTGCTTTCGGCATAACTTTAGTTGTATCTTGACGGCCGTCAAAGAAGATGCAGTCAATTTCACCCTTCTTACAAAGATCATCAAATTCCTGATCCAGGGATCTCAACTTTTTTTGGGCCCTCTTGACTTTATTGTGATCAACTACAAGTCTCTTGTCTTCTTCAGTGATCAAGCCAGCATCCATAAAGGCAGCAGTGGTGATGGCAGCTGTGGCACGCAGGCCACCATATCTGATGCTATACATAGCAACATTAGGTATTTCTAATGTGTTGTACTCTGGCATTTTATTGGAAGTTGAAGACGTGTTGGTATTTCTAATGTCACTTCATAACTTCCATCCTTTCCATCTTGAGCATCAGCTATTTGTTCTTCATTTTCATCATCAGAGAAAATTATTTCATTTGATGGCATTGAAACATCCTGCTTACTTGTCTGCTTATATTCAGCAAGCCTTCTTCTTTCGTCTTCTTGCCGCTTCTGCTTTTTGACTTGTCTGTTGTGCTCAGGTTGATCTGGCAAGCCAATCTGATGTGTCCATAGAACCAGACTTGTCTCTCTGACCTTTAATGAAAGCAAGTTCCTTCACAGGGATCTTCATCTCCCTAGGGCATGTACAGTTAATGTGAGTTTCGTTTTTGCAACCGCATCTGCAAGGCAGCCAAATTCAGAGCAGAGAACAATTTTACACTTGCAACTGAGGATGTCAAAAAGCTTGTCAAATTTTGCAATGAAAGCCTCTTTGACATGTAGCTTTCCTCTCCCAAGAGATATGTTTTTGGTCTGCTCCCAGCTTTCTTGGATCTTGTTTAAGATTGTGACTCGTGAATTTACAACGGGGGCTACAAAGAACTGTTTGCTCGTTCCCACTTTTCAAGCACTTTAGGGTAAATGTCCTTTGCAAGACTGTCTGCTGGGTAGTTTCTCACATCCTCACCACTTTGTTCTCTTAGCAGTAGCCCATATTTCAGAACGTCTCGCAGAGTTGGGAGTTCAGAGGGCAACAACTCTCTACCAGTTCCAATTAGGTTGCTCATATGTGTGAATGTCCCCAGTCTTGTCCTCCTTTTAGAAGCCATTGTAGGTCAATTCCCACTGGTTAGGATGGTAGCACTGACGGACAAGTAATCTTCAGCACACTGATGAATATGTTTCAACCTGTGAAATAAGCAAAAACAGCAGTGCATTATATATACAGCATATATAATTATTATATAATAATTATTATATAATTCCACAAAAAAGTCAAAAAAGTCACTATTTTTTATGTAGCTTCTTACCAAGCAAAACTAAATTATATTAAATTAACAAAAATATCTTTAGAATTCCTAAGTCATGCTGCAACTTTTTAGCACCCCTCATATTTGGAATTTGAAAGTTGAAAAATTCGACACACCCTACTGTCCCAAAGAAGGGTGACGGCTCCAACATCCTCCAGCTATTGTCCATTTGTTTTTCATTTCTTGCTTTTCTAAAGCTTTTCAATCTACCCTTCACAGGAGGATTCTTCAAACCCTTTCTTTTCACATCTTCTTTAGGATCGTCAATATGTGTTTTAGAAGGGACGCTATACTGCTATCTTTCTGTGTATCTCTCTTACACTTAGTCATCCTCCTTTCGGGATTTCTGTGAAACTTTTTGTTATTGCGCTAAACATATCGAAAGATTTTGATAGAATCTGGCACAAATCTTTAATTTCCAAACACCACTTTTTCGGTTTCTATCCTTCTATCTGTGCCTTCATCTCTAATTTCCTTTCTGCCCGATCTTAGCTGCGGTTGTAGATGGCCACTGTTATCAACAGTGATGTTCCTCAGGTTCTGTCCTGTCACACACTCTTTTCCTTTTATTTATTAATGCTCTTTTAATTTGCACTTTCATGTCCTATTTACTCTCTTATAACGATGATTCCACTCTTTACTTCTCCACCCGCTTCCCAGAACGTCCCTCTCAAAAGTCACTCCATGATCGCGTAGGACGACTATGGGAAACACCTGAACTCTGATCTTTCTGCTATATCTGATTGGGGCAGAGAAAACCTTGTGGCTTTAATGCCTCCCAAAACTCAGTTCCTCCATCTGTCTACTCGTCACACTCTTCCACAGACTATCCCTTACCTTCAACAATACACAACTCAATCTTTCCTCTTCTCTAGCATTCTTGGTGTTTCCTTTCTCATATGATTTTTCCTGGAAAAATCACATTATACTCTATTTTAAAACAGTTTGGTAAAAGGTTAGGTGTGCTTTACCGCCCTCAGCAGTTTCCCTTCCCCCTCAGTTGCTTCCTCTCTGTACAGAGGTTTTGTCCACCCCTGTATGGAGTGTGTCACACCAGTACTTGACCGGGGTGGAATCAAAGGCTTTTCTCCTCACGAATTCTCCGGCCTCTTAATTTCTGTCTGCAATCCCTCTCTCTTCCCCGCAATGTTGCCTCACTCTGTCTTTACTATTGCTATTACAAGGGACTCTGCTCTTCTCAACTCTTTAACTGCATGCCTCCTCCTTTAAGGAGAGGATGCAACACCACACTTCCACAGCTTCTCAGTCCTTTTCTGTTCATCTGTTTAAAGCAAGGGTTTATCAGTATTTTGAATTTTTTTCTACTCAACCGGTGAGCTCTGGTACAATCTTCCTCAATCCATCTTTCTCCCTTTCTATGACCTCCAATCTTTCAAACACAGACTCTCTAGACATCTCCAAAACCTAGTCCTAGGACCTTCATTTTGGTTTTATTCTTCTTTTATTTTGGGGAGTGGGGTCCGCTTTTACAGGCATTTGCCCTTGGCCCCTTCTTCCTGCATAAAAACATCTGACAAAATACCTTGTATCAGTAAACTGTAAGGCATATACCTAACAAATGCAATAATCTATCACTACTAAATATCAGATGTTCAGTAGAAATACCATTAATTCCCCATGATCTTTTACAATCTAAACATTTTATGGTCTGTTTAGTCTAAAGTATACTAACTCTTATGTCTGGTCTATAAGTAGCATCACAATTAATATTATTGCTTCTATGTACAGAATTGAAGAAATGACTGCCGTGTTCTTTCCATTATTTTAATATATTTTCAGTCCCTGTTAATTTTTAAGGTTAACAGGGATTGACAAAGGAAGTAAAGTTGTTGGAAGGATTTTTCACTAGATGCCTGAAAGAGCGAGAAGAATTAGAATTAGATAGTTTTCATATCTTTGTGATATGAAGGAATTCTTGGCGATTCGAACAACAGATTTTGCATGATTCTGGGCCGAAATATAAGATGAGTGAGAGTCAGAAGTTGGATGAAGGTACCTTCTGAAAGAGTCCTCTCTGTTGCGGATAGCATTAGAACAAGTAAAGTTAAACCAAGGATTTTTGGCACCAGTAGTAGCAATAGAATACAGAATGTACGCCTCCATGCCCGAGAAAATCACCTCTGTGGTGCTTGTAGCCAGAGCCGGATTAAGACCTTTAGAGGCCCTAAGCACTTAAAAGATTTTGGTGCCCCATATATATGTAATTCAAAATATAAACAAAAATAAACCATAAAATAAAATTTTATTTTTTGAAATGAAACAAAACTTACAGTAAGATGGAAAATAATGTTTATTTTTGGATACTTCCACTTCATTTATATTTGAAAAGTTTTCTCCTACTTTTTTTAATTGCAAAGTCTTTGATCAGATCCTCAAAACTAATCTTACGTAACACATCTGCTTCTATACTTAGTAGAGATAAGGCATCCAGCCTGCCTTGTTGCATAGTTGTTCTGTTGGTATTTTTAATATACTTCAACTGAGAAAATGAACGCTCAGCTGAGCAATTTGTGACCATTAATGTTAAAAATATACGAAAGGCAATTTCTACATTTGGGAAGGCACACTCAATATTGTCTTCTACAATTATTTTATAAAGTTCAGCATGACTGAATCTTGTTTTTACATTTTTTTTTGCACTGAACTTATGGCACACATATGAGTGAAACTGCTGAAGCTCAGCAGAGAAATTAGTGTTCAAGTCCTCTGGGTAAGCATCAATCATCTTTTTACAACCCTGAGAATACCTTTCAATTTCAGTAGATGATGAAGTGGTGACATTATGTGGCACATCACTTAGAAAAGAAAATCTCTCTGCTATTTCTTTGTATATCTCTCCTCTTCTTCTCATCTCAGTTTCAAGTTTGTCAACAATTGTGTAAAAGGTGGTGATAAGAAATTTATCTCTGGCATTCAGATATACTTCTGGTGCATCTCCGTCATTGGGTACCTTCTTTCTGATACGTTTGCGAGTTTGAGCTGCCTTGTAATCAACATCTGGTAGCATTTCCTTTGTAGCTGCTTCATATCTTTCAAATTCATCTCGTGAAGTGCACAGTTGGTCAGCTAATGATCCATACAGATCTGCACATGTTTTTAAGTTCACATCCTTATTCTGTAGAACTTTGCTTACTCTATGAAAATTTTGCAAAATCTCATCCCAAAAATTCAACATAAAAACGAATTCTAGCTCTTGCATCTTATTTGCAATATTATTTGCTTCTCTTCTAGTGTCTCCCTTTTGTGACTGGTCTTCAGCTATACATTCTAACGCTTCTAAAATTTTAAGGAAAGATTTCAAAATTGCTGCTGTTGCCATAGCATGTGCCTCCCATCTGGTATCAGAGAGGGATTTTAAGACACTTTCATTTCCAATACAACCTTTAAGAATTTCCCACCTGCTGGTTGAGGCTAAAAAAAAGGTATAGAGCAACTGCACTGTAGAGAAGAAATTAACCGCCTCTTGACAGCAGTCAACAGCACTTCGGCCTACCAGATTTAGTGAATGGGCTGCACAGGGCACATATATAGCAAACTTGTTTGTTTCTAAAATTTTTTGCTGCATCCCCTTATAACGCCCAGACATGTTGGCAGCGTTGTCGTAAGATTGACCCCTACATTTTGAAAAGTTTAGCTTACAAACTTCACGTAAGTACTGCAACACCTGATTTGCCATTTCCTCACCAGTATGGCTTTTCATTTTCAGAAAGGTTAAAAAGCGTTCAATAGGCTGTCCATCTTTTAAGTACCTAAGTACAACACTTAACTGATCGATATGTGATAGATCTGGTGTTGAATCAACTGACAAACTAAAATAACCAGAAGATTTTACTTCGTCAACAATGAGTGCGTGGACCTTTTGAGCCATTAGTTGAATGAGTTCCTCACAGGTGGTTTTGGACAGGTAAGAAGGATTTCCTTTGCCAGAATTTCCATATTTCAAAATGTGACCTGCTAAAAATGGATCAAACCGGCTTATGAGCTCAAGCAGCCCTAAAAAATTCCCATTCTGCAATGATCCAAATCTTTCTTCTGTTCCTCGAAAAGACAAGCCACGTTCAGCTAACGTACAAATAACAGCTATGACACGCCTCAAGACATGTTCCCAGTAATCACACTCTTCCTGAATTTGTTTTTCCAACTGTTGTCCCAACCCCGCACCTTGTCTGCGAGTTAAGTATGTTAGCATAGAGTCTCGGTGAGTAGTGCTTTTTTCATGATGATCAATTACAATAGTATTTCGCCAGTCACTGAACCCTTCTCTTATAACAAAATGTGAGACATTTTTAGGAGCAAACAGTTTACAAACAGTAAACTGATCCTGTTGATGGTGAATACAATAACCACTCTCTCTTGTATTTCTCACCATTGGCTTTTGTCCCAACGAAAAGTTTTTGTGAACAGTATCTTGCTGGTTTGCCACTACTGAAATGCCGGTAAGACTTGTCAAATGGCCCATTGTGGTGTTGACAGTCACTGGGTCCACAAGCAATCCAATAAGCCACATCATCAGCAGAGAAATCAAGCCACAACCCTGGATCTTTTGCTATATTTACTTCATCTTCTGCAGACTGATTCATTTCACCACCATCACCATGGTCCACTAAACTTTCATTTTCAGCAATTATTTCAACCCCAGAATGTCTTGTAAAGCAACTTGAATCAACATTTGCAGTAGAGGTATCAAGAGAATTTACAGGCAAAGTGAGATCAGTAGTGAGACATGTGGTAGATGAACCTGCTTGTGACACCTCGGTGATTCCAACGTCATCATATTTTGATTTTGAAGTGATCAAAGTGGTATTTGTGTCCACTTCTGATGACGGAGATTGGTTTTGATTCAGAATCGGTATATCATGTTGACGTTGTGGTCGTGGAACTTGTGTGAAGAAATCAGTCAGCTTTGCAGTCTTGGACTCTAAATCCAAAGTCTTCTCTTGTTTCTCTTTTGATAGTTTTCGCTTTTGTGCACCACTTAACTGAACACGTTTCATCTTGGTTCTTGGGGTCTGTAAAATACAGAAATAAAAAGAATATTTTATTTGTATATTATGTGGCAATCAACACAGTTACACATATCACAATCTTGGCTTTGTTCTTTTATTCTCAGAAAGACAAAATGGGAACCGTACACAACCAAAGTGGCAATTTAAATATAAGTGGCAATTAAATATAACTCAACCGAAATATCAACTCGAAATGTTGAATACAAATCAAATCGAAAGAAGGAACCAAAAGAAGGAACCGAAAGAAGGAACCGAAACCTATAAAATAAAAATACTTAACATTAGAATTAATAATACGCAATCTATAAAAATATCAATATTAACATTTCACTATTAACGAGCCACATTTTATATTTACATTTATTTATTTATTTAAAACACAATATTTAATTATAGGAAATATGAACATTTGCTTAGGGCCTAAATTGTCCTAACTACGTTTGATGTTATATATACATTACAAATTATTCACTCTGGTTATTACAATCTAAATTCTTTTATACTGTTATGACAATAGATAAATAAATTATAAAATAAAGATACGTGTATGATAAAATATTGTTATATATACAAATAAAGTACACTTCATAGACTTACCCTAGAGAAGAAGAGAGAGCAACAGATAAACTTCTTCAACGCTAATTAACTTAGGTCAGTATATCTTATTATTATAATGGCCGTGATAAACATCACTTGATACAACAGCAATATAGAGAGTTTATAGTTTCTTTTATTTTAATATTAATTTATATTACAATTCTATAAACCTAAATCTTTCTGTAAAACAATACCAAATGATTATGTAAAATATATATTTAATATTATATGCACAAATCACACGTTCAGAATAACTTCCTATAGCACACGAAAATATTTAATCTATATGTATTTTTAATATGGCGCTCAAAGATTTGATATAAACAAAATAATAACGCAAAGCGTAAAGTGTGTGATTACAACGAAATATATTTATTCTCTCAAAAGGGTTGTTGTTCACTACAAATTCAAACAATGAAAAAAAATAAATACTATATATGAATATATATAATTCAGTTTTCAACAGCTTATAGGCTATAAGCCGCGATTATAATAGTATAATAAATCCATGGTAAATCCGACAATGGAAAATTTCTGTGGTGCCCCCCTTCCCTTGATGCCCTAAGCACGGGCTTATTTTGCTTAATGGTTAATCCGGCCCTGCTTGTAGCACGCGCAGAAGTCCCCAGCCACGGAAGCAGTAATCATTGCATGGGAAATCACAGAAGTGCTACCTAAGGGCCTCCCATCAGCATCGCCAAATTGTCAAAGATCAAAGGATCGAAAGGCTGGACTGGAGCGATAGGACAGGAAACAGATATGAGATTGTGGTCGGAGGAGCTCAACGGAGAAAAAAGTTTCACAGATTAATAAGGATGAATGGTAGAAATAAATCCAGAATGTTGTGCCTATCTCCAAGGCGATCGGGGATTCGAGTAAGGTGCTATGTAATCTGCTCTAGGTCATTCAGGATAGAAAAGTTGTAAACTAGTTCACCAGGGATGTTAGTGAAATGAAATGAAAACGGAAGGTGGTGATGAACAATGAAATCTCCTAAAATGGAGATTTCAAGAAAGGGAGAGCGGAATAGAATTTATTCCACTTTGGAAGTGAGGTAGTCAAAGTATTTTGGTTTGTCAGTAGAATTAAAAGAAGGAAAAAAGTGCAGATGTATTTACTGTAGGTTGAGCTTAGCATGTAAGCCGTAGCCAGAGGGTATAGAATTCGGAAGATTCGAATTCAGGAATACGATAACATTGAGTATAGAGAAAGCAAGAGGGTACAGGAATGGGGTTGCTGTCAGTTGTCCCAGACAACTGAGTTTCAGTGATGAAAAGAAGGTGAGGTTTAGAGGAGTTGAGCTGGTGTTCAACAGATTGAAAACTTGAGGAAAGGCCACGAACGTTGCAGAAGTTTATGAAAAGTGAATCAGGCAGAGGCCCATTACATCTCGAATGGGCAGTAGCAGATCCAGCTTCAGCTTCCGCGTCTGCGTTCCTGGTATCCGCATCTGGGAAGCCAGAAGTGGGGACATTAATGGTCTCCCCAGGGGACTCCGATGCTGTTGAAGTTAATGCCGTTTTTTTAAATTTTGAAAACATTATGTAGTGTGCAAGATGCTTGTATATGTAGTGAGGAATAGTGAGAGAAGTGTTTGTTTGAGTGCATGCTGGACTACTCACAGAGTTGATGAGACACGAAAAACGCTCAGCTAAGGAGTACAGTGACAGGAGAAACGGGAGTTCCAGCACTCCCTATCTTCTGTTTGATGACCCTTCCGGAGTACTTCCCTGGTCGATTCGTTTCTACAATCTCCTCATACAATATATAAGATACATAAAGTTGTATTTAAAGAAATACATAACACAGTTAAAGCTCTCCCTCTCTCTCTGGTATGATAATAATAATAATAATAATAATAATAATAATAATAATAATAATTTGTAAGGGTATGAGATTCAGGTCCATTGTTTCTTAGCACCTCTAACCGGTGGTTAAAATGTATTACACCAATGTTTTTATTGAGGTACCCACAGAGCAACATCTCGTACACCAAATAATTTTCTGATCAATGAGCCTTTAAGGTCTGTATAAAATAATTCTTTCAAACGATAAAATGACTACTCATTACCAAGGGTCTTCACATCATCTATCCAGGAAGGAAGGTAGCACAATCGAGCTAATAATACATACTCAGGTACACTTACTGTATAATTTTGTATTTATTTCGGGGTTTAAAACTGTATCATCACTTGGCTTATAAAGAAACCGTTTTACCCACTGAGCATTGGATGCTGCAGCATATTGTAGTTTTGCAAAATATGTTATGCATGCAATACAGTATAAAAAACTCTCTCGGAACGAAAATCCACTACTAACTTTTCTATTTTACATGATAAGCGTACATGTCCAAAATAATAATAATAATAATAATAATAATAATAATCAGGTTTAACTCATTTTTGTACTATAACGTATTTCAAACGTTCCCGGTGCAGAGGATGAACACACGCACAGCATCTGGTCAGAAACAATGTTGCATACATTCATAGAAAGTAATTAAAAAAATATATACATATACATAACTTTGGTTAACCTTTGGTTAGCTTCCGCCCGAATTGTTCATTCTGACGAAGGTCAAGCTTTTCACTCCACCTTAGACCTACAGTTTAACGTGGAATCCGAACCACGCCCCACCAGCAGCCCAGCGTCTTAACCACTAGGCCACCTAGGGTACCCATTTATCTACCAACCACTTTCTTTATTGTGTGGAAGGATGAACAGCTGGGTTTCGCTGCGCGCCGGCTGCCATCATCGGGTCTCGAACCCGGGGCCGATGGATTCGTAGTCAGCGACGCTGACTACACCATGGGCCTCGATTAATCAGAAGTCGTAATTCTCCTACATACGAGCAGAAACCAATGCCCTGAGGGGCATGTATATATATGTACGGCATGCGAAGGTGCCCCCTCAGGGCATTGGTTTCTGCTCGTATGTAGGAGAATTACGACTTCTGATTAATCGAGGCCCATGGTGTAGTGGATAGCATATCTGACCGGCAATCGGAAGATCCCGGGTTCGATTCCCTGGTGGTTACCTCATTTTTCATTTGTTCGTTCTCCCTCCTCATCTTGTGCGGAACGATCTTCTACACAAGCGTCGTTCTTTACATTAATTATACTATGTGTTGTTTGCAGTTAAAATGTATATATATGTACGGCATGCGAAGGTGCCCCGTCAGGGCATTGGTTTCTGCTCGTATGTAGGAGAATTACGACTTCTGATTAATCGAGGCCCATGGTGTAATGGATAGCATATCTGACCGGCAATCGGAAGATCCCGGGTTCGATTCCCGGGTGGTTACCTCATTTTTCATTTGTTCGTTCTCTCCTCATCTTGTGCGGAACGTTCTTCTACACAAGCGTCGTTCTTTACATATATATATATATATATATATATATATATATATAAAAGATGGGAAAAAGTTAACAACATTATAGAGATAAGTGTTCAAATGATAAAACAAATCAAACAAAAAGTCAATGAGAATTTTATTCATACAAATATTTTGTTAAATTGTAATTTAATCTTCAAAGAGTTCTCCATCCGCTGTGTTACATTTGTGGTTTCTCTCTGTGAAACTATTCATTGTTCTTCTGTATATATCGAGTGGGATCCTCATCATTTGTTCATCTGCAGCCAAGGGCCTCGCCGCCCATCTTCCTTCAACTTTGGTATCTAGAGCCTCGAGGCCAGCTGGAATGTCATTAGTAAACTGTGGTAAAACTTTGTCTCTCAATACCTGGCAATAGCGTTTTCCATCCATCGTATCTCTCGATATGTCAAAGGAAACGAGTCCTGAATAACCAATGCACACCCAAACTGTTACTGTAGCTGTTTTAACAGGTTTACCCAGTCGTATTTTGGGATTATTTTTTCGCTCAGTAGTGAACGTTGTGTTTGTTTCCTTTACTTGTTGAACCGAAGACACATTCATCTGAAAATTTGATCTTTCGAACGAAATCAGGATCACTGTTGAACTTTTGTTTCATTGTTTCAGCAAACTGCAGCCGTCTATCAGAATCATCGTCGTATATGAGCTAAGAGTAAATGGGTTTGTAATCGTGGTACCCGTGTAATTTCAATATTTTTGCTTCTGAAAATTTGGAATACCCAATTCCTCTTCGACATTTTTGTTTTTGTTTTTTTTTTCGCCGTCACTGGCCTTCCGCTTCTTGGACGATCTTTTACCAGGGTCCCTGTTTCCAAATGTTTGAGCTTCCACTAGGAAAGAGTGGTTGCATTTGGTAATGGGTTATTATATTTCTCTTGAAATAAACGTATACTTTCTTCACAACTATTATAAAAAATAGCCCACGATACCAGATACATCAACTAGTAATACTAACGTTTACTTCATTGCCGTATTGTATCTTGCCTACAATGAACTCCCGCCTGAACTGCTAGAACCGTCCAAGCTTTGGAAATGATACGATAAATAAAGTATGCATGCGTTTATGCGCGTGCGTAAAAAGTAGCTTCAGAATTCATTCACACCATGCATCAAAGAACCCCAACCTATGTCATCCAGTGCTGGTAGAAGTTATTTGTGAAAGGAGATTTATATGAAAGCTTGAAAAGAATAATTTCAGAACTTACTCACACTATCCCATTTGTCCCATTTTTTCTCATCCCTAAATTCGTCACCAAGAACCATTAACACATAAACTAGCCCCTTTCTCATCACATCTGACGCTCTCTCTCTCTCTCTCTCTCTCTCTCTCTTTTATATATATATATATATATATATATATATGTGTGTGTGTGTGTCAATTATTTTCAATAATAGAATAATGATAAGCAGGTTGAAGTCCTTTTCAATGCTTCCAAACCACGGATTTTTCGTTGATTAACTGTATGATTGCACATCACGTTGTTCTCCTCTGCACACTTTACGCTCAAGGAAACATAAGTGATCTACGATAAAACGTAATGCGGGCATCCATAAATCACGATGGGGGAGTACATCAACGAAGGACAACCCTAAATGTCTTCGTTCAAGCTGGTTGAGAGGGAGGGTCCCACAAGTTTTTTAGGACCACCTATGGGGCATGGATTATTTTTCATCACGTAGGAGTACAATGAGCAGAGGTCGAAGATATGAATCTTTACACCTTCCGTAGGTGGGAAGTATAGTTTGAAAGGTTTTGTACAACCACCAAATAATCGGCTCTAAACTTTCGCATGTTATCGTAAATAGGGGAAAATGGAGTAAAACAGGGTACTTAGTGCTAAACTGGTTGTAACTTCTATGTTCCTGCATCAAAATATCTGATTTTTATGCTCACACAAGCTTTATTGTGTCCACTTTAAAATATTACGATTGATTGTTATCTAGTGTTAACTACTAGCAGGTCCGGCGCCAGCCTATTTGGCGCTCTTAGCAGGACTACAGCTGGCGCCCCTACCCGCCTCCCACTTCACGATTGGGTTTGCCCACAAAGTAATCAAGGTACCATATTGAAGAAACTATTTGCCTTACACTGATCTATTTTAATTTGCTAATACATACATTTATTATAAAATTATAAAATCATTTCACAGTTCAAGAAAGTGACATGACCAATCAAAACAGCGAGTAAAGCGAGGCATATGTAGTAACAAATCAGAACGCTCAAGAGTGCTAAAATATGCGTGCAAAAAGGACATATCTACTGTTTTTTCCAAGCAAGAAGGGCATATGTCACATAAAAACAGTTATTCGCTTATTGACGACTCCCGGAACTCATATTAAGCCGTAAATAAGCCGAGTCGCTTATTGACGACTCCTGTCTGTGCGCGCAACATTTTTAAATCGCTTATTTACGACTCCCGTCCCTAAAGGGTTAAAGGTCGTGATAGTGAAAGTTCTATAATGACCCAATAAGATGAATAAGTTAATTATGTAAATATCAGTCAAGCTAAACTGGTATACATACGTCGTACAACCTTTCATCATTTGTCTATGCTTCTCATTCCTTCATTATTTTTTTCATGTTGTTCTTACATAATACTATCAGACGTGCACAGGGCGGGAGGCACTGGCGCCCCCCAGATCTTTGGCGCCCTTGGCATTTACTAACCTCGCCTAATGGAAGCGGCGGCCCTGACTACTAGTGTGAGGATCTCTTTTTCCCAAAGAAGGAAGATATACCCATTAGTAGTATGATGGCATTTGGTGCGACAGAGTGGATCAATTTGAAAATTTCCTCCTCAGGTTCCTCACCGACTTTCATGAGAGGTCCTCCTCATCCTTGGGTTCTTCATCTTCCCTTGTGAGGTTTCATGGACTTTCATGAGAGATATTTTTAGGCTTAAAAGAAAAAAACAAAAACAAAAACAAAAACAAAAAAGAAAAAGTAAAAGGAAACAAGAAAAACAAATAAAAAATAAAAAATAATAATAAAAAACAAACAAACAAACAAACATTCCCTGTATTTGAGGCCGGTGATAGGTTAACCTAACTAAGGGTAGGTTGAGCTGAGTAGGAAAAAAATTCATAGATCTTTTTACCCCGCGTTCCGCCAGCGTTCTGAAAACCGCCTTCTCCGGTTTCGCGACCCCATTAGTTTTATCTTAATTCACATCACTTCTAGCTACATTCAAGGAAGAGTTATTTACACGCGCATGGGAGGACGTTTCTCATACAACAGAGAGAAAAACGTACCGTAAGGTGAAACTTCTTATCTTACGCACGAGAGTGTTAAAAACACTTTATACAACAAAACAACAAAGCTTGTTATATGCCCATATAACCACACGGGTGTAATTTATTTATTTTTAGCTTAAATAGAGTAGTTACGAAAAACAAAAAACAGGCTAATAAAAGTTTATGTCCTATTCAAATTCTGAATTAATATTTGTATATGAAACTAACCAAAAACAAAATATGAAATGAAATTAAAATAAATAAAATTTTATTTTCATTTTGGGATAACTTTTGTCTTTCCAAATTAAAATTCATCGATTCTACATTATTATACTGATAGGCTGACATACAAGCGCTTAACCACCATACCTATTATTCACCTTCAATTAATTATCCGCTTAAACATTATTATTATTATTATTATTATTAGTTTATCATTATTATATATATATATATATATGTATTCATTTACTACTCATCCAAAATAACTGTCTAATTCTTCTACGCACATTAAGTACGAAAAACACAATTGGTACAGTAACTCAGTCCGCAATCTTGCCAGTTAAATGTTATTTTCCAAACTAATTAATAATAAATAATTTTTAAAAATATGTAATTTTCTCTAGCGCTTTTTCTGTAACGAGAAATATTGTTATTATTATTGTTGTTACCATAATTAGGCAGTGACCCTATATCATCTACTCAGCTATTATTATTATTATTATTATTATTATTATTAGATAAATATTTTTGCTCGAAAATTTAGAAAACAATAATTTATTTTTTTGTCGAGTAACTAAATTAACATTTTTCAAATAGACTGTTGTAACACGATTCCAGTTACACGGTGAATTTAAAAATAGAAGCATTTTTATAATGTGTAGACCATTAAACACGAAATATAATATTTCCCACCGAATCAAAATGAAGATTATAATCTCTATAAACATAGAAATATGTAAGAAATATGGGTTAATATTCGCCTTTTCACCCGCTCACGCGCGGTTAAAACAGTATAATATATTGAATTGCCAATCAAAATTGACTAAGAAAAGAAAATATATATCTTATGTTCTGCAAATTTGTTCAAATGTACTTTTTTAATAAAATATATTTCCTGTTTTGGCTATAATGTACTTTTTTTCATAAAATATTTTTCCTGATTGGGCTATTTTTTCACTAATCTGAGACTTAACTAGTTTGTTGGTTTTTGTTCTGGCTATTTTTTTTTCTAATTGGATTCAGTTTGGTGGTGCTTGTGATAGAATTATGACGTGCCGTTCGTGTGATTTCGACTTAGAGAACTTGATTCGTATTGTGCCCTAGCTGAAGACAAAGGATTGGATGTTTTTATCAATTACGGCGTTATTCTCTCATCCTTAACTTGCCCGAAATGTGACAGTGAGTGCCTAATACGAAAAGGTCAGAAGATATTTAGGTGAGTAGTATAGCCGAAAAAGGTTTTAGAGTGCAGGAATGTTGCAATTTATTACGTAATGTTGCAAAGGGGGGTGCGGTGTTGCAAAAAAAGAGAAAAAAAAGAGTACTGGCCTTTGTTGCCAACCTGGGTTGCAAGGGGCATGCAACTTGGAGGCGGAGTTCTCCCCCAAGCTATTTCCCCCAAAGGGCCAGAAAGGAGAGAAAGGAGGAGAGGTGTTCACCTGGCAGGAGCCAAGTGCATATTAAGACTTCAGCCGAGTAGGCGTTGTTTTATAGGCTCCTAATCAGCCAGTTGGCTGAGCCAAGGGGGGAGGGGTACACCTGAAGGAGAGAGAGAGAGAGAGAGAGTAGTTGCCTTTGATTGCAAGGCATGCAACTTGGAGGCGGAGTTCTCCCCCAAGTTATTTTCGTTTACCTAACCTAAGAGGCCTCTAAGGGGTTTTCCCAAAGGGCCAGAAAGAGAAGGACCAGAGGTCCTTGCTCGGCTGGGAGCCGAGCTTGTAATGACTCCGTCAGTCGTCTCTCGGTCTTTTATAAACCTCTATTCTGGCTGAGATGCCAGATAGCGCCATGTATTCAGTTGCCAGATAGCGCCATGTGTCCAGATAGCAAAAACCACATATTAATCATCCATTTAAATAGTGTACCACAATATATATTTATATGACGGTAGATGAATCCAATTAAATTCTGTTTATTAAATAAATAATTTTTACACACTTAATTTTTATTATAAATATTTAAGTCACGAATAACGAAACGAAATGAAAATTTACGAAACACATGAGCCTCATTCCCCCCAATCCCCTGCGAAGAAAATTGAAAAAAGAACGAAATCTAAAGCAATTAATCAATTGAAATTAACCAAAACACAATCCGCTATAACGGGGTCGGACGACTACGTCTCTCAGTCTTTTATAAACCTCTATTCTGGCTGAGTTGCCAGATAGCGCCATGTATTCAGTTGCCAGATAGCGCCATGTATTCCAGATAGCAAAAACCATATATTAATCATCCATTTAAATAGTGTACCACAATATATATTTATATGACAGTAGATGAATCAATTAAATTCTGTTTATTAAATAAATAATTTTTACACACTTAATTTTTATTATAAATATTTAAGTCACGAATAACGAAACGAAATGAAAATTTACGAAACACACGAGCCTCATTCCCCCCAATCCATGCGAAGAAAATTGAAAAAAAAACGAAATCTAAAGCAATTAATCAATTGAAATTAACCAAAACACAATCCGCTATAACGGGGTCGGACGACTAATGACATCTTTATATTTTCGAAGAACACCTGCTGGTTGAGAGACCTTCCCCCCAATCCCTGATAAGTCTCCCTTCACTCCAAATGAAAAGAAAATTTACGGAAAAAATCAAAACACACGATTGTCATTCCCCAAACCCGTATATATATATATATATATATATATATATATATATATATATATATATAGAAATAAACAACTCGTGCACACACACACACACACACACACACGCACACGAGGAAAGGCAGAAACTAGGTCATTTCGAATCGTCCCCCTAGAGACCTTTTTCTGACCGAGAGTCAACCTTTCTTCGTCTACTTGAACAAAAACCACCTTTCACAACAATTCTTATTATTATCATTATTATTATTATTATTTATTATTATTCTACAATGAAAATATTTTATATTTACGCGTAATTTGTATGGTGTCATATTCTTATAACTACATCTTAACTGCTTAAATCTTTGATTTTTAATATTTAGTGTTAGAAGTGAAAATTTAGCACAATTCATACTAGACCTCGATTGCTCACTATTTCATCGAGATAATTAAAGCTCAGGACCTGCATTGTCTATAAGATCTGCGGGAAACTCTGAGTAAATGGAAATATTATTTTCTCGAAAACTATGGGTGATAGAAAAATTCTGAAACCATATTTGGAATCAGTATCAAAAGTTCTATAAGAAACACCAAATAATTTTCAAGAAATGTTGTCCCCTAGTGTAATTTCTCGCCGAATTGGAAAGGTTTTCACTCCGCCTTAGACCCACAGTTTAACGTGGATTCAGAAATACATCTCGTCGATTGCTCACTATTTCATCGAGATAATTAAAGCTCATATACAGGACCTGCATTGTCTATAAGATCTGCGGGAAACTCTGAGTAAATGGAAATATTATTTTCTCGAAAACTATGGGTGATAGAAAAATTCTGAAACCATATTTGGAATCAGTATCAAAAGTTCTATAAGAAACACCAAATAATTTTCAAGAAATGTGTTCCCTAGTGTAATTTCTCGCCGAATTGGAAAGGTTTTCACTCCGCCTTAGACCCACAGTTTAACGTGGAAACCGAATGCTCTTTTAAAAATATAATTAGGATATATTTCTTTATTATAAAGTCCTCTCGATTACATTAGTGACTAATGATCCGGGAATAGTGGGGGAAAAATATTGACATGGTAAAGACAGCAAGGAGTAATACGAGCATTAAATCTATTGGAGAAAATATAAAGATGCCATTACTCGTCCGGACCCGTTATAGCGGATTGGTACACGTCATAGCTCCACCCAGCTACACTGGCAGCCAATCACTACGAACATCTGGTCTTTTGGGGCGGAGCTTGGCGATTGTGCATATAAAAGGGGATATTTTTCAGTTGGGAGTAACAGTAGCTATTTTCGCTTCAGTGAATAATCATTCCCTCCACCATGGACCTGTACGTCTCCCCGGATTTGTATGAAGAAAGTGACACTGCAGCATTAACGGCAATTAGTCTTTTTAACGCGATTGACCGTGATGAATTATTTCCAACGCAAACCGTTGAAGATATTTGCAGTGACGCTCCTTACAATCCGACGCAAGGGACTACCATAGAAATGTAAGTGACTATAATTCGATTTATATATATGGAGAGTTGTAGTATCTCGTCAAATACTTCATTTAGATACTAGCCAAAAATCGAAATTTTTTTTGGCAATCAATGTTATTTGGTTTTACCTCTTATACCCATTATGCTAAAATCGAAATTTTTTATGGTAATCAATGTTATTCCTCTTAAATGAACCAAAGATATCTTCACATAATGGGGATCTGTCTGTATACTCTGTATATGTTTTAAAAGAATGAACATTATTCCTTTAAGGTCCGATGAGGATTTGACACGTGTTATACAATCTTTTGAAGAATCTCGTGTCATGAACACGGAGGATATACTGATCAGTCAGCAATGTCACACATCCTCCACCATGGACCTGTACGTCTCCCCGGAATTGTATGAAGAAAGTGACACTGCAGCATTAACGGCAATTAGTCTTTTTAACGCGATTGACCGTGATGAATTATTTCCAACGCAAACCGTTGAAGATATTTGCAGTGACGCTCCTTACAATCCGACGCAAGGGACTACCATAGAAATGTAAGTGTCTATAATTCGATTTTATATATATGGAGAGTTGTAGTATCTCGTCAAATACTTCATACTACTCGCCAAAAATCGAAATTTTTTTTATGGCAATCAATGTTATTTGGTTTTACTTCTTATCCCCATTATGCTAAAATCGAAATTTTTTATGGTAATCAATGTTATTCCTCTTAAATGAACCAAAGATATCTTCACATAATGGGGATCTGCCTGTATACTCTGTATATGTTTTAAAAGAATGAACATTATTCCTTTAAGGTCCGATGAGGATTTGACACGTGTTATACAATCTTTTGAAGAATCTCGTGTCATGAATACGGAGGATATACTGATCAGTCAGCAATGTCACACCGAAATAATGTAAGTGTTTTTCGATCTTTTTAGGGTAAGAAGACAATATATTTTCATAAATTTATTAAATGAAAGAAATCAGTACAATAACCAACTACAGAATATACCGTTACAAATATACGAACAAAAACATTATACTATACAACGAGTACGTACAATTGGAAAACGGATTTTTATCTGTCTGCATACCATTTCATCGTTTCGGCGAGTGTGACACGGGTCAAATAAATTTAAAAAATTTATAAATTCTTTATCACATGACATATGCGTGAGAAATGAGACGCAGTACATTCCGCAAACATTACTAAAATATCCTTGTATACGAAATGGGTTCCATACAACTTCGGGAATATGTAACTGAGCGAGAAATTTTACAATAATAGGGTCACTCCAGGGTTGAGTACCGAGTGAATCAAAATAGTACAGGCGCTGTCTATTTTTAAAATAGACAGCGATCCAGTGAATCCCTTCATTACCGATGACATCTGTGTTCACAATAAGACTACCGCATTCTCGCGTACTTGGCAAACTCAATGTTTCATTCTTCGCAAACACGCCGATAAATTTGGAACGTGTGACTCGTTCCATTACTTTCTGAAGTGTATTAGCATCCATTTTAAAAGTCAGTGATAACGCTCCTAAATCTATCTACTTCTATTAGGGCTTGCGATTCGAGATATACTAGTACACTAATAGGAGCGTCTATAGGCTTGGCGAATTCCAGCCGCACTGAGATGTTTCCGCTCTGCTGTGGGGTTAAATGGGTATTTACGCTAGCAGATAAGTCAGGTGTAATGTCAAACGGATAAAGGTTAAATTGATCAATGAATTCTTCCTGCGTTACCCCATTACCAAGCTCATCACAATCACCTGCAATATGGGTCAGATTACTATAGGCTCTGGCACAAAGAGGTAACACAGCGTCTGATGAATAGTCCGTACCCATTGTTCCGCCCAAAGCAGTGCCATTAACGTATAGAGTTATATTTTTAAGTCCGAAATTCTCGAATTTAAAGGCACTCTTTTTATATTTTCCATTCACCGAAGCATGGTCCTGCATACCGATTAATATCCTTTTAGGAAGATTTCCCAGGGCAATGTTTTCTATCTGCTTCGATGCCAACCCTGCAGGAACCGTATATAGTTTGATTTGCACTCTGTTAATAGGATATTTCACTGTAGCGTTTAGTAAATTTTTCTCAATTTCTAGTTGTTTTGGTGAACTTAATTTCACACGCCGTACGCGGAGGTATGTGTCCATAATGTGAACCACAACGGGCTTTGCACCCTCCTCTTGATCAGCATCCAGATTTAAGCAGATCTCAGGACTCGTGCGGGTGAGCTTTATTTTCATATCCACCCCGTTGACAAGCAACTTCTCCTGGAAAGTGAAATCTGTGTGCAACCGTCCAAAACACTCGTATATTTTCTTTTTAGAATTTTTAAATTTGTCCTTTATACTATTTTCATCTTTAGTTTGATAATATCCCTCGGCACTTAAAAAGGTAGCCTTCGCTTCTTTGGAAAAGTTGAGGACATTTTCCAGATAGGCTCGTAGATGATAGTACCCCGTGCCTGCCGATATGTTGGTCTGATTTAAATATACGTCACACTGGTTGAATATGGAGTGCAGAAAGTTTGTTTCAGGGTATACAGCATATTTGTCATCGCAGACCGTTCCATCAGAATGGGCTATACGTAGCTTAGCGTACATGTGCACACAGCTTGGATCAAAAAAGTAAGGGCCTGAGCTGGGTATCACGAATTCTATAGGTGCACTCGGGGAACTAATTGTGTTTAAAGGGTTAATTGTAATAAAGTCACTGTGCTCAATAGAAACTTGGGTTGGAGGCAGCTCAAAAAGGGACAGCTCCGATTTACAGCATTGTGAACTACATGGGTGGATGAAGCGTGCCATGGCGAAATAGTGACTCCTCTCTCGACAAGTGGTAAACAAACTATGATTCATGAGATCAATGTCCTTAGCTTATATCAGTCAAAAAAGTGGTCAACCATAGGTTTCATTCGCTTACAGCACTTCTTTTTTGATAGCCTTTTACGTTTAATACCACGTGACCCCTTCTTCTTCCGGGGAGCCCTCTTCTTCTTCCCGCCACCACGCATTTTTCTCTTTGCATCTTTGATGATTTCGTCCCGTGTACGCTTTAAATGTTTTTTTAGAGCTTCTTTAGGTTTAGCCCCGGCCAATATGTCTTCTGCAGTGTTAAGGCCTGATTGTAGCGCTTTCCTTCCAGGTATCTGGCCCCCCTCTTCAGCAAAGGAACAGCCGTACGTAGTATGGATGAAAAAATGGATCCAAGTCCACTACCGCGCTGGTATCTCACCCCTCGATAGACGGTGAAAGGCTTTCTATCCATTATAACTCAGTGCGTCGAAAGTGTAGCTTCACTGTTAAGCTCCCGTTACCGAATGGGAAGTTTTCACCCTCAATCGTTCTTATATATATTGAGATATTGGTTATTAAATTAGTTGCGACATTCACATAATGGGGTCTGTCATATGTAATACTCAAACTCCTTCCTCTATGGTTGGGGATGTGAGCAATGCGCAGCAGGCGCGCCTGGGTATCCCCAACAAACTGGTGCTCCACTATATTACTGTAAATATAGCACATGTCTGGGGACCTTTCAGCCAATTTCTCCATCTTCAATTGATACATTAATCTGGACAAGTCATGCTGTGTCTCGTGAAATGTGTCTCTTTGGAAGACTGCGCTATATCGGCCATTGGCTAGAATTTGGAACTTTCTATGGTCTTTAATACGTCTGTTAGTCTTTGATTTTAGGATTAGTGTATGTGCAGGGTTGTTTACGATTTCGTATACTAAATCATTCGTAAGGTTTGAGTTTCTTAAACTTACGTTTAAGCCTCTCACAACATCCTCGGCCGAACCATATTGACCCGGTCCTAGTCTTACTTCTGTACTGTAATACCGTGCAATCTTAGTCCGAGCGATACGCATAGTTTCATCCATAGCTACCCCAGCTTTTTCACACTCGTCAATGTCTCTAAGAATCGTAAAAACGGTTTCTTTATGTTCAATATTTAAAAAGATGGTGTCCAGCTGAATTTCGCATATCCCCACCTCATACGAATCACGACCCAATTCAATGTGCTTGTGGAGTTCTGTTACAAAGTTGGCTAGTGTGTTGTTAGGGTGTACAGACAGGGACGAGGAGGACGGGAGTGTGACGTAGAAATGGTTAGGAGCCATGTTGCATACTATTTAAGCTTCATTATTGCATCAGCTTTTATATAGGTGTTGAAGCTTTCTGGGTACCCTAGCCATTTCACCAGGTACATTTTTCTCTTTCCTGAACCTTTGCTTCCTAAAATTTTCTCAATTTTAAACACATTTTTTCCTAAATTAAACGCAACTTTCTGCAATTCCTCGCGGTAAAAGCCTCCTGAGATTTCTTCCCCATTCAAATCTTCAATGTAATACATCATTATCTCACCTTTAGGTCTCATAGCCCTAACTTTAAAAATCTCGCGTGTCCATCCTTGCTCAAAACCCTTTGCGAATTTGTTCCCCGAACGCGACAGCCTTACATAATCATTGATTTTGAAGCGCGCAGAGTGTGGTGGTGGTGGTGATCCATCTCTTCTCGGGAGCGTACCTCTTTCTAAAACTTCGTTAGGTGTTGTCCCAATCGTGCGATGGTGTGAGCGGTTGTAGGATGATGCCAATGATTCCAGAATGTCTAGAAATCTGTATGTGTTTTTATGTGTAAAATAACGGTGCATGCGTTCCTTTATGGTGCGCTGAACTCTTTCAGCTAAAGAAGCCTTATGTATAGAATTGGTTGTGTAATAGCTGATATTAAACTCTGTCAACATGTTCTGAAAAGCACGGCCTATAAATTCCTTCCCCATATCCGTACAAAAATAGCCAGGAACCCTGTTTTCTTTTAACATTAGCGTTTTGGTGGCTTTAGCTACTGTTTCAGGTGATTTATTTTTCAGAGGAACTAGCATGTCTGTTAAATCTGCTTGCCAAATAGAATCAATCGAGGAAGCCATTGTCTTGGCTGTTTTAAACCTTTTCTCACAGGCTTATGAAGCGTATAAGCGTCCTGCTCCCTCAAAAATCTTTCAACATCTTTTTTTCCTACTCCGTAAACACTTCTGTACAGTCTATCTACGCCGCCGTAAGAGGATGGGTTAGAAATGTCATAATAGCGTTTAGTTAATACGTTAGGCATTTGCGTATTTTAGAGGCACGTGGGTAGGGTTGGTTTAACCTCTTCTTGCTCCTCTTCAAAGGTGTTACGGCCGGGGGTGACGGCTCCTTCAACTGTGTCACATACGTTGCATGTTCCAAGTCTTTTAACCTGTTCAGATTTCCTATCAACGTTTTAGGGACATTTATTTGTTGTAGTCTTGCTTTAATATGCTTCCATCCTGATGGTGATGGCCTATCCCACTTTCTCACCACATCATGGACAATGTCTACGATATTCGATCCCTGTACCTTTGATCCTTCCACAATGAGCTCGCCTGTATCGGTCCATTGTATGGCTGGATCCTCATTCAATAGATTATAAAGACTTAAGCCTTTACTCATCAATGTATGTGGGAGGGTGCTTTTTAATACATGTTCGATATGGTGTGTGGCTAATCTTTTTGGTTGGTCAGCTGTATCGTCGGGCACAGATCCTATGTCGCCATATCCATCGTCCCCCGTGCTGTGCCTAATAACCACAGGAATCTCTGTAGGGCTCTTATAATTTTCGTACTCGTGAAGAAATTTCTGAAGAGCTTCTTGGTATAAGACTCTTTTCTAATCAGGTGTTTTTTCACTGTTTAATAGGGCCAGCAATTCGCTTTCCATTCTTTTAAGTCTGCTTTTACGGGGATCTAGATCCGTGTCTGGATTCCTTTGCAGTGAAGCGTACACCTCGTGGGGAATCACTACCACTTTCTTCATTATATTAATCTAGTCAGTAAAGGACCCAAAACTGAAAATAAGATAGGAAGAAATGACCCTCCTGTTTGTATAATAATTCGTTTTTTCTTCGCTACAGTTTGACTTTTACGAGCGAGCGCACGTATTATGTTCTTGTAGCGGCGTAGGCGAGCCTTCTGATGGGTTTTCATTGATACATTGCAATTTATAACGTTAAGACAGATTTCGCAGATGCATTTTAAAAAGTCGGCGTCGATATTTTTAATAAACGTCTGCTGCATTGCCCGGGGCAGTCGATGATAGATTTTTATTAATTCACGGTATTTCTTTAGTCTCTTTGTCATTCTGGAATATACACCGTTTCAGGCTCGTTTGGAAATATATTCGTTCGTAGAAGCACTCTAAACGTGTTTCGCGGATGAAGGTCGCAAAGCAAATATCCGTAACGCGTGCTTGTAGCTTCTTTATAAACTTCCAAAAACTCCTTACGCTGATTCGGGAACATTTGATTGGCTAATACCCCAATTTGTGATACATCTCTACGTTGCGCGAATAAGACTAGATATTGCGTATTTAACGACACATCGCGCATGTATCTATTTTTGAAAAATAGATTCTGATTGATGAAGAACACGCTTATGTTAAGATGGTGGGAGAATACTGTAAATGTCTCGGCAAACGTTTTATCCATCTCCAACATGAGATCGTCAATTACAATGATTGTATGTTCATTTCCCTTTAACGAATTAACGTCATATACGCCTTTGTGGAACAAAATATCATCTTGGTACTCGTTGAACACTGATTGATACGTCGAATAGCACCATATAACTTTATGCACAAATTTCGAGAACATCTCTCCCTTTTCTTTAATGATTTTAAGCATAAACACAGTTTTACCACATCCTGTAGGTCCAGATATAATACATGTGGATGGGCTCGTGAATCTGAATTTTTCTACAGAGTCCATTTCTAACACGTCACACTCCTAAGTGGGTCATTTACAAAATATTACAAATTTTGAGTGCTGTTCCTTATATTTTGCTTTCTTCTCCCACAGAACCGTGAATGACGATGAGGTAGAGCACCCCATCATTGACATTACGGATGACCTCGACGACAGTGTAGTTGTGATCTCCTCCCCTGCCAACGAACCCTCACCAGCGATACCGGTAGCACGTCCAAAGCGGAGGTATGAGAACCCCACGTCAGGTATAAAGCGACCGAAATACGCGCCTGTTGCAGCGGTAATAGATCCCCAACCCTCAACCTCTTACGCAACAACCCCCCAGCAGCACCTCCCGCTAATATATCCCCTTATTCATCCGCCACAGTTGCCCCCCGTTCTGTTAAGTCTACAATAATAGATCCCCAACCCTCAACCTCCTACGCAACAGGCCCCCCAGCAGCACCTTCCGCTAATATATCCCCTAATTCATCCGCCACAGATGCCCCCCGTTCTGTTGAGGATGTTATAACGTTCGAGTTGGTGCGCTCCGCAGCCCCCACCCCAGCCTTGACTAGAAATCGGTATAGAGTCAGGGTCGACCCTAGAGCCATGTATAGCAATGGAATTGAGCGCGGGCTACGCCGGGTTGTACAGCGTATTGTAGAGTTTGCTCTTCAGAACGCGACGAGCGTGAAGTCAGGACGAGTCTGTCCTTTGGATTCGGGTCAGATGACGGTGATGTAGACGATTATTGGGTGATAGTGCCATTTAGACGTTTGGCGGCTGAAGATGTAGAATATATATTAGGCGTATAATGCAAGCCGCCCAAAGTAGTATAGCCTTTAATATGGACAACTTCACGGTAAATATTGATCGTGTATTCCGTGTTGCGGGTCATAGTGCCATACCGTATACTCTTAACTTCAATTCTCCGATATTTACCGAAAGCATATAAACGTCGATCGTGGTTGCGGCTTTATAGCAGTACTCTTAGCACGTATGTTTACTGTACAAAATACACAGGCCCAAAAATTTGGTTGCCTACGGTCGTGGAGCGTGCCCGTAAACTAGCTGTAGACTGTGAACTTGAATTTGACTGTAATATGGGTCCTGAAGAGTTGAGAAGGGTAGAACAGGAAATGAATGTCCGTATAGTTGTATTTGGGCTGGATGATCGTCGTAGGACTGTGTATGTTTTTAAAAGCTGTGTGAGAGATCGTACAAGACCCCTACTTATTTTAGGATTGTCAGGGACAACGTATCTCCCCATCCGTAATATAAGGTGGCTTTACGCGAGTTATGACAAAAGTCGAAAATATGGGAGACATCATGATTTGTGTAAGGGGTGCCTCGAGTTTGCGGATGATATTGTGAGACATTGTAAAGAATGTCACATGGTATGTGAGCAGTGTAAAAGCACCAAATGTGAAAGCCGTGTAGTTGATGCTGAGAAGAGAGACTGTGATGTGTGTAGACGCACATTTTTCAATAATAGCTGTTTTGATTTCCATAAATCAATTGGCACGTGCAGGAAAATGAGAATCTGTGAATGTGGTATGTTTCACACAATGGATAATTGGGGAAATTTAAGCACAAGTGTGACGTAATTCACTGTCCTACATGCCAGGAGGAATATAAGGCGGATGGAGTAAAGCATGTATGTTATATGAAAGATGCTAAGCCTAAAAATAACCCTTGTATAACTGTATACTACGATATAGAAACATATACGAACGCTGAAACCAAAGAGGTAATTCCACATTTACTTGTGAGCCAGACCATCTGTGATGAGTGTATGGGTATCGAATGTGACGAGTGCCCCAAATGCGGTAAACGGACAAACGTTTTTAAAACGAATGTCCGCGATAGTCCTGTGAAACTATTTGTGTCCTATATTGTCAAGTTAGCCGACAAGTTCAAAAAAATGACTGTGTATATTCTCGCCCATAACGGGGCAAAGTTTGACACGCAGTTCCTTTATAAGGAGTTGCTTGAACACGAATCCTCTGAGATATTTACAGGTGATCCATTGAAAAGAGGCAACAAATTAATACAGATGCAGATAAGAGGCAATGTACAATTTAAAGATACTTTATTATTCACACCTTGTAAATTAGCAAAGCTACCCAAGGTGATGGGAGTAGCAGCTGAAGTTTCCAAAGGATACTTCCCTTACACTTTCCTCACCAGCGAGACTTTAAACTACGTAGGCCCACCACCGCCCAAACATTATTTTGACTGTATGGATGAATGTGAAGACTTTGATCGATACTACAACAGTTTTAATGAAAGTAACCCTTATAATATAGCTGATGAATGTGAGCGTTATTGCGTGAATGATGTGCGCGTGCTTAGAGTATGTTTCCAGGCCTTTAGAAGGATGTACATAGCCCGTTTCAAATGCGATCCACTGCAAGTCGCAACCACCATCGCATCATTATGTTTTACGGTGTTCAAGAATAACTTCATGCCTAAAGACACCTTAGCCATTATTCACCGAAACAACCCCCGCAGTTACGGACACAAGGCTATTTACTGGCTCATACACCTACAGCAACAGACAGGTGTATACATAAAGCACGCCCGCAACACGGGTGAAGTACCCATTAAGATTAATGGACGTGTTTTTTGGGTTGATGGGTTAAGTGAAAACCGTGTCACTGGTGTGAAGACTGTGTACTCCTTTAACGGTTGCTGGTGGCATGGATGCCCCCGTCCTGAGTGCGGAATCGCCGGAGATATCCACGGTAAATCTCCTGCCGACTGTCTTGCATGGACCCGCACCCGCGATCAACTTATAGGATCACAGTTCACTCACAAAGTCTTGTGGGAGCATGAATATGATGCACGGATGGAGACAGACGAGGTGTACCGTGAGGAAATAAACACGATCAAGCGTCTCAATGGTGCTGGATCCTCTCAAATGTGGTGATAGCTTGTTTGGAGGACGTACAAATCCATTCAGACTATACTTTCCACCTACGGAGGGCGTGAAGCTCCATTACTACGATTTCTGTTCTTTATACCCATACGTGATGAAGAACAATCCGTACCCCGTGGGCGCTCCTGAGAAACTGGTGGGACCTAACCTGCCATCCATCAATGAATTTTCAAGAAATTTGAATGATCGTTACTTTGGGCTCTCTTTCGTAGACGTACTCCCCCCACGCAATTTATGGATGCCAATCTTACCTGTCGTTATCGACGACAAGCTCATGTTTCCCCTGTGCGTGAAGTGCGCGGAAGAGGATAACGGCGATTGTAACCATATACCCCACCAGCGTAAGATCAGAGGCGTATATACAAGTCCTGAGCTGGCCCTAGCCGTACGCCATGGTTATAGAATACTGAAGATACATGAGGTGTGGAGGTTTCAGAAGCTACCCAACCTTTTCACACCATATATAAACGCCTTTTTGAAGGATAAGGTTGAGGCATCAGGGTATCCGCGAGGAGTTGATACCGAAGATGAAAAGTCTGCCTATATTCAACGTTACCGCGACCGCGAAGGTATACAACTTGATCGTGCCCAAATTGTAAAGAATCCTGGCAAGCGCTTTAGTGCAAAGTTGTGTCTAAACAGTCTATGGGGAAAATTTGCGCAGAATACCGGCAAAGGGAACATTCATTTGGCACAAAGTTATAGTGATGTCTGGGATTATGCCAATGCTCCCGATAAAGAGGTCATGGAGATCGTGAATGTAGGTAATACTTACATAATAAAGTACAACAACACTGAATTGGCCACAGATACCTCAAGGGTTACAAACATACCTGTGGCCAGCTTCACAACAGCCTACGCCCGTATAAAACTTTGGGGTCTATTGCATTCTCTTGGGCGGAGAGTATTGTATGCCGATACAGATAGCGTGATATTCACAGAGAGGGAGGGTGAATACATGCCCGCTATTGGGGAGTTCCTCGGCGAACTCACTGATGAGATCAAGGATGAGTATGGGGACAACGCATACGCCGACTCTTTTGTCTCAACAGGACCTAAAACTTATGGGGTACGGGTCAGGGTGGGGGAGGAAATGAAATATATCGTGAAGGCAAAGGGTATTACGCTCAACCATGCGAATCGGCGGGTTGTTAACTTTGAATCGTTGAAGGATCTAGTATGTTTGGACGATGATGAGGGCGAACAAACTCCCCAACTAATTGTAGGCACCCACAATTTTCGGGCGCAGAAGCTGGGGGGTGAAGGAACTTAGGGGTACGAAGGTGTGCCGTAACACCTATAGGAAACGTTACCAGTTACCTGGTACCTATGATACCGTACCCTTTGGATACCATAACGTATGATGCTTCTATTGTTAACTCACACGTATTTGTCTTGTATATAATCGTATCTATTGATTTATTACACGTATTTGTAAATATATATATAACTTGAATATCTCGTTTATTAAATCGTATTTGTAAATTATATATATATATATATATATATATATAATATATATATAACTTGAATATCTCGTTTATTAAATAAATCATGTTTCAATTAGCGTTTCACTTTCTCCTTTGTGTGTGTGTGTGTGTGCGTGCGCAGGTGAAAGTTCTAAGCTCCGCCCACTGTAAGACCGTGAGTCATGCTACTATCTGGGAGTCCCTGCGTGGTCAGTCGACTGCAGTAAGCCCGAGAGATCAGACGTGTATTCAGAAGAAAAGATCAGACGTGTATTCAAATGGCTACCTTTAATATTGCTTGTACAACGTTTATGAAATGGTATTCAGCAAAGTGCCAGGATGTGGTGGATACCGAAAAACTTCCTATTCCTCCCTCCTATGTCTCTTTTAAAAACACATTGGATTGTGCGAAGTTCCAAGATGTACAAATACTCTACGGATGTTCTGGTGAGACCGTTGAAGGCTTTCGTTGCACAGACGATGTGCTGAAGTATGCTGCAGAGCTAAACTTTATAAAGTCTCACATATACCGTGAAGTAAAAGAAACAACGCGTGCAGAAGAGAAGCAGCAGGTATGGATAATGAGTCTTGCGGATGGGTGGTGTGACAAGCGGTATTACGTCATGCTACACCATGTCGATTACTCATACCCTACGACTGAAAATGTGAATCTCGTGATCATGGACAATCTTAAGTATTTTTATCACTATATTAATGTATATCATGATGAGGTTCGTAGTGAGGTTGTGGCTAGTTCCCTGCGTGAGTTTTTAACAGACTTTAGAGACGAGTATCGTTTGATGGGCAGAAAGGAAAAATATGAGCATATGTTCCTCTCAAATAGTGCGCCGGAGTGTGAAGATGTTTAGTAAAACATAAAATGTGCCTAGTTCTTACCCTGAGGTAAACTGTCTGGTGCGTAGGCTGGTAGTGATGAAATTAATTCTTGTACCGGAAAAACAAATATGTACAACAATTCGGTACGACTCGCGGATCATACGAACAAGCCCATTCACGTATCATCGAGTCAGCCGCCCGTCGAACCGTTCCTGCCTACCTGCGTGCCTCACACGGCTCATAGTTATCTCAGAGCTTGAGCCGAGTGGACGTGCGCTCCTCGAATACGATGGAACTTCCTTTGAGCAGCATTCTCAACGCCTCGTACGATGTGTCCGTGACGAAATCGTTGCGCGTGTTCAGGCGTAAATCCGGTACCGTTAGCTATGTACTGGAAACGGAATGTAGACAAACAAACAAACGGGTTTATTTAAGTGTCGAGGAGATGAATAGAATCTTCGTGATAGTTGAGAAGTGGAGTGAAGATCGTTATAAAATACCTGCTAACGTAGGTACAAGAAGAGAGCAGATTAGTGACGCACCCTCATACGCCGTTGTATGTACGTTGTGTATAAATAACGATCGGCCGTGCATTGATATACGGCTGATGTGGAAGAATGCTTCTGATAATAACGCTCTTGTTCCTACGCGAAACCGTTTCATCCTCGACAGAATGTTTGAAATCGTCGGATTCCGCAAGCTGAAACCTATATTAGACGCGCGTGTTACGGATATGCTTTATTTTGATACAGTACTTGAATACGCATACACCGCTCTGCTCGATGGGTTTACCGAGTGTAGGGCTGGTGAGAATGGTCTAGTGCTGGACGTTTATTTAAAAAGTTTAGACTCTTTGAAATACCATGAACTTTGGTACAAAGCAATTGATCGGTACAAGGCTGAGCTCACCTACACCGTTCACCCTGAAGAACTATTTCTTTATATAACGCGCAGTTGTCGTAACGATTTAGAAGATTATTTCAATTGCCGCTATGTTGAGTGAGTTCACGATTGAAAAGCTCGAGTCGGTAGAAATAAACCCTCGATTGGAAAAGCGTGTTTATAAACTTGTGTTTAATAATGTAGCTAACGATGAACTCTTTGTGCGTGCTTTTGATTGTATTCTAGACGTATTTAAAGATGATTTACCAACCGGTTGTAAAGTGGGAACAAAAATAGTACTGAACGATATGAAAGCCCTTCATATCGAATACAGGTTTCCCTATACTTTAAGCGGTGAAATATTATTAAGCCGCATATACTGCGTAATGCAGAGCAATAATGATGTAATTGTAAACTCGATTAAATGCGAGTTTAATATTTTGAAAAAAAAGTGAAATGTATTTATATATTTTGCGTGATATTTCTCCTGTACTGTTATGATTATATACATATTTCTATTATTATTGAAATGTATTTATATATTTTGCGGATATTTCTCCTGTACTGTTATGATTATATGCATATTTCTATTATTATTGAAATGTATATTTATTTCTATTTGAAATGTATATTTATTTTATATATATCTCCATAATTGTGTGTATATATTTCCTGTACTGTTATGATTATATGCATATTCCTCAATTATTATTGAAATGTATATTTATTTTCTATATATTTATAATAAAAAGAATGATGCAATGTTGTTTTACTTAATTCTAATTGTTACGCCTTCTAAACCTACTACCGGTATTCTAAATGTATACAATGGTATCGCTAAAAAGTGGTATCTGGCAACTGAATACATGGCACGAAATCTTTTAATTGGAGACAACTCACCATAATAATGCTAAAAAGTGGCATCTGGCAACTCAAGCCAATTACGTCTTCTAAGCCAATTGGCTGATTAGTCGTATATAATAATGTATACAATGATATCGCTAAAAAGTGGTATCTGGCAACTCTAGCCATTTACGCCTTCTAAGCCAACTGGCTGATTAGTCGTATATAATAATGTATACAATGGTATCTGGCAACTCAGTCTTCGATTAGAATTAAATATATAGCACAAACTGAATACATGGCGCTATCTGGCAACTCAAGCCATTTACGCCTTCTAAGCCAACTGGCTGATTAGGAGCCTATAAAACAACGCCTACTCGGCTGAAGTCTTAATATGCACTTGGCTCCTGCCAGGTGAACACCTCTCCTCCTTTCTCTCCTTTCTGGCCCTTTGGGGGGAATAGCTTGGGGGAGAACTCCGCCTCCAAGTTGCATGCCCCTTGCAACCCCGGTTGGCAACAAAGGGCAGTACTCTTTTTTTTTTTTTTTTTTTTTTTTGCAACACCCCCACCCCCCTTTGCAACATTACGTAATCACTTGCAACATTCTTGCACTCTAACCTTTTGCGGCTATACTACTAGGTGAAATAACCAATATTAACCGATTAGGTTAATTGAATACCCGGTTAGGTTAATTGAATGCCTGGTTAGGTTAATTGAATGCCCGGTTAGGCCAACTGAACGCCCTTGATGATTGGTTAGGTTAAATCGTGGGATTTTCGTTAATTTAAACGAAAATGACGAGAGCAAACTTTTCTGGTTAATTTTGAGGTGTTTTTTACGAAACTGCGATCCGTTTCCTGTGCAACTGCGTAGTTTGTTTTCGAGATGACGATATCTCGAAAACTACGCATTTGCACAGGAAACGGATGGAAGATTCGTGCAAAACACCTCAAAATTGACCAGGAAAGTTTTTTCTCATCATAAAAACAGACTGGGTGTAAAAATGAATATAGGGTGTCCCCAAAAATACTATATACTCTTTATAGCATCATATATTTTATAATTTAAAAAAAAACCAAACAATATATTGTTATAGCAATTGCCAATGAAAGGTAAATTAGTAATCTAAGTGATCAAAATGTTATAGCGAGTTGTTTGCATATAAAATTTAATTAACTACGCCAAGTGCTCAAAATGTTCTCCGGCGGCATGAATGCACTTTCAATACAACAAAATCGTGTGGTCTGATGAAGCTACCTTCAAGCTGAATGGCACAGTAAATCGACACAACTGCAGGTACTGGTCACTTGATAATCCACACGTTTATGTGGATAAACATGTTAATTTACCAGGATTAACAGAATGGTGTGGTTTATCATCCAGGGGTTTGGTTGGACCATTTTTCTTTAATGGGACAGTTACCGGTGCCGCATATCTCGACATGCTGCGGACAGAAATTATACCTGCAGTTCGGAAGTTGTTTGGAAACGACGACTTTTACTTTCAACAAGATGGAGCCCCCCCTCATTATCATTGTGATGTCAGAAGGTACCTCGAAGAAACGTTGCCTAACCGTTGGATAGGACGAAGAGGAAGCGTTGAGTATCCTCCACGTTCACGGGACTTGACTCCACTTGATTTTTACTTGTGGGGCTACCTGAAGGATGCAGTTTATGGTACAAGACCTGCAACACTCGAACACCTTAAGGATGCAATTAGGGAAAAGTGCGGGACCATCACAGCATCCACATTAGTCCATGTCTGCGAATCAGTTAGTCGACGCATTCAAAAGTGCATTCATGCCGCCGGAGAACATTTTGAGCACTTGGCGTAGTTACTTAAATTTTATATGCGGACAACTCGCTATAACATTTTGATCACTTAGATTACTAATTTACCTTTCATTGGCAATTGCTATAACAATATATTGTTTGTTTTTTTTTAAATTATAAAATATATGATGCTATAAAGAGTATATAGTTTTTTTGGGACACCCTGTAGTTACCGAAATATGTAAGAAATATGTAAGATTGATATTTGATTAATTAATAATGATAGAACCATCAGATTCAATTTAGCAGCGTTATTCTAAGTGACACAAAAGCCATTTTTAACACATTTGCGATACAGAAAACGGTATTTGGTTTAGTGGGGGGGAGGTCTAAATTAAATATGTTTGTTTATGTTCATTCTCCATATTTAAAACATAACTTGTAAGCAATGAGGACTAGCATCGTTGATTAATATAATTTCTTTACAGTAGCATACTAACCCACATTTTCCAACAGCTGGCCGTAATTATGCAAATGGGAAAAGGAATGCAATATTTGCATGACCTTATAATACGTTTCAGAACGCCTGGAATAGAAGTTGTTGGATATGCTTATGTGTACATCGAGGGAAGAACCCTAAACATCATCGCTGCAAAGAAAACTGGATAAAAATATAAAACTCAATTGGTTTTTCTCATTAACAAGCTAAGAAATCTGCTGCTAGTAATTCGGCAAAATACGCACTGCAAGGAATCGTACACACAATTCACTTAGATAACATGTTATGCAACTTTCATAAATCGAATGCCATAGTTGCAGGTGACTTCAACATCAATTTGCAATCTGAAACAATCTCTCATAAATTTTTAAACTCAATGATTCTTTCTATCTTAGTCATTCTATTACCAACCCACTTGAGTCTGCAGCTATGACAATCGAATGACAGAATCTACGATTGATAATATATTTGTAAATAGCAATGCCCTCGTAAATTCTGCAATTATAACCACTAAAATCAGTGATCATTTTCCTACTTACGCTATATTCAATAACATTGGTCAAGTTGCGGAAAAAACAACTATTGATTACCGAATATTCTCAGAGGTTAACAAAAGAAAATTTATTGGGGCTGTAGAAAATATTCGACTTGATTGTGACGAACCTTTAAATGATCCAGATCATATGTTTCAGTTCTTCTATGACACCTTATTCCATATTTTTAATATTTGCTTTCCTTTAAGGAGAAAAACAGTTTCGCCCCAAAGTTTCGCAAATCCATGGATCACTCCAGGAATTATCACTTCAGTAAAGAACAGAGATAAATTATTCAAATTGCAATTACAGAGCAAAATTCCTAAAATACAATATACTCAATACAGAAAAAAATTAACTAAAATAATCAAAATTGCAAAATATAACTATTATAACAATCAATTTTCCAAACATAAAGGAGACATGAAAAACACTTGGACAACCATAAACAAATTTAATAAAGAAATTAAATGTTCATAATAAAGAAATTGCTGATGATACTGCTATTGCAGGCTCTTTAAATGCACATTTTACTTCAATAGCGGATAATCTTCGCTCACAATTAATAAATAATGATCACTCACCTCTAGAATATATGCCACTAGGGTGTGTCAATTTTAGGGAGCAAAGTGAAATCCTGAGATTTTCAAAGACTACTAGTGACCAAATGATGCATTTGTATGTGCTAAATCGAAATATGGCTTTAAAATCCAGATTTGACCACTTCTAGCTACTTATATTTGAAGTTGAAGTTTATGAAAAATCAGCAATTTTTGCAAGTATTTTTTTTAGGATATATAACTACATTTTACATACATTACATAAAATTAAAGATTTGGATTGTATTTCAATATAAAAACTTAGAAATATAGATAGGTTTCTTGAACTTTGCCAAGGATGCCATATATAACTACATTTTACATACATACAATTCAAGACATTTTGATTGTATTTCAATATTAAAACTTAGAAATATAGGTTGGTTTCTTGAACTTTGCCAAGGATGCCATGTCTGCCTTGCTCTTGTTCCTGGACATGAGCTCCCTACTGACCACCTGGCCACTGATGTACGCCTCCCTCCTCTCTTGTGAGTAACATGTTGTGCTGCTTCAGTTGTCATCCTTACACCCTCTCTACTGACTGTGTGTGTGAGGGCCATGCAGGAACTTCCATTGGTCTATCCAGAAACTCCTTGATTGCAGCAGTGGTGAGGGAGCAGGTCAGAGGAGGCTCAGTCACGCCAGAGTTCCAGTCAATAAGCTCCGAGAGTTTGGTGGCATCTGGGTTGATGTCTGGAGTCTTCCTGGGTCTGACACTGCAGTCTCCTACCTGTGTGTCCTGATCTCCTTCACCTCTGATTTCCAGTATCCTCTTCACTGCCTCCCTCCTCTCCTCCTCCACCTCACTGCACAGCATGGCCTGAAGCACAGCCTCAGAGTGTGCATACCAGGCTGATCTCTTCACTGTAGGCATCACTATTCCTATCACCTCCTTCTTCTGACTTCTGAACGGCTCCAGCTGGTAGAGTACATGCCTGGGACCCTCCACCCAGCTGTGACTTAACTTGATGTTGAACCAGTTTGGCATGTAGACTCACACTATGAATTCCACAATTATCCTCAGATTCTTCACGTTCCTACCCTTCAGCCCATGTTTGGAAATCCACAATCTGCAGAACCTGAGAGCCGTGGTGAGCCACCTACTGTGACAGACTGGCCCAATCTCCAGGAGAGCTAGACTCTGAGGTACCTCTCCCGATCTGATAGCAGTGATGATTCTGTAGCCATATGATTGGTCTGTGCTGAGGTCCTTGACTACCTCCTGACTGAAATGGGGTAGAGGAGGACCATCAGTGATACTCGTGAAGTTTGGGTTGATCTCCAGCTCAGCGAGAGTGTCTAACATCTTCCCTAGGGGCCCAGACCACTGTGTTGCTCACTGTCTTGCCATCCAGTGCAGTCACCAGGTGTCTGAGACTCAGCTCCCCAGTGTGCAAGTCACAGACAATCCACACCAACTTCCTGCTAAGCTTGGCCTCCACATAATGCATTACTCCTCGCCCCCCAGCCAGTATTCACATTAGTACTGTCACCTCCTATGGCCAAAAGGGTCTGGTCTGCTCCTCTCTCTCTTAGCCAGTTCACCAGATGATCAGCAATGACCTCAGCATGACTTCTCTCCTCTGCAGCTTCCTCTGGTACAAAATGCCACAAATATTTCCCATCTGGTTCACTGCACACTGTATAGTGTGCTTCCTTAATGAGGCCAGGAAACTGCTTGTCAATGTCCTCAGCTTCCATCATCACTTTGGTGTCATCTCTTTTCCCATCAAAGAAGATACAGGGGATGCCATTTTCCCTAATCTCTTCATCAAACGACTTGACCAGCTCTTTAATCAGTCTCTCCTGAGCCCTCCTCACCTTATTGTGGTCAATCACCAGTGCTGTGTCAAACTCTGTGATAAGACCAGCATCAATCCAGGCAGCAGTGGCAATCTCTGCAGTCTCTCTCAGCCCAGTGTGATGTCTCAAGCTAGCCAGAGCTATGTTGGTGATATCTTCAGTGTTGTATTTCTTCTTCTTAGCCACAGGCAAGGAAGAAGTTGTCGCAGCCTTTGGTATGAAGTCTTCGTCCTCCTCTCTCCTCGCTGTCTCCTCCAGTATATCTCCAGTCTCCTCCAACTCCATCTCCAGCAGTGACTCCTCCCTCAACTCCCCTTTTTTCTTGGCTGCTGACTCCTCTGCCTTCCTCCTCCTCTTCTCCTCGGCCTTCCTTCTCTGCTCCTGTCTCTGTAGCACTGCTTCCTGTCTCCTGGTCTCAGGTGATCAGCTAGATCCATCTGGTGTGCCCCCACTCTGCCCACCTTTTCTCTCTGACCTTTAATGAAGGCAAGCTCCTACACTGGTATCTTCTGGTCGCTCCTGCAGCGGCAGTCAATGTGAACCTCACTGTTGCACACAAGGTTGCACCCAAGCTCACTGCAGCTCCTGATCACACAGTGACAGGTCAAGATGTCCACCAATTTGTCCACTTTCATCATGAACCTATCTTTGACCTCTAGCTTCACATTGCCAATGGACACCTTCACTGCCTCATCCCACAGTGCCTTCACTTTAGCCCTCATCCTGACCTCAGTTTTGATTATAGGTCCTGTGGATAGAGCGTTGGCCTTTCTCCACTGAGCCAGTAGCCCTGGAACAATGCCGTTGTTAATCAGGTCATTAACTGGGTAATTCCTCCTGTCTTCCTCTTCATCTCTCTCCTCAACAAACCATACCTCAGTAGATCTCTGGCTATGGGCAGCTCAGCAAGGGGAAGTTCCCTCCTAGTTCACACCAAATGACTTAGGTGACAACTTGATTTGCTTCGGGTTCTGATTTCTTTCTGACTCATCCTGTAGACCTGTGAACAAAAGAAATGTCATTGAAATTTGGATAGGCCTACTGATTATGATTACATAAAATTAAGTTAATTGAAATTCTTAATATTTTCTATAAGCTCAGATAAAAGGTGTTGTTATAGGTACAAGACTTAATTATTCAAGTAATGAAAATTTCACATATCTATCATTTCAAAATATATAGAAAGTTTGGGTCACACATAACATTTCGAATAATTTGAATTACACAATATTTACATTACGAAGTAATCAAAATTGTCAAAAGGAGGGAAAATACATGCATTCATAATCAAAACTCCAGCATTTGTGACTATGTGAAACTTAGAAACCATACTGCACACCAAAAATAACCAAAGTTGACCACACATATCAATGGCACATTGATATACGATGCTACAATCATATTTATTTTATATTTCAAACCTTTATGGTCAAATATAAGTAGGTAAATGGCTTTTTTAAACAACACTAAAGATATTTCTAAGTTTGCTAGATAATATGACATCATTTGAGCATTAGTAGTTTTTAAATTGTTGACTACTAAAATTGACACACCCTAATATGCCACCCAGCCCACTAAATTCGTTTTCTTTTGTTCCTGCTCCTCTACTGATGCCCAGAATATTATTGGTAAATTAAAAAAAACAAAAAGTAGCATTCATAACATTCCTGTACCTATATTGAACCTTGTTAAAGATAAGATATCTCTAACTTTGGCTAAAATAATTATCAATCAGAGTATTTCCAAAGGAATATTCCCATCGATGCTAAAAACTGGTTGTGTAACACCCCTTTTTAAAGGGGGTGATCCAACACTAGCAACAAATTACAGGCCGGTGTGTTTATTATATGTGTTCAGCAAAGTTTTTGAAGAAATTGTAAAAAGTAGAATGCAGGGATATTTAGAATCCTACAATTTATTACCTCCAAATCAATATGGCTTCCGTAATAATAAAACAACGGAAATAGCTTTTTTAATTAAATCTTATGGGAAATGTAATATAGCTAAGGAGAACAAAGAAATAATGATATCAATATTTATGGATTTGAGTAAGGCGTTTGATGTAATAGACCATAATATTCTACTTAATAAATTATATTGTTAAGGCTGTAGAGGAGCAATCAGTGATTGGTTTAAAAGTTATTTGTCCAATAGATATCACTTTGTATCAGTAAATAAGGTTTGCTCAACTAAAGCGCTTGTCAAACATAGTGTGCCACAGGGCTCAGTTCTGGGTCCACTGTTATTTTTATTATATATAAATGACCTTCCACGTTCATCTGATATATTGAACTTCATAATGTTTGCAGATGATACAATTGTCTCTTTTTCTTGCAAAGATGTTAATACAGCTAAGAATATATTTCATTCAGAATTCATCAGTGTAGCGAAATGGATGACCACCAATAAACTCTTCCTAAATACCAGTAAAACAAATTTCATGATTTTTACTAATGAAAGAAATGTATATTTTGATGAACTTAATGTTAATGAAATCGCCATAAAGGAGTGTACTGTAACAAAATTTCTTGGTGTAATGCTAGATAAGAACTTGCAATGGAGTGATCATGTAAATTATATCGCGAAAAAGATTTCAAGGAGCGTTGCTATATGTTTTAACTTAGAAATGTAGTCCCTAAACAAGTTTTATTGACTCTTTATCATACCTTGTTCTTCCTTATATAACATAGTGCACCCTTGTTTGGGGAAACTCCGCTAACAACTCATTAAATGGTATCTTTGTCATCCAAAACGAGCAATAGGTTATTATCTGATGCTGATTTCCTTGATCACTCTAGTGCATTATTTAAAGAGCTAAACCTACTAAAGCTCAACGATATAACCAAACTGGCACATTTTATTTTTATTTACAAGTATAAGAAAATCATTAATTTCAATGGGTTAATAGATATTTTGTAACTCATCAAGAAATCCCCTCGTATCAGACCAGAAATAGATCAAAGCTTGTTATACCTCAATTTAGATTGTCTTCATCTCAAAAACTGCCCATTTTCATTGGATTGAAACTATGGAATGATTTGCATGCCGATATAAAAAATATTGTGAATGTAAATTTGTTTAAAACCAAGTTGAAATCCCGATTAATAATGGCATACTAACAAAAATCTAGGATTAATGTCCACTAATATTGTCTAATATTGTCCATTAATGTTGTTTAATATTGTAATACATGTTTTAACTATTAATAATACTTATTTACTTATTTATTTATTTATTTATTTATTATTATTAATCAATAACAACTAGCTGCTTATTTTTAATAAGAGCCCAGTAAAGCGTAAAGCTTAAGGGCCAAATTAAATAAACTAAATACTCTAGCTTCACAATTATTCATGTCATTGTAAATTGAAAAAAATGTATTTATTTTATTATTATTAATAAAGGTTATTCTATCTATCTATCTATCATCGAATTAAAATTATGGGGAAATCTGGAAACTACCTGTATACTGCTATACAGAGAGATGAAGAATATTTAAACCCAGATTTCTACAGCAGAAATTTGGTTAATACTTCAGACCCTTTACCAGTTTTGAGAGTGTTTTTAAACTTTTTTAGCATGTTAACTGTTAATCACTGTTTTCCAGGGTAGGTTTTGAGGAACATCTTACGCTAGATGTTCTATTCCAGAATATTTCTTGTGCATGAATAATATATACAATATATATATATATATATATATATATATATATATTCGACTCGGTGGTGAATTGGTTAGCATCGCTGACTACGAATCCTCGTGGTCGACCCCGGCGGCGGCAGGCGGCGCACGACAAACCTAACTGTTTACCCATCCACACAATAAAATTGGTTGGTAGATAAACAGAAACACAGCGGGATGCTTGTGGGTGTTTCAGATTCCACGTTGAACTCTAGATATAAGGCTGAATGACAAGCTTGACCTTCGTCAGAATGAACAATTCGGATCGTATATACACACTGTCATTCGTGATAATTCTATTTTATTAAAACATTTCAAATTCATTGTAAGGAACTTACTGAAGCGGATATTTATCTACAAATCTTAGCTTATATTTAAGTCATTAGTTTAATTAGCACCTATTCTACAGTATTTCATTTAACACATATCAAGTTCATCATGATGAAAACTATTGTATGGCTCAATTACCTACAAAATCTCAGTCTATATTTATGCTCATAATTTGATTATTACATATTACTACTGCACCATGCTACGTCAAAATTTTTAGTCGCTCCTCCGCAAATAGGCGTTCATCTTTTAGAAACGGCTTCATTTTTAGAGAATGTAATGTTTCGGGAAGAACCCACATCACCTTCAATGGTAATTTGCAATTATTTACAATAAGCAGACTTAATTTAGCGTCGAACGTTTTAAATAAGTTTCAAATATTTTTACAGTTGAATTATTACGTCGTCAACCTCCACCATCTATGGAAGGTTTGCAGAAATAAAAACCTGTTGAAGCTATACGATCGTGACACTGTAATTTAAAGAATATCATCTAAGAAATTGTAAATTAATTGTGTAATACAATAAAATAAATTTTATATGTTGAAATTACATAATATATTGCATGATACTCTTCCATTTTAAAAATCTATATACGAGGGCAACTCAGTATATTTTGGCCCACCTTTTTTTTTCTTTCAAAGTTTCCTTGTAAGTTCCAGAAATTTTGTACACAAGTAGTTACATACCTTTTTCAGAAGTTTTTATGTTTCCACATAGTCTCCATCCTTTTCTACGGCTTTCCTCCACCTCGAAACAAGGGCCTTTATTCTTTGCTGGTAAAAGTCCGCTGGGTTCAGGTGGAGCCACCGCTTTTTCTCCTCAACAACCTCATCGTCACTCTGAAACGTTCTTCCACGAATAGCATCCTTCATTGGCCCAAATAAATGGAAGTCTGAGGGTGCCAGATCGAGGGTGTATGGAAGGTGGGGTAACACAGTCAAGCGCATTTTTGTGATGGCCTCTCTTTTTGCAAACTGTTGTATGGTCTTGCGTTATCGTGCAAAAGAAGGACGTCTTCCAGTTTTCTCTCCGGTCGAACTCGCTTTATACGTCTCTGGAGTCTCTGTAGGGTAGCAATATATGCCTCTGAGATGATTGTCCTTTCTTCGTAGTGTCCATCAGAATCACCCCTTTCATGTCCAAGAAGATGGTGGCCATAACCTTTCCTGCAGAGGGAGCCATTTTAAACTTTTTCTTGCGTGGGGAGTCTGCGTGATGCTATTCCATGGATTGGCGTTTTGTTTCAGGTTCAAAGTAGTGTACCCAAGTCTTATTCCCAGTCACTATTTGTGAAAAGAAGTCATCCCCTTCTGTTTCGTATCGAACCAACGACTCAGACGCAATTTCTTTTCTTTGGGCTTTGTGATCTTCAGTCAGTTTGCGAGGAACAAACCGTGAACACACTTTTGAGTATCTCAGTTGCTGATTTATCGTATTCACACTTCCTTCACTAATTTCTAGCTACAGTGATAGCTCCTTGTATGTGACGCGCCGATCTGATCGAATGATGCTGTTAACACGTTGCACAGTGTGAGATGTCACAGCCGATGCCGGGCGACCGCTGCGTGGCTCATCATCGAGGCTGGCTCTGCCTCTCTCCGATGATCTCACACGTTTAGACCAGCGTCCAACTGTGCTTCGATCAACAACAGCATCTCCGTAAACGTTATGTAGACATTTGTGAATATTTCCAACTGTTTCCTTCTCTGCGGTTAAGAACTCAATAACAGCTCTCTCTTTACGACGCACATCATATCACTGTCAGACGACATTTTCGAAACTGCGTTAACCATCGGTTTTATACAAGGGCGTTTAAAAGCTGTTTTATACAAGGAGGGGAGGTTCAAACTGGAAAAATCCGGTAATGTGAAGCGCAGAGAGTTCAAACTTACGGCCCAAAAGACATTTCAGCCACATGGCCTATTATTTAGCTAAGAGAAAAGGGTGGGACAAGATATATTGAATACCTCTAGTATATACCTAACCGATCAACCACTGCTGGTTAGAAGCGTAGATATTTTTATGAGAACAATTCCTGGAACTCTATATATATATATACAGGGCGTCCCAAAAAAATGTATACACACTTTAACAGCTGATAGTAGCCCTGTTCAAAAATCAACTTTTTCTTATTTTCATAGGTTTCTCTACTTTTTCCCATGCTTTTTGACCTGAAAAGGCCGGAAATCACAACCATTTTGACCTAGGTTGTTGGGAAGCATTGCCGCATGGAGCTTTAAGTTTTCTGCCTTGAAATCGGCCAAAAGCACAAGTTCCGGGGTCCCTTGAATCATGTTTTCCACTATAACTTTTTATCTAAACAAGATAGAGCAACAAAATAGGCACCAAATTAAAGTGTTTTTAATCCTCTTTCTAACTTATACAATTATGATAGTCTTGGAACAAGAAATGGCACATTGGTACATACAAAGATTTCAGAAATATCACAAAATTCGTTTTCTCACACTCAAGGCAGACAAGGCGCCTTATTCATGACACAAATTTGAGATTAACATTTTGTCACAAGTCTAATCGATCAAGAAGTGAAAGCATTACATGATGATTAATTTCTAATGACATTTACACAGTCAGTTGTTGAGAGTTTGTTTCTTGAAGCTGTCAAAGCGGCGTCTGTTGAACTCCACAGCTTGAAGGAGATAGTCCCTTTGCTTGGCATCTGTTGTTATGACATTTGCAAAGTCGCTCATCATCTTGACACCACGTTCAGCAATGTCATTCACCGCTTTCAGATTCTTAACATAGTCCAACGCTTTTCTGTAGTCCTCATTCTGTGGCCAAGACGTGACAGGTTCCAGAAGCCACTCGGATCCAATGTTCAGTGTGTCCAGCAGGAAATGTGATTCTGGGCCAATGAGATCAACCAGGGTGGTCTTAGCTGTGACTCTCTGGAATAGAGGCTTTCTTGTTCTGAAGCTGTCTGGCTTCTCAGTGGCATGTAACTGGGCAGCAATGTCGTGCTTCAATGTGTCACTCAATCTACTGCTGAACAGGGCAAATGGCACGACTTCCTGCGTCAGGTACCATTTGTGGTTTTCCATCTTATTAAGTACTGCATCAGCAAGCTCTGGGTCAGTTTTCTTGTACTTCAACATGTCCTGGATTAGACTTAGATCATTCACGGGAGCATCTGCAGCAGACATTGACATCATCCATACAGGAGTGTAGAACAGCGCAAGGAAGGTGTTGAGTCTTTCCAGCTTTGATACAGTGTCTTCGTCGTACTCAAGTTGATCTGCAAACATCAGCATTTTCATGGAGTACAGGTTTCTGGCCATCCATCTGGCCTGATGAATGGCGCCTGGTCGACTCCAGTGAATACCTCGAGGCTGATGGTAATCCATGTCCTCTGTGTTAGCGTCGTTGTCAGTTGAGTCACCCCAGGTAATGTCATCCACATGAACAACTGCCTCTTGTTCTGCTGCAGCTGTAAAATAGTACAACATGTTAAGACAGTAATTGTTAAGTACATGCTAAATACCGCAATGGAGTAAAACTTAAAACTTTTTGTGACGTTCAAAGTAATTAGTTTTACCTTGTTCTTGTCTATGCTGCAGTCTTTCATTCCTCGCTGCTTGCTGCAGGGATCTTGTCTCAAAAATCTTGTCATGACCAGACATATGACCTTTCCTCTCAGTCTTTTGGTCTTCGTAGAACCTGATATCATCATCTTTCTTCTCTCTGGATAACAGTCTGTTGTTCTGTATTTCCTGGATTGCATCTGGAGCTCCTATATCGAACAGGCTGTCTAATTCCAGCATAAATGCTCCTCTTTTTCATCCAGGGTTACTTGCTCTTCCTTTGCTTTTCACCAGAGCACGATGTTTCTCATGTAGTTTCATGAAGAGCTTCATTGCGTTGTACTTGGTCATTGTCTTGATCCTAGCCATTTGCCAGAATGGGATGATAGATTCAACTGTTTCATATGCAAGGTCTTGAACCATGGGCCTCCTTGCATTTTCCGGTAAATTCTGAAGATTAAGGAAATACTGGAACGCCTGTCTGTTGGTGGGAAGCTGGGAACCACTGATAAAAGCTGAAGGGTATCCAACCAGGAAAGTTTCAGTGAGAGATCTGGTACATGGCCCAGTTGACACCTGCCTGTGGACAGTACGTGGAGGTTCTAAGATATCAACTGTGCGCCCACGGAGCTCCCTCAGCTCCTTGCTTAATGCCATTGTGAAGTTGTAACTTGTAGATGGTTTTCTAGATTCTGATTGAGTTTCTGTTGTTTCCTGAAAAATTCTAAAATTATATTATTATTATTATTATTAATTATTATTTATTTATTATTATTATTACTATTATTATTATTTATTAATTTCATGCTCTTTCATTTGATACCTAATTTGTTGCTCTATCTTGTTTAGATCAAAAGTTAAAGTGCAAAACATAATTCAAGTGACCCCGGAATTGGCGCTTTTGCCGATTTCAAGGCAGAAAATATAAAGCTCCATGCGGCAATGCTTCCCAACATCCTAGGTCAAAATAGTTGTGATTTTCGGCTTTTTCGGGTCAAAAAGCATGGGAAAATGTACAGAAACCTATGAAAATAAGAAAACGTTGATTTTTGAACAGGCCTAAGCTGATAGCTCAATTGATGTTTCTTTCTTTCCAAGTTAAACCCATTAAAATTAATAATGGCAGTCAGACTAAGCTTTGAACAAAGGAAATTCATTCTAAAATGCTACTGGAAGTGTGAAAACGCAGTTGAAGTGCAAAGACAGTTTAGGAGGGAGTTTCAAACAGATCCACCAACGCGACTTACCATCACTCGAATTAGAGATAAGTTTGAAGCCGATGGAACTGTTCAGAATGTCCCAAGAAGCGTTCCGGAAGACCACGGACATCGACAAGCCCCACAAAGCAAGAAAGAGTACTGGAAACGTATCACCAAAGTCCAAGAAAATCTGTGCGGCAAGCGAGGTCGTGAGGTAGGAATTTCAGAATCGTCTGTCCAACGCATTTTGAAGCGCTGTCAATGGAAAAGTTACATTCCAAGATTAGTCCATGCTATTAATGAAGATGATCCGGACCGAAGAGTGGAGTATTGCGAGTGGTACTTGGCACGATGTGGATGTGGATTGGACGAAGGGGTTTCGTAGAATACCCTCCGCGTTCACCAGACCTCACACCACTAGACTTTTTTTTATGGGGATAGTTAAAAGACAAAGTCTACGCTATAAAACCTGCAACAGTCGCTGAATTGCGAGCAGCCGTTGAACGAGAATGCACACAAATACCAAACGAAATGTTTCGTGATGTTTGCGATTCCATTGCTTCGCGTTATCAGCAGTGCCTGGACCAGAACGGACGTCAGTTTGAAAACAGGCGTTGACAAAACAATTAAATAATGTCTGTAGATTCTATTACATTTTGAAAATGAAATGTATTTTAATAAACACTGCCTTTATAAGTATTTAAAGTGTGTATACATTTTTTTGGGACGCCCTGTATATACAGGGTGTTTCAGGAGGAAAGGTCAATACTTCGGGAGGTGATAGTATCGGTCATTGTGTGAAAAAAAGTTCATATTAACGTGTGTCTAATTCTGAATGGTTACGGAGATAGAGCTGTTTGAATCTACAAATAAAAAAGCATTGTTAATGGTAATCAAGAAAGAGAAACCAATTACTGTTTCTAACATTTAATGTTTAAACATTGGCATTTTGAATGGTATCAGATACAGAAATGACAAATTTGTTATAGTTTACAATACGTTTTCGAAAATCCCACCGTCAACCTCAATGCACTTTTTCGTCTGACCACCGATGAGAGCTACGAGTGTTGTTGATACCGTCACGGGTGAAAGTAGCTTCATCGGTGAACAGTATTAATCAAAGCAATCGGCGATTAGCATTCATCCAATGACAAAATTCCAGTCGCATGGCAGCGTCTCCTGGTTGAAGGTGTTGTACACGCTGTACATGATATGGATGCAAGCCTTCCTCACGTAATGTTCGCCATACTCTTGTGTGTAGTACACCGAGACGTGTAGAAATTCTTCGTGAGCTAGTAGTAGGACTACGCTCTACCAACTGAAGAATGTTTTCCACTTCATCCACATCTTGTTCACCTTCACGTTCAGATGAAACATGAGCGCTGGGAAGTGTACCAATCTCACGCAATGTGTTGAAAACCCTGGTAAACACTCTTCGATCCGGAATTCTGCGGTTCGGAAACCGTCGACGGTATTCTGCAGCAGCAGCTGTTGCACTTCCATCGCAAAAACCATAGACATACACCATATCTGCATATTCGGCATGTGTGAAGGTGTGTGGCATTCTTAACACTGCTTCAAACACCAAACAATGTCACTCACAACAGTCAGCTGTCGATTGGCTTATGTTACATGCTTACATTACATCTTACATGGTTCAAAGTTATAGGGGAGGGAAGGGGGAGGAAGAGCTGCGTGCGCATCAGATTCAAACAGCTCTATCTCCGTAACCATTCAGAATTAGACACATGTTCCTATGAACTTTTTTTTTTACAATGATCGATACTATCACCTCCCGAAGTATTGACCTTTCCTCCTGAAACACCCTGTGTATATATATATATAATATATATATACAGGGCGTCCCAAAAAAATGTATACACACTTTAAATACTTATAAAGGCAGTGTTTATTAAAATACATTTCATTTTCAAAATGTAATAGAATCTACAGACATTATTTAATTGTTTTGTCAACGCCTGTTTTCAAACTGACGTCCGTTCTGGTCCAGGCACTGCTGATAACGCGAAGCAATGGAATCGCAAACATCACGAAACATTTCGTTTGGTATTTGTGTGCATTCTCGTTCAATGGCTGCTCGCAATTCAGCGACTGTTGCAGGTTTTATAGCGTAGACTTTGTCTTTTAAGTATCCCCATAAAAAAGTCTAGTGGTGTGAGGTCTGGTGAACGCGGAGGGTATTCTACGAAACCCCTTCGTCCAATCCACATCCACATCGTGCCAAGTACCACTCGCAATACTCCACTCTTCGGTCCGGATCATCTTCATTAATAGCATGGACTAATCTTGGAATGTAACTTTTCCATTGACAGCGCTTCAAAATGCGTTGGACAGACGATTCTGAAATTCCTACCTCACGACTCGCTTGCCGCACAGATTTTCTTGGACTTTGGTGATACGTTTCCAGTACTCTTTCTTGCTTTGTGGGGCTTGTCGATGTCCGTGGTCTTCCGGAACGCTTCTTGTGGACATTCTGAACAGTTCCATCGGCTTCTAACTTATCTCTAATTCGAGTGATGGTAAGTCGCGTTGGTGGATCTGTTTGAAACTCCCTCCTAAACTGTCTTTGCACTTCAACTGCGTTTTCACACTTCCAGTAGCATTTTAGAATGAATTTCCTTTGTTCAAAGCTTAGTCTGACTGCCATTATTAATTCTAATGGGTTTAACTTGGAAAGAATGAAACATCAATTGAGCTATCAGCTGTTAAAGTGTGTATACATTTTTTTGGGACGCCCTGTATGTATATATATATATATATATATATATATATATTATATATATATATGTGTGTGTGTGTGTGTGTGTGTGTGTGTGTGTGTGTGTGTGGTGTGTGTATACTGTATATAAACTCGTGCTGCAGACTGCAGCACGAGTTTATGGTGCTGCAGTCTGCTGCCATACCCTCAAAACCGGTCACCCCTGCTTCAACGCAACCTAAGTGGTTCAATCGTGACATCGCTTCAGATATCCGAAATAGGAAAGTAGCGTATAGGAGGGCGAAGGCCAATCGTTCCCATGAGAACACTGAAGCTTATGTCCGCCTGTGTATGGAAGTGAAGGCGAAGGTTAGACTAGCGAAACGTAACGAAGAACTACGGGTGGCAAGCCTCTGCAAGGGGAACCCTAAGGAGTTCTTCAGTTATGTTAATAGTAGAAAGCCCATTAGAAGCATCATAGGTCTGTTAAAGGACCGAAGCGGCGTTCTGCGGACCTCCGACCGGACATCGCTAATGTGCTTAATGAGTACTTTGCGGGAGTGTTCACCAGGGAGGACACCCGCATTATCCCAGAGCCAGGCGTCAGGCACGAAGGTGGTGGCCTGGATAGTGTTCGATGTACCGCGACAGACGTTGCCAATAGAATAGACAATCTAAGCGCGTTTAAGGCTCCTGGGCCAGACCAGTTTCTCCCCAGAGTGTTGCGGGAGTTGCGCGACCAGGTGGCTCCCCACCTGGCTACAGTCTTCAACAAATCGTTGGAGATGGGCCAGTTGCCTGGTGACTGGAGGGAAGCCAACGTGACCCCTATCTTTAAGAAAGGGGATCACAAAAGTCCAGGGAACTATCGTCCCATTAGTCTCACTTCAGTTGTAGGTAAATTATTAGAGGGGATAATAGCGGATAGGATCGTTGACCATTTGGATTCGTACAAGCTGCTTGGGGACTCCCAACATGGGTTTAGACGGCATAGGTAGTGTCTCACCAACTTGCTCGAGTTTTTCCACGTCATGTTGGGTGAGTATGATAAGAGTAGGGCGATTGATATACTTTATCTCGACTTTCAGAAAGCCTTTGATAAGGTACCTCACCGCCGGCTAATGGCGAAAGTGCGCGCGCTGGGTATCGGTGGGGAAGTAGGTAGGTGGATTGAAAACTGGCTGAAGAATAAGCGGCAGAGGGTTGTAATTAAAGGGGCCAGTTCGGGTTGGGCCTCGGTCACTAGTGGGGTTCCTCAGGGTTCCGTTTTGGGGCCACTGTTATTTATCATTTACATAAATGATATAGACGGTGGCATCGTCAGTCGGATCGCCAAATTCGCTGATGACACCAAGCTTGGGGCCAATGTTGGGACGCCCGAAGCGATCGTGGAACTGCGTGTGGACCTAGGTAGGATAGGAGAGTGGTCCGAAAAATGGCAAATGCCGTTTAACTTGGGTAAATGCAAAGTGATGCACATTGGCTACGCCAATCCCAAGTCGGACTACTCGATGTTGGGGAGTTATATCGAGGTGACTGATTTAGAAAAGGACTTGGGTGTGCTAATTAGCAGCGACCTTAAGTTTACCAAACAGTGCGTAGAGGTGGAAAAGAAAGCCCAGAAACTATTGGGTTATATCAGGAGGCAATTTCAGTTTCGGAACAACGAGATTGTGCTCTCTCTGTACAATTCCCTGGTTCGGCCGCACCTGGAATATGCTGTGCAGTTCTGGTCGCCCACCCTCAGGAAATATATTGAGAGGCTGGAGTGAGTGCAGGCGAGGGCCACAAAGTTAATCCCTTCCGTTAGGCATATGGGCTACAATCGACGGTTACGCGCCCTGAACTTGTTTTCGCTTGAAACTCGGAGGCTGCGCGGTCAACTGATCGAAGTTTTCAAGCTCTTACGCGGGTTCAACGATGTCGATTTTAGAAGCATGTTTAGTTTAAATGATAACCCAACTCGCAACAATGGTTGGAAATTGGATTTGGAACGGTTTAGGACTAGTGTGTGTGGGAATTACTTTACGTATAAGATCTGTGACACGTGGAACACTGGAACAGGTTACCTTCAGAAGTTGTGAACAGTTCCTCTGTGGATCAGTTCAAGAAAAGGTTAGTCCAAATCTTGCACACTATTTGAGTGTATAGAAAATTTCCCCTGGCACCCGTTGCCATTGGTACCTCCTCGGTATGGGCCGCAAGGCCTTTTGAGGTACTTCTTTTCCTTGTAACTCCTTGTAACTCTCTCTCTCTCTCTCTCTTAGGTTAGGTTCAATGCAGCTTGGGGGATAACTCGAAGTTGCAGCATCCTCCTCCCCCATTTTAGGGGCGCCTTGCAACAAAGATGGGTGGGGGTGCACTATGGGGTGCCTTGCAACAAGGGGGTGGGGGTGCCATCATGTGGGTGGGGTTGGCACTATGGGGAGTGGGTGTGTCATCAAGGGGGTGGGGGTAACACTCTTGCAACATTATTCAACATTTGCAATTGCATTGCACTCTACCATTTTGTGGTCATACTACTGATGATCACTGCAGGTTTTATAATTTAATTATAACCTAAAAATTTCAAGGAGCTATACTAAAATGTTTAAACTTAGACATGCAGTCGCTGAACAGGATTTATGGAGCAAGTGTAGTTTACGTCCACCTGACGCAAAAGGGGACACAAACTACACTAGTTTAAAGATGGGGAACGTAAACTACACTAGGATCTTTAGGAGACATTTATTAAATGAATCCATCAAATGAAACGTTAAAACTAACGAAAATATTATGACTTAACTTACCAATCGTCAATTTATATATATATTTATTTATATATATATATATATAAATTAACGATATATATATATATATATATATATATATATATATATATATATATATATATATGTATGGGAATGAACTCAGAATGGTTCCCTGAGTTTTTTATGATACACACAGACCGTGCATCCCAGAAGAGTTCCTTGTTCCATGCACGGTCTGTGTGTATCATATATATGTATGTATATAAATTAACGATTGGTTAGGTTAAGTCGTAATAGTTTCGTTAGTTTTAACGTTTTATTTGATTAGGTGTACGCGGACAAAGTTGGGGAACGCAAGCTACACAAGGATAGGAACGTAAACTACACTAGGATAATGTAGGGGAACGTAAACAACACCAGGCACCAGAAGAGGACGTAAACTACACTTGCTCCAGATTTATTACTTTTTTCTTTCTTAAACAACGTACTACACCGTTTCAAAGATGTAATCAAGCTAACGCATTTTATTTTTATTTACAAATGTAAGGGCGAGATCAATAATTTACAACAGGCGAATAAATATTTTATAACCCCTCAAACATTCCGCTCATACAACTCCAGAAACAAAACACAATATGTTATTCAGCAATCTATCAAGTATTCACCTCAAAATCACGCATTTTCATCGTTTTGAAGCTGTGGGGTGATTTTAAATATCGATATAAATATATTGTGAATCCAATTTCTCCTGAAAAACAGGTTGGAATCACGATTAATAACACTGGCCAACAAGTATTTTTCATCAGATATAATTATGGGTGGGCTAGATAGCTGTTGGGACGCTGATTCCAAATCTCTTTTCGGTTTTCCTCTAGCACATCTAGTTTTCGAGATGAGACCGATCATAATATATATAATAAATATAATATATATATAATATAATACTATAGATAATATATATAATATGCGTCCTTTATATAATATAATAATATATGTAATATGCATATAACTATATACTGTACAGGGTGTCCGAGAATTATCTGTACAATTTTTGGCTGTTATTAAAAGTCAACCATGAAGTGTAGAAATTCTAATGTTATCCTATTTTACAGAGAATCTCATTAAGTTTTTTCTGATACCACGTTTTGACAAGTTTTTTAGAAATTCCAGTGTGTCCGAACATTATCTGTACAATTTCATCTTTTAATAAAATTCTTGATAACACACGTAAAATTCTTAAACAAGATTATTTAGAATCTGTATTTTCAAAAGTTTCTTTTATTAAAGTAACGTTGTTACAAACATTCGATATGTGCACCATTAGTGATTCGCAAAACATCCAATCGATACTCCAAATGTTGCCATGTACGCTGCAGCATATCCACATCAATTCGCTCAATAGCAGCTGTGATTCTTGCTTTTAAATCATCAATGTCTGTCACCCGCGTACATTTCTAAAAAACTTTTCAAAACGTGATATCAGAAAAAACATAATGAGATTCTCTGTAAAATGGGACAACACCGGAATTTCTACACTTCATGGTTGACTTTTAATAACAGCCAAAAATTGTACAGATAATTCTCGGACACCCTGTATAATATAATATATAATACTATATATACAATATGCAGGGTGTACATAAAGTCAGGATCTATTTTTGTGAAGCACTTGGAAATTATATGGAATTCAATCATAAAATGATAAAGTGGTAACATTTATTAAATAATTAAGAGTAGGATTCGACGTGACGCCCATCAGTATCCCTGCACAGCTCAAATCGTTCCGCAGCATTTCTAAACACATTCTGGAGCATTTGCGGGGTTATGTTATCTGCAGCAGTTCGTATACGTGTACGTAAGTTTTCAAGACTCGTAATCTTCGTCTGATAGACGTGCGACTCGATAAAGCCCCATGCAAAGAAATCTAAAGGGGTTAAATCTGGTCATCTCGCTGGCCAAGGTCTGTTGCTTCCGCGTCCGATCCAGCGATTTGGAAAACTTCCATTTAGATAATCCTGAACAATTTTGGCATAGTGACAAGGAGCACCATCATGTTGATAGACGACGGGGATAGGATTGTTAGTACCGTCGTCTATCAACATGATGGTTCTCCTTGTCACTATACCAAAATTGTTCAGGATTATCTAAATGGACGTTTTCCAAATCGCTGGATCGGACGCGGAAGCAACAGACCTTCTTTTTTTCTCTCTGGTCCGCAGCTGTGTAAATATACTCCATACCCTAGTAGTCTAAGCATCATCATCCTGTTTGCATATACGTTTTGTGTTTCGTATTTATCAATTATTACGAAAGAATTCTTTTATAACTTGAAGAGCCTAATCATTTTCATTAATCAGTAAAGTAACATAAATATCATCAACTGTTGCTGCAAAATAGAAGTCAACATCTTCCTTCCTTGACTAATCAATTTTAAAATTACAAAGAGCCGTGTTGAGCAGAAAACTGAGATTTGTTTATAAAAAACCTCTGAACAGGTAGCTAGAACAACGTGAAAAAAGTGTTAGCAGCTGACGAGGAAGCTTCTAAACAGTGGCTGCATCCTCCAGCTGGTGGCCAAACTTCCTCAAATCTCCGTGCAGCGGGCTGTCTACGGTTGGCCAGACTGGCAGTCGACGGCCTGTTGCGTAGCACGGTCAGAGTGCCGATCGACTCCCGGGGCCGGACCTATTCTCAGCGTGCTATTTTTTTCAAATACAGGGAGAAATTGCGTGCTCCCCGAACTACTCTTACTCTCTGGCGACATTAAGACTAATCCAGGCCCCACTACAACTTACACATGTCACCATACACAAAGACAGACACAATAGCACCATGAGACACATACAGAAGTATAATATTAACATATTACAGTACAACGTAGATGGCCTCACAAACAAAATCATGCAGCTTAGGGAATTCGTACACAAACAAAACATTCACATAGCACTTATACAAGAAACAAAACTAAAACGCACACACAAAACACCCACCATCCCTGACTTCACGGCGATCCATCAAGATCGTACTGGGGGTAACGGGGGTGGACTCATCACTTACATACGTAAAAGCATTAGCTACACTGATGCTACCCAAAACATTACAAACACAATCCAAGCAGATAACACTACAGAAATACAGGCAGTTAACATTAAAACACGCGCAAAACACAACACCACACTAATCAATATTTACATCCCACCAGATAGTTCACCTCAGGTGCCAGCCAATTACAATCCACAGTTACACAATCTTGCCTCTCTCACTAATTTCATCTTAGGAGGAGACTTCAACGCCAAAGACACTAGTTGGTACCTGCACAACCAAAACAACACCAGAGGCGCCAACATAGCCACACAACTAAACAGCCTCTTCATTCTTAACAATACAGAAGAACATACACACATACCACATCAAGCAGAATACTCAAACTCCTCCCCAGACATAACGTTCTGTTCCCCCTCACTAGCAACACATACTGTACACAATGGAGAACAGAAAAACAACTGTCATCAGACCACCTGCCCATCATCATTACAACACATTCTACACTCTGCCCCAACAGCCTTAGGCACACTTACAGAAATTACAAGAAAGCTGATTGGGAACAGTTCAAAATACAGACTGAGGAACAATTCACCACATTAAACAGCACACCCATCATAAACATCAATACAACACTCAAGACATTTAATCAGATTATCAATAATGCAAACAAATACATACCCAAGGGCAACATTAGGAAATACAACCCAAATTACACTAGAGAAATAGCCCACCTCATAAGGCAACGTAACAACCTCAAATATAACACACAAACACCACACACAGAAGCCATAAAACAGCAGATACAACAGCTCAACACAGAAATAAACAACAAACTCAAAGAAAAACAAACAGAAACATTCAGGGAATTCATAACAACACTAAACCACTCCACAGATACATCCAGGCTATACAAGACTATAAACAGCATTACCCACTCTAACAGCGGCATTCACACCTCACACGCGGCTATCTGTCGCAGCCAAAATAATATCCCAACATACACACAACAAGCTAACATTCTAGTTAATCACTACGCAAAGATAAGTCACTTAAACAGAGACAACAACCAGAAACACGCAGACAGACAAACAGCCAGACACAAGAAAACCTACAGACTCGACACGACCATTACACCCTTCAATACAGACCAGACCACCAAGATCATCAAAAACATTAAGAATTCAAAGGCTACTGGACCAGACAACATATCTAACATACACCTTAAACACTTGGGCCCACAAGGAATACTAGCTCTCACAAATATCAGCACATATTCATACCAACACTGTATTATTCCTGACATATGGAAACAAGGTAAAATTATTACACTACTCAAACCAAACAAAAATCCAACACAACCAGCTTCCTATAGACCCATTACTTTACTATGCACACCTTCCAAAGTAAAAGAAAGACTAATCTTACAAATCACCAACCCACACATTCCACTATCGCCTACTCAACATGGATTCAGACCTCACCACTCAACCACGACATTACTCACTAACCTCACGCAGCACATCATGGATGGCATCAACTCCAGACGACCAGCTCAACGTACACTATTAGCAACAATAGACATTAGTAAAGCATTTGATGCTATCCCACGCTTCCCTCTCATAAACAAAATACTCAACACAAACATGCACAATAACACCGAAAGGTGGCTGAGCAACTATCTCTCAGGAAGATACTCACATGTCACATTTAATGGCAAGTCATCCAAAAACAAGCTTTTTCCGAACGGGGTCCCTCAAGGCTCTGTTCTCTCACCAACACTCTTCAACTTATATATGCATGACATTCCAACACCCATAGATAACAAGCTTACCTTATCATCATATGCAGATGATATCACTCTAACATCCACCCACAACAACATCGACACCGCTACAAATAACCTACAAACATACATAAACAGTATACAAGACTGGCTCACACACAATAGACTCAAAGTAGCGCCCACAAAATCAACCATCACCTTGCTTACAAGCAACACAAAAGAACACCAGGCAATTCCACAGCTTACACTAAACAACATCAACATTCCACACACTCACCGAACCAAAATACTTGGTGTCACATACAACACATCATTATCTTTTGCAAACCACATTCAGTACATTAAAACCAAATGTACGTCAAGACTTAACACACTTAGGGTACTAACAGGCACAAACTTTGGACACCAGCAGGAAACAACATCACTCATATACAAACAATATATTCGCTCAGTTATGGACTATGCTAGCCCGTGCTTGGCACCCATTATCTCAAACACACACATAAACACCTTACAAACAATACAAAACAACGCACTTCGTATCATTACAGGATGCACTCAAACAACACCAATAGAACACCTGCACACAGAAACAAAAATACTGAAAGTTAGGGAACATTTAGACATGAGGGGAACACAATTCATGGCAGCAGCGACAACTAACCCACAACACCCTTGCCATTACATGTACAATCATGCACCAACACCTCGCACCATTAAGGTAACACCAGAGAGACATTATAACCAAATACTCCATTCCATACCACGCCCCACAGACATCACACAGTACAGAAAACACATACACACACACCTGACCCACAAAGCACTGACACGACTCGGTCCGAATGCGGTCCTAGGTGCCAAGCCGCCACCCATTAACAGGTCAGAGATCAGCCTGAGCAGATCGGATCGAGTTAACTTAGCACGATTCCGATGTGGACATCACCCCAACTTACGGACATATAAACACAGACTAGACAACTCCATAGACGACACCTGCCACCTGTGCCAGGACACACCACAAACAATTGAACACATTATGACAGACTGTACCGCTCTAGCACAACAACGAACACAGCACAACATCACTAGTGCGCTGAATCTCTGGTCCACTCCGGAGAGGGCGATCGGTTACCTGCGTGCCGCCGGCTTGCTCGATCAGGGTGGGTTGATCGGCTAAACAACAACAACAACAACAGACCTTGGCCAGCGAGATCACCAGATTTAACCCCTTTAGATTTCTTTGCATGGGGCTTTATCAAATCGCACGTCTATCAGACGAAGATTACGAGTCTTGAAAACTTACGTACACGTATACGAACTGCTGCAGATAACATAACCCCCCAAATGCTCCAGAATGTGTTTAGAAATGCTGTGGAACGATTTGAGCTGTGCAGGGATACTGATGGGCGTCACGTCGAATCCTACTCTTAATTATTTAATAAATGTTACCACTTTATCATTTTGTGATTGAATTACATATAATTTCCAAGTGCTTCACAAAAATAGATCCTGACTTTATGTACACCCTGTATAATATGCGTCCTTTATACATCTAGCGGAGTATTTTGTCGTTGCAGCTTAGGTGTAGGTTTTTGCTTTACCGTTTCTGTACCCTCATGTATGGCATTTTGTCGTCTCAACTTAGGCTTTCCGCAGGTTGTCTTGTGGTATTTTAAGTGAGTGCAGTCAGTTAGTCTGTTGCTGGCCACAAATTTGCAAACGTTGCACATGTACACCCTTTTATTCTTTGGCGTAACAGTCACATGTCTAGTTGTGGGTTGTGTTTTGCTTTGTGTCGCCCACTTACACATTTTATTTTCTTAGGTGATTTACATCAACGCACTCATCGGTCATCATGCCTCGAAAATGTAAAAATCACCCCGACAATTTCTGTTACGTGTGCCGCTCGTTCGCGACTAAATCACAACGGCGTACAATCACGATGGATCTTCGGGAAACTTACCGGTTATACTTCGGCTGTCCACTAGGCGACCAAGATAAGGCGTGGACGACACATTTTATCTGTGCCGCTTGGTCGAATGGATTACGTGACTGGTTGTACCAAAGGAAAAAGTCGATGCCGTTCGCTATACCCATGATATGGAGGGAGCCGAGAGACCATCATGGCGATTGTTACTTTTGCAATGTTAACATAACTGCATTCTCCGTGAAGAACAAGCATAACATCGTTTATCCGAAAGTAGACTCCGCGAACAGACCGATCCCTCACCATGACACGATGCCGATTCCGGTACCTCCACAGCATGGACTCGATTCTTTAGAAGACGAAGAGGAATCCGATGAAGGTGCGATTTGCGGAGATGCGGGACCTTCGGCCGATCTTGACTACACACCTGATGAAGAGCAATCGGAGCCGGAGAGACTTACCCAAAACGAGTTGAATGACCTCATTAGAGACCTAATCCTCTCCAACGAGAAATCAGAACTACTCTCTTCGAGAGTCAAGCAGAAACACTTACTTGAGAAGAACGTCCGAGTGTGTCACTATCGAAAACGAAACCATGATTTAGCGACATTCTTTACAGTACACGGTCAGCTCTGCTATTGCCATGATATCAGTGGACTTTTCGAGAACTTTTCACAGATACACACCATCTGAGTAACGCCTCTTCACTGATTCCTCACAGCGAAGCTTGAAAGCGGTTTTCCTGTATAATGGGAATTTAAAGCCGTTGATCCCGATCGCCCACTCCGTTCATCTAAAGGAGACGTACGATAACATGAATATACTACTCGAAGCAATCAAATACAGCACTCATCAATGGAATATCAGTGGTGATCTCAAAGTCATTGGTATGTTAATGGGCATGCAAGGAGGGTTCACGAAATACTGTTGTTTCCTATGCCTATGGGACAGCCGTGCTACCGCGGATCATTACATCAGACGTGACTGGCATCAAAGAAACACATACGAGCCAGGAACGGGCAGTGTCCAGTGTGTTCCTTTAGTTGATCCAAAGAAGTTTTTCCTGCCACCTCTCCACATTAAGCTCTTCTTAATGAAAAATTTTGTGAAAGCGATGGGTAAGGCGAATTCGAGAGGGTTTCGATACCTTGTTGAGAAATTTGCAAACATCAGTGCCGCGAAATTGAAGGAGGGGAATCTTTGTGGGGCCCCAAATCAGGAAGGTTCTGCAGGATGCCTCAATGCTTCAGAACTAAAAGCAAGGCAGACTTTCAAATGGATTTGTGGAAACTTCTTGGGTAACCACAAGTCTCCTACATACAAAGATGAAGTTCAGAAACTGCTCGATGCATATCAAGAAATGGGCTGTCGCATGTCCTTGAAAATACGTTTTTTACATTCGCATCTAGATTTCTCTCCCGAAAACCTTGGCGCGGTGAGTGACGAACAGGGGGAACGCTTTCATCAAGACATCTAGTCAATGGAAAATCGCTACCAAGGTTTCTGGAACGAAAGTATGCTGGCAGACTACTGCTGGATGTTGTACCGCGACGATCCGGACAAGGTTTACAAAAGAAAATCGTACTCGCAACGTTTTCAGGTTGGTGTACATTTCTTTTTATGAATAAAGTTGTTGTACTTTTACGATAAATTGTGCTGAAATTAACACTAGTCATATTTTGATAACTGGATGTGTTAGAGGGAAACCAAAAACAGATTTGGAATCGGCATACAGAACTAGTCTAGAAAAGTGTGTATACATTTTTTATTTGAGAAAAAAGTTCGATTTTGTCGACCAGTGTAATAGAATACTAATAAAAGCCAGGATTAGTGTACATTACACTGTTACTTACTCATTTCTCGTGTGTAATCTAGAAATAAATGTACACTATGTGTCATTGTTCACCTCTTATGTCTGGTATCGATCTCTTATATAGTAACGGTAGCATACCTTCAACAATGACTATGTATTTTTTATTTTATAGCGATAATAATAATTGAAAACTAATACATATCCTGATCACTAATTTTTATATATGATTTATGTATTATTAATTGCTTTATAACACTTGTTTATAATTGAGAATCAATTAAAATTTAAAGCTTAAAGCGAAATTAAAAAAGTAGACAGACCAATTTCACATTTGTTCATCCGTGTCTCTACTAACCTGTGTATAGTCCATTCACCATATACGACCCTCAGGCCCTCCTTTTTTTTTTCTCTCTCTCTCTCTCTCTCTCTCTCTCTCTCTCTCTATATATATATATATATATATATATATATATATATATATGCAATGCTGTGCCCGCTAACTCCTAAAGTTAGCGCCGCTAAAGCTAACACTAACTACAACAAAATTTAGCACCGCTAACAATAAGTATTTCAACAGTTAGCGCCGCTAATGCTAATTTTGTCGCTAATTTTTTGAGAAACCACACCAATTTATATATATTAGCACACCTTAATATACTTGGTTGCTAAGGTACGAAAATGAAAACATTTTTATGTAGGAGTCGAGTTTCTTTCGTATATATTAATAGGGAAAACAAACCAACGGAAGAACTATTCAATTTATACGTCTATATATAATTCAAATACACAAACTGAAACTCAAAGAAATGATAAAATATTTACAAAGACAGTAACTCATACCAACTTTTGATTGTTCCCAGCATACAACAGATTACAAAATAAAAATGGATATCACTGAAACAGTGATGTGGCGAATTGCATTAATTTTGCAAACAAATAAAAAAATTAGAACTTCTACAAAAACCTTTACATATTGATGTCATGATCAAATTTCAGTTAGTGCTGCGTCAGTCTTTTATAATGGAGATTGCTGTCGGCGAACCAAATTTTAGTACAAGCGGCTCTGAAAAATTAGCGATTGACTTTCTCTAAAAACCTACCGCCGCTACCTGTTTCGCTCACAATTTTGAAAATTAGTGGCGCTGGCAGTATCGCTGATAAAAAGTTAGCGGCGCTAATCTTAGCGCCGTTAATCCCAGTACTGTATATATGTATATGCACGAAGATATCAATTAGACTATATTTATCATATAAATAATGCTATGCTATTATTTCGGCTTATGTTTCTGTACATAACTTGAGTTTATCTTAAATACTTTTTCTCTTATTACAGGTACTTGCTGTTACGCTTGCTGCAAATCACCAAAAAATAATGTTTGTAATGCAAATAGAATTTACAATAGGAGGCCAGAACAAATCATTGTAAGTTTTAGTGTATTGTCTATATGGACGCGATCACATGTACTTCGTCTCCACTTTATGCTATTTTTATCACGGCTAAAGTAATTTCCGTATGCTATATATATATATATATATATATATATATATATATATATATGTATGTATATATGTGCGAGGGTAATTTAATAAGTATCCGCACTTTCTATTTTCACAATTTTATTTTCACATCTGATACATTATAAACACATCACTTCTCAACATAGTCTCCCTGTTTCTCAGTACACTTAGTCCAGCGATTTACAAGCTTCCAAATGCCATCACAAAAGAATGTTTTTGGCTGTGTGCGTAGCCAGTCATGCACTGCCTCCAGGTCATCATCGCCTTGGAATCGCTGACTTCTTAAAGCGTCTTTTAGTGGTCCAAACAGGTAAAAATCCGAAGGTGCCAGGTCTGAACTGTAGGCAAGATGGTCGAGAACTTCAAATTTAAGTTCTTGAAGGCATTTTCTAGTCTGTGTAGCGGTATGAGGGCGCGCATTGTCTTGTAACAGAACAACACCTTCCGACAATCTCCCTCTCCGTTTTGTGCGAATTCCTTGCTTTAACTCATTCCGAAGCATGTCAGAATACGATGCACTTGTTACTGTAGTTCCACGCTCTAGATAATGTTCAAGGATAGGGCCTCGTGTATCCCAAAACAGTGTTATGATAACTTTACCTGCTGACGGCTGCGCTTTGAACTTCCTTGCAACGGGAGATGTTGGATGCTTCCATTGCATGCTCTGTTGTTTCCTTTCTGGTTCATAGTGATGGATCCAGGTTTCATCTCTAGTGATAATGCACTCCAAAACGTTTTCACCTTCATTATGATACTGCGCCAAAAGACGAGAGCTAACACTGCTTTGGGATACACGAGGCCCTATCCTTGAACATTATCGAGAGCGTGGAACTACAGTAGCAAGTGCATCGTATTCTGACATGCTTCGGAATGAGTTAAAGCAAGGAATTCGCACAAAACGGAGAGGGAGATTGTCGGAAGGTGTTATTCTGGTACACGACAATGCGCGCCCTCATACCGCTGCACAGACAAGAAAATGCCTTCAAGAACTTAAATTGAATTACCCTCGTATATACACAGTATATATATTGTGAAATAAGAGGTCGGTGTGATGAAAGATGCAATATTATTGGGAAACGTTTAGAGAAATTTTAATTCTCATCATTATAAGAAGACTAAAATAGCTAAATATAACGAACAAAAAATATTCTAAGATAATATAAGCATATTAATATATTAAATGATATTGTTTTCCAAGTCATACAGTACTATAATGTTTCTTTATCCAATATTTACAGGAAAAGTTGTGACACCTCAAACATCCGAAATATGGATGTCACTGAAAATTCACTCGACATGTCTGCACAGCCTCATTCAGTTCCTATCCCAGTTATCGGTGGTTCAACGTCGGAAAATGTAAGTAAGCTTCACTTTAGTGATATATGCAGTATGTATATATATATATATATATATATATATATATATGTGAAAATTAAAATTAAAATTGAAAGGTTTATTGGCAGCCTACAGTCAATATGACAAATATTATTAATACAATGACAGTTCACATACTAAGGATAGAAATATATACAGTTGGTTAGAAATAATACAGTAATGTTAAAATTAAGTGGAGCTACAGACAGACGTTTTCGTACCAAGAATTCCATAGCTTAGGCCTTAGAGGATAAACGGCAGGACTCATGGATAGCTTGGATGATCGGGTTGGTTGATTTTTAATTCTTTGCATTAGACTGCATTGAGCACATCTTGTTACCTCCGGGAAGCTCGGGACATTGCGGGTAGAAAACATTTGCGAAGCTGAGCATCTCGGGGGTAATTTATGTAAGAGTCTAAAAGACCTGTTGCACAGCAAATTTAGGGTTCTGCCAGAATATTTTTTATAATTCACCCAGAGTTGCTGTCCGGATATATTACTGCAGAAAGTACGAAAGAGAATGTCTTTACCTTCACTTGTACAGAACCGAAAGTTCCTTGTAGTCATATTTGCTTTAGTATAAAGGCTTCGAGGTTGTTTTCTTATATCCAAGTCGTCACTGAAAGAGCTGGTAATAGTTTGAACCAAATACTTAAACTCTTGTACTTCCTCAATTACTTCACCATTTATTTTAAACCTAATATCAGTTGGCTGATAACAGCTTTTAGGATGAAATTGTATAACCTTAGTTTTTGTAACATTAAAAAGAATATCATGCTTTTTCGAATACACTTCACTGACTTTTAGTAGCCGATCCAGACCTTTAACAGAGGGACTTATTAACACCATATCATCGGCATAAACTAAGTTATTTATCCTTGTGTTATCTATACAACATCTCACTGTTGCCTCATTAAGTGAAGCAATTAATCCGTCAATATACATATTAAACAGCATTAGGGAGAGCAAGGAGCCTTGTCTCACCCCGTAAGAGCTGCCAAAACATTCGGATAGTACATTGCCCCACCTAACGGTAAAAAATTGGTGGGAATACCAAAATTTCAATAAATTCAATATGTACATGGGAACCTTCCTGTCTTATAGTTTTTAAATAATAAATAAATATATATATAAATATTTTTGAGATCGATCATCTCATGTAGGGTTCCTAAAGTACATTTCATATACTTCACTCAGTACCGCTGTCCATGAATATGATATTTGCGCATTTGTGAAAGAGAGTAGCTTTAGCTCCACAAGAACTTTTTATATACCACTCATTACTCAAAGAACTGGTGCTGGCTCGATCCTTGATGTTTAATTTCTTGTCCATTTTCTGATGTTTGACTTCTTGGTTTGAGACTGATACTGGAAGAGTGACTAGAATTCCCCGTACAGAGATGCATGTCCTTAGCTTTGTAACGCTGAAAGAATATGGTTCTGCAAGCGTAATTCGTCAGCTTTTAGAAGACGCATTAAGTCTTTAAGGGAAGCTGTGAAGTTGAGCAGCATGCCTTATACACCTCTATACCGTTCATTACGGTTTCCACATTGCCATTCATCTTTCTGCTTTTAGGGCAGATGCGTTTGGCCTAGCTGTGTAATATTTTGTACTGAAGTTTTTTCTGCTCTGTTTTTCAAACAGTAACTTAGGGTGCTTATTTCACAAAACTTCGAATTAATCTCTCACCATACTGTACGTTCGGCTTACTCCACGACGTTAGTAGTTCATGAATGATATGAATAATCACTGGCGGCCAGGTAGCTGGCACATTGAAGGGACAAACCAAGCACATTGGGGGGCACACCAGGCACATTGAGGTGCAAAATTATTGTACAACTTCTAACTAGGCTTTCACCGAAATCTGCGGGTGATTGGCCGAAAAAATTTAGTCCGGCCTGATTTTGGGGTCCTGAAGTATACTGCTGAAATAAACCTTTATTTTTCTAAAAAAGAAAAAAATGGTGGGGAACGGAACCCTCCCAAGGCTGTTATAGACGCGACGACACTGGCTACAAGCCATAAATAGACTTTCCCAGAATCATAGCACACAGACCCCAGATTGCACTGACTAGAATTGAGATACCTGAAGGAGTAACTTATGCTGCCTCTTCTTTGAAGTTTGCTAGTAGGGTAGGGGTGGGGTGAGGTAAGCTAATATATCTTTTTATGCGGGTATACGCTTATAAAAATTACGAAGTGGCCAGTTGGATAAAACAATTAATTTATTTTTTAGTTTTATTTATGTGAACTTGTGACTTCAGAAGGGCGACCAGAGAAGGGGGCATGTAACAATCTCCTTTATTACCCTGTCTGATATTCAACAGTTTAATTTCGATTAGACCTTTACTCTTTATCGTAACAGATAGATAGTAATTTAAAACACCTGTTCGTACGAATGTAATACTTTCCGCTTATCATGGATTCATCCTCTTTATCCATAAATACGCACCGGTGGTACGCTTAAAGGCCTACGGTTAATTCCATAGGTTTTTTATGTTATACTCTTGAAGGAATTCTTGAAATGTTTCCTGATAAAAAATTCATTAAATAGCCGGAACGTTTCTGATCGTTCATTATATTTAGAAACCAACACAACTTTATCGTTAATAACTCTAAATATAAAAGAAGATTTACCACACCCTGTACGTCGAATTATAATACATGTTGATAGCCTTGTGAACAAGATTTTTTCTAGAAACTAATTAATTATTGTATGACGTATTTTTAAGAAACTCATATTCACTAATTTTCTCTTCTTTTCCAGGTTAGTGCGCGACAACACCTTTAAAAGACCTTGAGATGTGTTACCTGTATCAGGCTCGAGTGCCGGAAAGTGGGAACGAAGGAATAACCAGGGACCCTTCGACTCTGCTATTAGCATTTCCACTCAAGTACCCAGCCAAGACCCCTACACCACCACATGCGTTAAAAGATCTACATCTGATGAATACCAGATTCCGTCCACGTACGGTATTGATGCTAAACAATCAAGGCTCAACATCACATTCAACACTGAGGACCCGGGCTAATATTCCAAGCCCCCTCTACGGATGCGACCACAATCCATACAGAAAGAACGAGTCATCCTTCATGCAACGACATATCTCTTAACTTATTGCATAATGTGTGTAATACCCCTGCACTTTCTAGAATTCGTTACAACGTCAGGGTTGATCCCCGAGTTGCATATTCGGAGGGTTTCGAACAAAGTCTTCGCAACGTAGTTCGATGTATCATCGCATATGGCCCAATGGTGGCCAAACCCCAGCTCGCGAGCCGCATGCGGCTCTCGAGGTTGTTAACTGCGGCTAGCGAGACAATTTTGTTTTTTATTGTATTTATCATAAAAGACAAAATTCATAATACAAATATTTTTTTTTCACATAATAAAAAAAATACGAAAAAAAACGAGGAAAAATTGAATTGACAATAAAATGCATCATGCGTACGACAATTTCTTTTGCGTGACAGGCACTAAGCTGGCTAATTACGTAATTAACACCAACGCCACTCACAGCGTCCAGTACCCCTCGAGCTACCCTGCAGACCGCATATAGTAACGAGTGAGTGTGTTTTAAAATTGGCTTCTTAGATCAAATAGTGGCTATTTTTCTCAGCTATACAAGTGAAAGTTATACAGCCCCTTAGTTGATTAAAATGACTGAGCAGACAAAGTGTAAGAAACGGAAATATGAAGAAGAAAATTTAGTTTTTAAACAGGAGTGGGAGGAGAGCTTTGCCTTTACTGTTAAGGGTGGGAAACCTGTGTGTCTTATCTGCCACGTGGCACTCAATCACTTTAAAGCCAGTAACTTAACGTGCCATCATGAAACTAACCATAAAAATTTTAGTAGCAAATTTCCTCCCAAATCAGAATTGCGAAGACTAAGTTAACAATGTTGAAATCTAGCCTAGTTGCCCAAGAAACTGTACTTTCATCATTGTGTAAGACAGCTGACTTAACTACTGAAGCTAGTTTTGTTATGGCATGGAATATTGCTCGTGCTCAACTTCCCTACAGTAGTGGAGAATTTGTGAAGAAGAATATTGCCGATGTTACTGCAATTCTCGCTCCAGATAACACAAAGCTTCGAGAACAAATAGCAAGTATTTCTATTTCCTGCCACACTGCAGAGAGACATATTTCCCAGATCAGTGCTGAAATTACATGCTCGTTGCAGAGTGATTTGAAGAATTCTGTTGCATTCAGTTTGGCCCTCGATGAATCCACAGATATTAAAGATAACCCTCAACTGGCGATATTTGTTCGTTATGTTACTGGCGATGGAAATGTGAAAGAAGAACTCTTGGACTTAATGACCCTAAGAGAAACCACCAGAGGGGTTGACAAAGAACGCACTTGACGAGGCATTATCAAATGCTCAAGTACCATTGAATAAACTTGTCAGTGTTGCAACAGATTGAGCACTAGATATGGTAGGACAAAATGTAGGCTTAGTTGGGCTCTTGACACGCGATCCCAAGTATCCTCTGTGTCTCTTTATTCAGTGTATCATTCACCATGGTAATTTGGTAAGCAAGTACTTTAGGTATGAGAGTGTTATGAAAAGAGCTCTAAATTGTGAATTTCATTCGTTCAAATGCAAAAACGCACCGAGCGTTTAGAAATTTTATCGAGGAGCTGGATTTTCAAGATAAGCCAGATGACCTTTCATTCTCATGTACTGTAAGGTAGTTATCAACTAGTAATCTCCTGAACAGGTTTGTTGCACCGTTGGAGCTTATCAATGATTTCTTGAAAGAAAAGGGAAAGTCATACCCACAACTAGATCACGAATGGGTGCAGGATCTGATGTTTTTTACTGATGTAATACAACACCTTCAAAATCTAAAGTTGGCATTTCAGGGAAAGGATAAGGTCATTTCTGACCTTACACAGTCAGTTTTCAGTTTCCAGAATAAAATAAGGCTCTTCCAAAAAGATCTAGTAACAAAAAAATTTGACCAGTTTCCCCACCTGAAAAACCGAGCAAACACTTTTCCTGATATTGAAATAAAAGATAGTAAACTGGAGGAATACAAAAGTAAATTAATAGGACTAATTGATGATTTTCAGTTCAGGTTTGATGAACTAAAAAAGCTAAAACCATGCTTCAAATTTCTTGTAAATCCTTTCCTGATTGATGTCGTCAACGATGGCTGTCCTGTTACCACACCTTTTGTTACGGAAGCTGCTTCAATACAAACAGAACTTTTGGAGCTACAGGAGGACGTGGGTTTAAAGTTGATACATAAAAGTTTATCTGCAGTTGAGTTTTGGAAGCAAGTACCAGAAACAAAGTATCTTCACCTCAGAAAAACCAGTTTCCGACTTATCTCAGTTTTTGGGACAACGTATTGCTGTGAAGCACTCTTTTCGATAATGAAGTTTGTAAAATCAAGACATCGTGCTGCCCTCACTAACGAACACCTGACTGAGCTTCATACCGCCTTAACATCACATCAGCCAGACTTTAAAGCATTAACAGTCAAAATGAAGACCTAAACTAAGCCTTCTACAAGCAGTAATTAAACAAGTTAATAATGTGAGTATAACTATATGTATATGTATATGTTTTGAGTAATTAAAATCTTTTTAAAATATTTTGCGACTCTCGTACATCTGAAAAACGTCGTATGTGGCTCTTGGGTCCAGGAAACCTGGCCACCCGTGGGCCATATGCCCTTCAGAGTAATAAGGATCGGGAAGCCTGGGTAAGGCTAGCATTTGGATTTGAGGCAAATGGCGAGGATAGCGCCTGTTCTGGATAGTGGTACCTTACAGGCAGTGCTGTGCTCGTTACTTTATAAATGTAATACCGTTACCGTTACCGTTACTACAGTCTAAATGTAGTGCCGTTATCGTTACAGTTACCATTTTTAAAAAGTAACAAGTAACGGCACCGTTACTCGTTATCGTTGCTTTTAATGAAATGTAATTATATTATATACTGTATATGCATAGGTATATTATAATTTATATATACATAAAATATTATATTATATATAAACATTCGCTTGTGCGAGTATGCGTTGGTTTGTATCCACTGATTAATGCATAGGCTATGAAGTCTGTGCATGCCTTCATTGCGTTGTTATGACTTATAAGGCATAATATTTTCAAAAAAAGTGAAACAAAATTACTGCAAGATTTATTACTAGGAATTGCAACATAACAGAGGATGTAGCATACTATTGATACTAATTTACTAATGCTAGAATATACCAGGAAAGTTTAGTTTTGCAAAACAATAATACGAAATACTAAAGAAATGAATCAAATGAGTTATTGTGCATGGCAATGATAATTGAAATTTATTAGCTAACTATACAAACTTAAGAACTATTATTCAAAAGATCTTTATTGGTAGGGTTGCCAGATTTTTCAAATGCCCATGCGGGACAAAAAATTTTCTGAGGTTTTTTTTTTAAGACCAAATTTTTTTTTCAAATTGAAACTAGTTTCTTCAACGGTTACAACAAACAAAATTAGAAATTTTTTATTAAAATACTATTTAACAGTTAAACATCGTGAATAAATTGAAATTATTATACATAATATTGAAATTCTAAATCAATTCATCTCTAAAAAATTTGCTAAAAAAATATTTTTTTGCGGTCTGGCAACCCTATAATTATTGGCCTTTAAGAAAACAAGCTTCTCAAAACTTGCATCTAAGAGCGAGCCTCGTTTCGGACACAGTATATCCTTCCCTACTGAAAAAACGCGCTCAATATCGGCTTTGGATGGTATAGGAGTGTTAAGTTTAATAAACATATTTTTAAAGTTAGTGGATGGGAAGGATGCAGAGCTAACGTGCCGTGAAGGCCCAGATGAGAGGAATGACGAAACCTCTGTTGAACTTAGGTCCCTCCCTGCTCCAGGGTTCTTCGCCTTTTTACTTTGACAGTGCTGTTAGTGTAGTGGGAGAGGGTGGATGGGGGTAGGCTGCCAGCATGCCAACGGCCAACACGAATACCTCGCTCATAGTGAAGGGACAAATTTTTAATGGTTAATGAATAATGAGTGAGGTTCGAAAGAAACTAATTGCGAGCTCCGATAAAAAAGTAACGAGTAACGACAAACGAATGTATTTCCCTAAAAAAGTAACGTCGTTACTGAAAGAGTTACTTGATTTGAAATGTAACGCCGTTACCGCTACCATTACTAAACAAGTACCGCGTTACGTAACGGCCGTTACTTGTAACGCGTTAGTGTCCAGCTCTGCTTACAGGCACCTGCTAAAGGAGAACGTTGACTACATCCTTTCACGTTTTGCGCAAACTTACCAGAGCGGGTCAAAGTTTACCTAGGAGTATTTCAAGGTTGAAATTGATAGCGTCTTCCATGTTAATGGACATGATGCAACACCTTATACACTCAACTTTAATTACTTAAGTTACCCATTGTTTCTCCAAAAAAGAAAACGTCATGTGATAGAAAGTAGACTGATACAGGGTGAACTATGTGTGGCATTTGAGCTTGTCAATAATTTCTGTTTACATTTTATCTTATAGAGCGTAGGCTACATAAATCTACGTGGGTGCTTACATTCTGACGTGTATATATATATATAGAATTTTTTTAAATTTTTGGTGGGGTTTTAAATAAGAACAACATAACGTCATTAATTCATTTATTAAAACACCATATTTCATTTATTAAAACAAAACCAGCTTACTGAGTGGACGCATTCCTTGGGCTCTCTGATATTGTTTCTACTTTTGGATATTGCCGATAAATTTACTGATGGATAGTTCTGAATTTATATACTTGCGTTTATATTCACATTGTTATATAGTTAAGTAACTGAATATTAGTGTTTTTTAGCGATTTAGAAGTTTTCATAGCGTGCCGGTTTAATCTTGGCGGTTTAAAAGGACGTTATAAACTACTACTTAACTTGCGCGATGCCGTCGCAGAAAGCGTCGTGTGCTAGGTATGGGGTTAATCGGTGGTATACGGATTTTAAAGATTACAACGGCGGACCTATGGCGATTACTGAGAGATCGGTTTGTTTCTTTTGTGAGTTAAGCGAAGAGATAGTTGATTTAAAACGTAGTGTACGCGAGGTGACTGAAAGACTTGCAACGATTGATGAGGGCAGGGGTAGGCTTACAGTTGACGAAGGCCGAACCTATACTAACGTTGAAGACGTTAGTAAGTTGAAGGGTGAGGTTAGGAACCTAGTTTCTACTATAGGTAGCTTATCGGGAAGGTTAGACAGAGTTGCGGGCGGGTTTAAGGTTGGTCCGGGATTAGTAGACGTGGAGGGATTTAGAGTAGTTAAGGGTGCAGCTAGGCCACGTACGTTAGGTGATAGGAATCTTCCTAGTATCGAGGTTTCGAACCCTTTTTCCCAATTGGATAGGGATGTGAACGAGGGGGAAAATTTTAATTGGGGACTCCTTAGTGCGTCATATTAATAAGGAGTTCGATGAACGGAATTCAACCAAGAGGAGGAGCGTCTGTCTACCAGGGGCCAGGGTTGACAGAATTAGAGACGAAGTAGATAAGATTGATGTTGCCTTCCGTCACTCGATGTTAGTGACGATGGTAGGGGGCAACGACTCGTATAGGCCCGATACGAGAGTGCCTGACCTTTTGGAGAGATATAGGGGGTTAATTAGGTCCATGAAGGCAAGGTCAGATACTGTAGGTCTTCAGTTCTAGGTATTACCCAAGCCACAGTTTAAATTTTAGGATTACGTCAAAAACAATATTTTTGAACACTAAACTAGAAGAGATTTGTACTCAGGAAAATGTACCCTTCGTAAAGCTGTGGTCAGAATTCAGTGATTCTAGCCTTTTTATAAAAGATGGGGGTGCATTTCAATGAAATAGGTAATGCTAGGCTAGGTAGGTTAATCGATGAGAACGTTCGAAAGCTGTATAGGTCGAAGCCCTCTTTAAACGTTGTGGGTCCGGGAAACGCCTGCCCGACGTGAAAAATAGTTTAAAACGCCGATCCGTGGTAAAAAATAAAAAAATGATTTAAACGTCTTTTATTGTAACGCGTGTAGTATTAGAAATAAATTGAACGAATTTAAGGCGATAATTTATTCCGGGATCTACGATATAGTTGCTATTACCGAAACGTGGTTAAGTACCGTAACTCGGGACTTGTTGAGAGAACTTGATACAGCGGGTTTTAAGCTTTTTACTAATGATAGGTTACATAGGATTAATGGCGGCGTTTTGTTGTACATTCGTAATTCCCTTAGGGCTATCGAGGTTAAGATAGATTTTCCGACGATATGCGTTGAAGTTAGGGCACGTAGTATTAGCTTTAATTTCGTTGTTGTTTAAACACCTCCCGTTCAACCCCTCGATACCGATACTAGATTTTACACACTTCTTAGTAACTTTATTAATAATCAGGGTAGTATAGTTGTCGGAGACTTTAACTGTCCTAACGTTAATTACGAGACTTTTACTGGTAATGATGAGGGTTTCAGACTGATTGAGTTCATGGAAGATCATTTTTTACGACGGATGGTTACCGAACCAACCCGCGGTGACAAAATTTTAGACGTGGCCATGACGAACGGCGAAAATATAGTCGAAGGTTTAGAAGTAGGCGGGAGTTTAGGATGTAGTGATCATCAAATTATTAGGTTTAAGCTAGTGATAGAAAACAGTAAAAGAGAGTAACGTAATAGAAGTCCCTGATTTTCGTAGGGCTAATTTTGATAGTTTTGCGGACAGGATGAGAGTAGTGGACTGGATAATTTATTTATGGGTAATGGCGCAAATTTTCATTGGGAGGCGTTTAAGGAAAGTTTTTTGAATATCGAAATGGACTTTATTCCTTGTAGCCCCAAGTGCGTTAGAAATCATGGTAGGCCCAAGTGGTGGATTAGGGAAATAGGTGAGTTTATAAACGACCGTAACAGAGCGAATAGACTTAATAAACGCAATGGCACGGTAGCTATCTTTAATAGATATATCGAGCTTAGAAGTCAGGTTAAAAGATCTGTTAGGAATGCTAAGCGTAATTTTATACTTATAGCTGCGGATAGTAAACATAATCCAAACAAGTTTTTTGAATACCTCAATAATCATAAGCCGATAAAAGATAACATAGGCCCTCTTGTGGATGCTAACAGCGCTTTGGCTTCCGACGCTCAGACAATGAAGGGTATTTTTAACAACTTTTTTTGCGACAGTTTTTACCGTAGAACGCGTAAATAATGTCCCAGACGTGGACGATATCGTTACATTTAGTAGCGAGACTATTTTGGATGAAATAACTGTTTACGAGGGTGAGATTGCGCATTATATCGATAGGCTAAAAGTTAGCAAGACTCCAGGCCCTGACGCTTTTTATCCCAGACATTTGAATGATTTGAAATACGTTATCGTAGGCCCCTGGACGAAGATTTCTAATCAGTCACTCGAAACGGGTATTATTCCTGAAGACTTTAAATTAGCTAACGTCACGCCCATTTTTAATAAAGGCGACCGCACAGTATCTAGCAATTATAGGCCCATTAGCTTAACGTCAATTGTCGGTAAACTTTTGGAATCCGTAGTTAGGGATCGTATCGTCGATCACTTAGAAAGTCGCGATCTGATTAATAATAGTCAGCATGGGTTTCGACGCCATAGATCTTGTTTAACTAATTTGTTAGAATTTTATAACGAAATAGTGCGCGATACGATAGGCATAGAGCGGCTGACGTTATTTATTTAGATTTTAAAAAGGCGTTCGATACAGTTCCGCATAGAAGATTAATTGCGAAGGTTAAAGCGCACGGTATACGTGGTCAGGTAGCTAACTGGTTAGAGGAATGGCTTCGTGCTAGGAGACAGAGGGTAGTTGTTAATGGTAGTGGATCGGGGTTGTTGGATGTAGGTAGCGGTGTCCCACAGGGTTCAGTGTTAGGCCCATTGCTATTCGCAATTTATATTAACGACATAAATGTAGGTTTGACTAGTAACGTGTCAAAATTCGCGGACGATACTAAAATAGGTCTACAGATCTACAGATGCTAAGGCTAACAAAGACCCTAAGATCCACTCTAAGGTTAGCCCGAGAGAAAGGAAAGAGTAGGGGGTTAAGAGAAGAGAATAAGGGGTTAAGTAAGTAGCAACACCTATCTCTCGTGGGTTAACATTCATTCAGAAAAAGAGAAAAAACACTCACCATCATCATCCGCCGGCCACTGCCGACAAGTCAGAAAAATAGTCGGAGAGAATAGAAAAGATTGCAGAACAGTCCTCTACTCCATAGGGAGGTAGAGCCCACTCTGCCGTAAAAAGATGAAAAGATGTAAAATAAGAACGCTTACAAACCATGCAATACATTCTTAACTCAAGAACAACACATTCTTAACTCAAAGCAACACATTCTCCCAGCTGTTGCAGACCGATCGTCCACTCTATAGGGAGGTAGAGGATGCAGCCCACTAGCCTGGAAAAGCGTGCAAGATGAAAAGAAGTAAAATATGAACGCATTACAACACATTCTTAACTCAAACACTATCATACCATGCAAACTACAGACATGCAATAGAGTTACAGACTTGCAATAAAGGAGAGAAGAAAACAAAGTATAAAGAATAACAAAAAGTGAGTTAATTTACTCAACAAGCTACAACTAAGTTCGTGTTAGTCTAATTTTTTTTTTACTGGCATATCACACGCTGGCATGTCACAAGCTGGCATTAGACGTCAACAGACTCATCCCCAATTACGACCCCAAGAGCTACTGTTGCCAATTGTTTTATTATTTTAAACAACGTTAATATTTTTAAAATGCCTATCTAGAACGACATATTCTAAATGAAGCCTGACTAGGGACTTGTAAAGGGGCAATATAATATCCTTCGATTTAAATTCGAAATTATGCGCTATGCAGCATAACATCCTATTAGCTTTTGCGCAAGACTCCAGGCAATGGTTTTTAACTTTTAAATCCTTAGATACGCGTACGCCTAAATCTACTTCCTCGTCAACGCTCGCTAACTGTCTATCATCCAACGTGTATGTTTAATTATTGTTACGAGAACCTATATGCAAAACTTTACATTTGTCTACGTTAAATTGCATCGGCCACTTATCCGTCCACGCCATAATCTTATTTACATCGTCTTGGAGCCTATTTCTATCGTCCTTGTTAACAACCTTACCGCCTATTTTAGTATCGTCCGCGAATTTTGACATGTTACTAGTCAATCCTACATCTATGTCGTCAATGTAAATTACGAATATCAGTGGGCCTAACACTGAACCCTGTGGCTGGCTGTGGGACACCGCTACCTACATCCAACCAACCCGATTCACTACCATTAACAACTACCCTGTGTCTCCTAGCACGAAACCATTCCTCCAACCAGTTAGCTACCTGACCGTGTATACCGTGCGCTTTAACCTTCACAATTGATCTTCTATGCGGGACTGTATCGAACGCCTTTTTAAAATCTAAATAAATAACGTCACCCGCTCTGTGCCTATCATATTCGCGCACTATTTCTTTATAAAATTCTAACAAATTAGTTAAACAAGATCTATGGCGTCGAAACCCATGCTGACTATTATTAATCAGATCGCGACTTTCTAAGTGATCGATGATACGATCCCTAACTACGGATTCCAAAAGTTTACCGACAATTGACGTTAAGCTAATGGGCCTATAATTGCTAGATACTGTGCGGTCGCCTTTATTAAAAATGGGCGTGACGTTAGCTAATTTAAAGTTTTCAGGAATAATCCCCGTTTCGAGTGACTGATTAAAAATCTTCGTTAAGGGGCCTACAATAACGTCTTTCAAATCTTTCAAAAGTCTGGGATAAAAAGCGTCAGGGCCTGGAGCCTTGCTAACTTTTAGCCTATCGATATAATGCGCAATCTCACCCTCGTGAACAGTTATTTCATCCAAAATAGTCTCGCTACTAAATGGAACGATATCGTCCACGTCTGGGACATTATTGACGTCTTCTACGGTAAAAACTGTCTCAAAAAAGTTATTGAAAATACCCGCCATCGCCTGAGCGTCAGAAACCAAAGCGCCGTTAACATCCACTAGAGGGCCTATTTTATCTTTTATTGGCATACGATTATTGACGTATTCAAAAAACTTTTTTTGATTATGTTTATTATCTGCAGCTATAAGTATCTCTAAATTACGCTTAGCATTCGTAACTGATCTTTTAACCTGACGTCTAAGCTCGATATATCTACTAAAGTTAGCTGCCGTGCCATTGCGCTTATTAAGTTCATACGCTTTGTTACGCTAGTTTATGAACTCGCCTATTTCACTATTCCACCCTTTCAGTATTCATAAAACTTTCTTTAAACGCCTCCCAATACAAATTTGTGTCATTACCCATAAATAAGTTATCCCTGTCCACTACTCTCATCCTATCCGCAAAACTATCAAAATTAGCTCTACGAAAATCAGGGACTTCTATTAGGTTACTGTCCTTAGTGTTTTCTATCAATAACTTAAAACCTAAGAATTTGATGATCACTACATCCTAAACTCTCGTCTACTTCTAAACCATCGACTATATTTTCGCCGTTCGTCATCACCAAATCTAAAATATTGTCACCGCGCATTGGTTCTGTAACCATCTGTCGTAAAAAATTATCCTCCATGAACTCAATCAATCTCAAACCCTCCTTATTACCAGTAAAAGTCTCGTAATTAACATTAGGGCAGTTAAAGTCTCCGACAAATATACTATTCCGATTGTCAATAAAGTTACCAAGAAGTGAGTAAAATCTAGTATCGGTATCGAGGGGTTGAACGGGAGGTCCATAAACAACAACAAAATTAAAATTAATACTGCGCGCCCTAACTTCAACGCATATCGCATTAATTGCTGCCGGAAAATCTATCTTAACCTCGATAGCCCTTAGGGAATTACGAATGTACAGCAAAACGCCGCCAACAAACCTATGTAACTATCATTAGTAAGGATGGTAAGGTTACTAAGGTTGTTAAGGTGGTAAGGTTGTTAACGTGGACGATAGAAATGGGCTCCAAGACGATGTAAATAGGATTATGGCGTGGACGGGCAAGTGGCAGATGCAATTTAACGTAGACAAATGTAAAGTTTTGCATATAGGTTCTCGTAACAATAATTACACGTACACGATGGATGACAGAGAGCTTGCGAACGTTGACGAAGAAGTAGATTTAGGTGTATGTGTATCTAAGTATTTAAAAGTTAGGAACCAGTGTCTGGAGTCTTGCACTAAAGCTAATAGGATGTTAGGTTTCATAGCGCGTAATTTCGAATTTAAATCGAAGAATATTATATTGCCCCTTTACAAGTCCCTAGTCAGGCCTCATTTAGAATATGTCGTTCAGTTTTGGTGCCCGTATTTGCGTGAGGATATTGATAGGTTAGAAAGGGTTCAGCGTCGCGCCACGAAACTAATTCCGTCATTGCGCAACAAGCCTTATGAAGATAGGATTAAAGAGTTAGACTTGCATTCACTCGAAACTAGGAGATTAATGGGGGGAGCTTATTGAAGTTTTCAAAATCGTTAATAACATCGATAACGTAAATTTTGAGAAACTCTTCTCTTTCGATAATAACAATACTCGTAATAACGGATTTAAGTTGCGTGGCAGACGTTTCATTACTAATATCGCTAAAAACTTCTTTACGTTTAAAATAATTGATAAATGGAATAAACTTCCCGCGTCAGTCGTGAACTCTACCAGCGTTAACATATTTAAGAACCGTTTAGACAGGCATTTTAAAAATATTAACGTTTAATATAATAATAAAACAATCACCCTTCTCCCTCTCAGCCTCCCCCTATTCCCTCTCAGCCTCCATCTTTTCCCTCTCAGTCTTCTCCTTTTCCCTCTCAGCCTCACCCTTTTCCCTCTCAGCCTCACCCTTTTCCCTCTCAGCCTCACCCTTTTCCATCTCAGTCTCACCCTTTTCCCTCTCAGTCTCACCCTTTTCCCCCTCAGCCTCACCCTTTTCCCTCTTCCTCGTTAAAATTATTAGCGTTGTTTAATATAATAAAACAATTAGCAACAGGAGCACTGGGGATGGTGATCGAGGATGAGTCTGTTGACGATAATGCCAGCTTGTGACATACTAGATCATCAAGCCTTATGAAGATAGGATTAAAGAGTTAGACTCGTATTTACTCGAATCTAGGAGATTAAAGGGGGAGCTTATTGAAGTTTTCAAAATCGTTAATAAAATCGATAACGTAAATTTTGATAAACTGTTCACTTTCGATAATTGCAATACTCGTAATAACGGATTTAAGCTGCGTGTAAATGGAATAATCTTCTTGCGTGAGTCGTGAACTCTACCAGCGTTAATGTGTTTAAGAACCGTTTAGATAGGCATTTCAAAAATATTAACGTTGTTTAATATAATAATAAAACAATTACTAACATGAGTCTGTTGACGACTAAGCCAGCTTGTGACATGCCAGTGTGTGATATGCCAGAAAAAAAAAAAATTAGACTAACACGAACTTAGATGTAGCTCGTAGCTTAAACTAACCCACTTTTTCTTTTTCTTTTTTTCCCCCTCTTTCCTTATTTGCATGTCTGTAACTCTCTTCATTGCATGTCTGAAGTTTGCATGGTATGATAGTGTTTGAGTTAAGAATGTGTTGCATGGTTTGTAATGCGTCCTTATTTTACTTCTTTTCACCCCTTTCCGGCAGAGTGGGCTGCATCCTCTACTCTACCTCCCTATGGAGTGGAGGACCGGTCTGCAACAGCTGGAAGTGTTCTCTTCGACTATTTTTCCGACTTGTCGGCAGTGGCCGGCGGATGATGATGGTGTCATTCTTTCTCTTTTTCTGAATGAATTTTAACCCACGAGTGATAGGTTTTGCTACTTATTTAACCCCATATTCTCTTTTTTTAACCCCTTACTTTCTTCTTTCTCTCAAGCTAACCTTAGAGTGGATCTTAGGGTCTTTGTTAGCCTTAGCTTCTGTAGATCTGTAGATAAGTCCTTTGAGACAGTTGAAAAGCTGAGTAGCCGCAAACTTACTAAGTTTATAAAGCTCGATTCAACAACGACAACAACAGTACAAACTTGATGTTATTAGACACCGTGACCACTGACATACTCACACACAATTAGCGAAAAGTGACCAAGATTGGACGTGTCAAGCTATAAACGATACACATATCGCGATCATCGTCCAACTCCTAAAAATAACCTGGTGGTTTTAATCTTCCTATGTTGTAAACTTTTCATAAATATATATACTGTATATTAATTCTATAGATATGCATTTTTTGTTTATTTCAGACCTTCTTCGGACACCTATATATACCTTACCTTACCTTACAACCTTACAAAGGTTCCACGTGATGATTTCTCATTTCGCGAAGGTCAAGCGTGTCGCCCCTCCTCTCGAGTTGGCCTGGTGAAGTAGTGAGTTGGATTCTTGCGCTCTCCACCTCACATAGCCAGGTACGCCCGGCTCATCGGGGATTGTTCTGAGCCAGGCGTCAAGTCTTCTTTTGAAGATTTCCACTGCAACTCCCTTCGTGTTTCTTAGGTCTTTGGGCAACTGATTAAATAGTTTTGGTCCTCTCACTACAAAACTATTTTCTTTCAGGGTTAAGGATTTTCCCTGTCTCGCCTTCAATTTGGGAATACGACACAGTCTACCGTTTCTACTTTCCACCGTTGTTTGGGGAGTTATGGGATTCAGAGTAAGATTAGGGACTAGTTTCTCCATTATTTTCCAAGTGTAAATAATGGTGTATCTCTCTCTTCTCCTTTCCAGTGAATATAGGTCTAGTTCTCGTAACCTTTCCCAGTAATTTAGTTCTTTGCACCCATTGATCTTGGCTGTGAAACTTCTTTGAATCCCCTCCAGCTGTCTAATGTCTTCTTTTTTATATGGGGATGTTAGGACCGAGCAGTATTCCAGTTTGGGTATTATCAGGGTTTTCAGTAGAGGGATCATTACATTCCTATCCCTTCGTTTAAAAGTTCTCAATATCTGACCCGTTATTCTCTTTGCTCTGTTTACTGCTATCTTATTTTGTGTTTCAAATTTCGCATCATCTGTCATTACAACCCCTAAATCTTTTGCTCTGGAATTTCTCTGGACTTCCTGTCCATTTGGGGTATAATATTCCATGGACTTTAGGTCTTCTCTTTTTCCGTACCGTAATAGCTGAAATTTCTCGGTGTTAAACTTCATATTGTTGTCTTCCGTCCACTTGTAAATTTTGTTTATGTCGGTTTGTAGAGATCCTATGTCTTCTGGTTTTCGTATTTTTCTACTGATCTTTGTGTCATCTGCAAAGGATGTTACTGTGCTGTCTCTGGTAACGTCCTCATCTATGTCAGTTAGCATGATTATGAAGAGTAGTGGAGCTAATACCGTTCTTGTGGTACTGAGCTGAGGACCTCTGATTCTGATGAAGATACTCCTTGTACTGTAACGACTTGCGTCCGCTCACTAAGGAAATTATATATCCATTTCCCTACTTTTCCTGTTATTCCCATATATTTCAGTTTATGTATTATGATTCCATGGTCACACTTGTCGAACGCTTTAGCAAAGTCTGTGTATAGTACATCATAGTTTTCATTACTTTCAAGTGAATCAATAATGTTGTTGTAGTGTTCCATTAGTTGTGACAGGCATGATCTGCCTGACCGAAACCCGTGTTGGTTATCATTGAATTTTTTCTGAGTTTCCGAAAAGTCATAGATTTTCTGTCTAACAATTCTTTCAAATATTTTGGTGAGATGAGATGTAAGCGACACTGGCCTATAGTTTTTGGCCTCGGATCGATCTCCTCCTTTATATATTGGGACTATGTTCGCGCTCTTCAGGATGCCCGGTATTTCTCCCGTGTTTAATGATCGTCTCCATATCCAGTATAGGGGCTCAGCGATTGCATTCTTGCAGTTTTTGATCAGTGTGGCATTCCATTTATCCGGTCCTGCCGCTGAGAGTGTTTTTAGTTTCCCTATGACTTGTGCAATATCCTCCGTCGTAAAGTCGAAATCCGTTATACTTTCCCCTTGTGGTTCTTCTTCAAAGAACGCGTTTCTATCGCATATCAGTTTGTCAGTTTTTGGGATACTGAAAGATGATTCATACTGAGCTTTTAATATTTCAGCTACTTCTGTTAGATCATCAGATAAATCACTGTTCTCATTTTTTAAAGGCCCGATAGTCGCATAGTTTTTCGACTTTCTTTTTGCGAAATTATAGAAGTACTTTGAGTTAGCCTTTATCGCTTCTATAGCGTCATCTTCTTCTTTTTCTGTATGCTTCTCGATTAGTTCCTGTATGACGACATCGATACTTTGCAGTTTATCATTTAATATTTTTCTGATGTTATCTTTACAATTATTTAATTTTGCAGTCACTCTTTTTCTCTTTCGGAACAATGCCCTCTTTTGTCTTTCGAACCTGCTTCTCTTTCCTCTTTGTTGTATCTTTGGGACATGTTTTTCCACAATTTCTAACGTCTTCTCCTCTAACGTCATTAGCATCTCTTCCGTTGTCTTGGCCTCGAAAATGGTTTTCCAATCTATTACTTCCATGCTGGATGTCACATCTTCCCAGTTTATAGCTTTGGAGTGAAAATTAAAAATTTCGAATTTGCTTCTTTCTGTTGTGCGTGTTCTTTCCTTTCCTGTTGCCTTTATATTAGTTGTTATTTCAATGATGTTGTGGTCTGATATCCTAGTTGGGGATATTTCCACATTATCAATTAGATTACTGTTGTTTGTGAATACCAAATCTAGGCAGTTGTTTTTTCTTGTGTTTTCTGTTATTTCTTGCGTTAACATAAA
>JAJOZX010005309.1:297500-329984 GCA_023014485.1 Bathynomus jamesi
TTGAGATCATCAAAGAAGGAACCTCCATTCAAAGACATCGCCGCTGTGGTCACGGAGAGACTGGAATACTTGTGGAAATTAGCTTCCATTCCAACAGTTTCGACAGCACGGATAAATCAAATGTTGAAAAGTTATCGTGATAAAATGACTAACATCATCAAATCACTGAACGCGAAAAAGAAGAACGAATCGTTACAGAAAAATCTTGAGGCCTTCAAGAAATCAACTAAGACCACCTTATTTGACATATCGGCTTGTAAATGCCCTGATTTGACAAAATGCAGCTGCCATCGTGAACGACGAGTACCACTGAAAGAGCAACAGTTTTTACTCGACCAAAGAAGTGATCGCAAAATGGCAATAGGAACTTTGGATGTTGAAACAACAAATAAAAACGAGATGACTCTTGCAAGAAGATTGGCGATATTGAAACAAGAAGGTCGAGAGACTCATCAAATTAGTAACCGAAGCCTCTGCCAGTGTAAGTGGAATAGAAGAGAGGGACGGATTCATCCGCTCCCGTGTGTCGCAGTGATAATTCATTACCGTGTAATAGGCATATGATCCACTGAACTGGCCTTTGTAGTTTCATTTCAATCATACGAAGCATACGAATGCTATGGGAAATATATAAATGCATTATTTAAGACAAAGAGCCGATCTGAAAATATGTATATAAATTACCTATTTTTTTCAACATTTGACGTTGTGCCGGGGGCAAAAGATATTAACGTAGGACAACGCGCTTGGAAAAACGATCATATGAGGTCTTTTTCATCGACTTTATAGTTATTAGGAATAATTTTGATGCATATTGAAATTTTAAAAATTATAAGAAAATACGTTTTTGACTACTAAAATATGATTTTCATCGCTCTGCCGGGGGCAGAAGATGATTACCTATTAAGCTAAGATTTTGCAGAGGCTATTTTCTCATGCATGCGCAAGTTTTTGTCTCTATTAGAATATGGAAATCGAACAAAATGTAAAATCGATCCACCCTAAATTATTGAACAAGGCGAGAATGGTCTAGAGCTGGATGCTTATATAAAAGGTTTAGACTCTTCGAAACATTATGAACATTGATACAAAGGACTTGAGCGGTATAGGGCAGAGCTCACCTACACTTTTCACCCTAAATAATTGTACCTCTATATAAAGAGCTGTCGTTACGACTTAGAAGATTATTTCAATTGCCGATATGCGTTGTGAAGAGTTCACGATTGAAATTCTCTGATCGGTAAGGAAAAAACCCTCGATTGGAAAGAATTCTTTATAAACTTGAATTTAATAATGAAGTTGTGAGTTGTGGCTAACGACGCCCTCTTTTTGCGTGCTTTTGACTATATTCTGTCCGTGTTTAAAGATAACTTGCCAACCGAATGTAAAGTGGGCTCAAAAATATTACTGAATGATATGAAGGCCCTTTACATCGATTACACTAGGCAACAAATTTCAACTTTTTTTTTTGTTACAGACACGTGAACTACTGATTCCTACTAAAGCGCTGATGCTGATTTCAGATCTGATATCAAAATTTCTCTATCACGTCCAGATTTTGTGTAACCGAAAACCCCTATTTTTCATTTTTTTTCTCACCCGCTTCTATTACGAAAGCCGTCTAAGCTACTTTTCCGTGCCACGTTTTATGTTAAGCATACTTAAATAATTAGTGAACAGGGATGTCTTTCCTCCTTTATTCTGGCTTAAGACAGACAGCGGAATTCCGCTGGCGGAGTTACCACCCCTGCGCCCAACCATCCACCCAAAGCGCGTTAGTATTTTGTTGTTACTACTGAAAGGCAAATTCCTGTTCTTAAGTGAAACTTTGGTGTGTCCTCTTCCTTTGTCGCTTGTAGGATGACGAGCTCTCCTTCTGCAGGAACCAACAATAATCTCCCATCATATTTGGGTTGAAATTACCTTGGTATCTGTTTTCCATAACTGAGATCTGTTGGTGAAGCGCTCACCATGCTCGTCACTTACAGCCCCAAGGTTGGCCGGGAAGAAGTCAAGATGAGAATGTAAAAAATGAATTTTCAAAGACATTCTGCATCCCATTATTTCATAAGATTTAAGCATGTTTTCTACGAGTTTACGGTGGTTTTCAGCTTTGTGGATTCCAAGAAAATTTTTGACAACTTCAACGAAAGATGTCCATGCTCCTAGTTCATTCTCATTTAGGTTAGATGGAAACGATGAGTCGTGGATGACACTGCGGATCTGTGGTCCAGTGAAAACTCCAGCTTCTAGCTTAGCATCTGTCAATATTCCTTTGAATTTATCCTTTAAATATTGGAAACCACTACCTTAATGATCCATACCCTTCACGAAATTTTTCATAAGGCCAAGTTTAATGTGAAGTGGTGGAAGATGTACTTTCTGAGGGTCAATAAGTGCTGGGTGTTTCACATTGTATTTACCAACAACATGTTCAGTTCTAGATGGCCAATCATGTTTTTTGTAGTGGTTCTTGTCATCTCTGCTGTTCCATAGACACAAAAGCACATATGCTTTGTGTAGCCCAACTGTAACCCAAGAAGTAATGATACAACTTAAGGTCGCCACAATATTCCATGTGTGGTCCTTATATTTGATGAGTCTTAGCAGCAGTTTCATCGATTCATAAGTCTCATTAAGGCCAGTGGCATGTGCTACAGGTATTGAAGTTTTTCATTGCCGTTGTGCAGTAATACAGCTTTAAGGCTAGCTTTACTAGAGTCAATGAACAGTCTCCATTCTTTTGGATCATAGCGACAGCCAATCCCTTGCATCAGACCACTGATATCGTGGCAGAAACAAACGTTTTCTTCCTGTAAGTAAAATGATGAAAACTGCAAATGGCGATGGCGGAAATGGGAAACTTTGGTGTTTGGTTGGAGAAGATTAAATTCTTGAAGTCTTGAACCAAGCAACTCTGCCTTTTCTTTTGGTAATTCCAAATCGCGCACTAAGTCATTTAACTCCGCTTGACTTAACAAATGTGGGGAATATTTGCATCTGGAACATATATGCCATCTTTCCCTGTTTCTATATCACTAGCAGAATCTTCAGATGAACTGCTGTCTGTTATCGTTGCTGGTGGAACTGGTGGTGGATTTGTTTCATCATGTGGTACTGGTTTCATTGCTGATTCGCAGTTTGGGTACGTGATCTTTGATTTGTTTTTCTTTGTGAAACCAGCAATTTTTGTCAAACAAAAATAACAATCATTGAAGTGATTTTTCGGCTCACGCCAAACCATGGGGACTGAGAACGGCATAGCTTTTCTTTTACCATTCATCCAAGCTATTAACATTGCATTGCACTGTGCACAGCAAATATGTGGTGCCCAGTCCCTCTGTTGGTCTCCTAACTTACAGTCAAAATAACACTTGTAGGCAAGTTTAATCTTTGTTGTTATGTTTCTACGTTGTGGCTTAGGTGTATATTGTCCACAGACAAAGCAGAAGTTGTCTGGGTGATTTACACAAGCACGTCTATTTGATGCCATTTTGAATTACCATACACTATCTGAAAAAACGTAGAAAGTAATTATTACGATGTGCAAAATAAAAAGAAATACACACCGTAGTACAAAACAAATGCTATAAAAACACACAAGTCACCACAACCTGTCACTTGCTCACAGCAGAGAGCTTCAACAACCGTTCTGCTTGACTGTCACGTAGCGACTGACCGTTGGGCCGTTGCCCGTTACTATGCTCTTGACTCAGTGTTGCCAACTCGGATAAATTTTATTTATCAAAATTGTTCGAATTTGTATATAGTTGGCAAAAAAATTGCTTTAACCTTGAAAAGCAAGTTTCATATTACTGGCATTAAGCCGATTAAACCAAAATCTGGACGTGGTAGAAAATTTTACTAAAAGTGATTTGCATTTTACACAAAATCTAGACTGATAGAAAATCTAATTATAGATTTGAAATCAGCATACCGAAATTAGCTAGGAGCACCTATTTGGTCTTCTGTAACAAAATCTTTGTTGCCTAGTGTTATTGGCGCCCGCAAACCTTGATTGGTAAAATAATGCTAAATCGTATTTATTGTATAGTACAAAGAAACAATGATGTAACTGTAGACGCGATCACATGGGAGTTTAGTATTTTAGTTAAGCACGGTAGAACATAAAGTGCATACATTTTTGTTTTATATAAGTTTTGTTGTTTATATATATATTAATGGGTATGTTCATTATATTTAGAAACCAACACAACTTTATCGTTAATAACTCTAAATATAAAAGAAGATTTACCATACCCTGTACGTCCAATTATAATACATGTTGATAGCCTTGTGAACAAGATTTTTTCTAGAGACTAATTAATTATTGTATGACGTATTTTTAAGAAACTCATATTCACTAATTTTCTCTTCTTTTCCAGGTTAGTGCGCGACAACACCTTTAAAAGACCTTGAGATGTGTTACCTGTATCAGGCTCGAGTGCCGGAAAGTGGGAACGAAGGAATAACCAGGGACCCTTCGACTCTGCTATTAGCATTTCCACTCAAGTACCCAGCCAAGACCCCTACACCACCACATGCGTTAAAAGATCTACATCTGATGAATACCAGATTCCGTCCACGTACGGTATTGATGCTAAACAATCAAGGCTCAACATCACATTCAACACTGAGGACCCGGGCTAATATTCCAAGCCCCCTCTACGGATGCGACCACAATCCATACAGAAAGAACGAGTCATCCTTCATGCAACGACATATCTCTTAACTTATTGCATAATGTGTGTAATACCCCTGCACTTTCTAGAATTCGTTACAACGTCAGGGTTGATCCCCGAGTTGCATATTCGGAGGGTTTCGAACAAAGTCTTCGTAACGTAGTTCGATGTATCATCGCATATGGCCCAATGGTGGCCAAACCCCAGCTCGCAAGCCGCATGCGGCTCTCGAGGTTGTTAACTGCGGCTCGCGAGACAATTTTGGTTTTTATTGTATTTATCATAAACGACAAAATTCATAATACAAATATTTTTTTTTCACATAAAAAAAAAATACGAAAAAAAAAGAGGAAAAATTGAATTGACAATAAAATACATCATGCGTACGACAATTTATTTTGCGTGACAGGCACTAAGCGGGCTAATTACGTAATTAACACCAACGCCACTCACAGCGTCCAGTACCCCTCGAGCTACCCTGCAGACCGCGTATAGTAACGAGTGAGTGTGTTTTAAAATTGGCTTCTTAGATCAAATAGTGGCTATTTTTCTCAGCTATACAAGTGAAAGTTATACAGCCCCTTAGTTGATTAAAATGACTGAGCAGACAAAGTGTAAGAAACGGAAATATGAAGAAGAAAATTTAGTTTTTAAACAGGAGTGGGAGGAGAGCTTTGCCTTTACTGTTAAGGGTGGGAAACCTGTGTGTCTTATCTGCCACGTGGCACTCAATCACTTTAAAGCCAGTAACTTAACGTGCCATCATGAAACTAACCATAAAAATTTTAGTAGCAAATTTCCTCCCAAATCAGAATTGCGGAAAACTAAGTTAACAATGTTGAAATCTAGCCTAGTTGCCCAAGAAACTGTACTTTCATCATTGTGTAAGACAGCTGACTTAACTACTGAAGCTAGTTTTGTTATGGCATGGAATATTGCTCGTGCTCAACTTCCCTACAGTAGTGGAGAATTTGTGAAGAAGAATATTGCCGATGTTACTGCAATTCTCGCTCCAGATAACACAAAGCTTCGAGAACAAATAGCAAGTATTTCTATTTCCTGCCACACTGCAGAGAGACATATTTCCCAGATCAGTGCTGAAATTACATGCTCGTTGCAGAGTGATTTGAAGAATTCTGTTGCATTCAGTTTGGCCCTCGATGAATCCACAGATATTAAAGATAACCCTCAACTGGCGATATTTGTTCGTTATGTTACTGGCGATGGAAATGTGAAAGAAGAACTCTTGGACTTAATGACCCTAAGAGAAACCACCAAAGGGGTTGATAAAGAACGCACTTGACGAGGCATTATCAAATGCTCAAGTACCATTGAATAAACTTGTCAGTGTTGCAACAGATTGAGCACTAGATATGGTAGGACAAAATGTAGGCCTAGTTGGGCTCTTGACACGCGATCCCAAGTATCCTCTCTGTCTCTTTATTCAGTGTATCATTCACCATGGTCATTTGGTAAGCAAGTACTTTAGGTATGAGAGTGTTATGAAAAGAGCTCTAAATTGTGAATTTCATTCGTTCAAATGCAAAAACGCACCGAGCGTTTAGAAATTTTATCGAGGAGCTGGATTTTCAAGATAAGCCAGATGACCTTTCATTCTAGCGTACTGTAAGGTAGTTATCAACTAGTAATCTCCTGAACAGGTTTGTTGCACCGTTGGAGCTTATCAATGATTTCTTGAAAGAAAAGGGAAAGTCATACCCACAACTAGATCACGAATGGGTGCAGGATCTGATGTTTTTTACTGATGTAATACAACACCTTCAAAATCTAAAGTTGGCATTTCAGGGAAAGGATAAGGTCATTTCTGACCTTACACAGTCAGTTTTCAGTTTCCAGAATAAAATAAGGCTCTTCCAAAAAGATCTAGTAACAAAAAAATTTGACCAGTTTCCCCACCTGAAAAACCGAGCAAACACTTTTCCTGATATTGAAATAAAAGATAGTAAACTGGAGGAATACAAAAGTAAATTAATAGGACTAATTGATGATTTTCAGTTCAGGTTTGATGAACTAAAAAAGCTAAAACCATGCTTCGAATTTCTTGTAAATCCTTTCCTGATTGATGTCGTCAACGATGGCTGTCCTGTTACCACACCTTTTGTTACGGAAGCTGCTTCAATACAAACAGAACTTTTGGAGCTACAGGAGGACGTGGGTTTAAAGTTGATACATAAAAGTTTATCTGCAGTTGAGTTTTGGAAGCAAGTACCAGAAACAAAGTATCTTCACCTCAGGAAAACCAGTTTCCGACTTATCTCAGTTTTTGGGACAACGTATTGCTGTGAAGCACTCTTTTCGATAATGAAGTTTGTAAAATCAAGACATCGTGCTGCCCTAACTAACGAACACCTGACTGAGCTTCATACCGCCTTAACATCACATCAGCCAGACTTTAAAGCATTAACAGTCAAAATGAAGACCTAAACTAAGCCTTCTACAAGCAGTAATTAAACAAGTTAATAATGTGAGTATAACTATATGTATATGTTTTGAGTAATTAAAATCTTTTTAAAATATTTTGCGACTCTCGTACATCTGAAAAACGTCGTATGTGGCTCTTGGGTCCAGGAAACCTGGCCACCCGTGGGCCATATGCCCTTCAGAGTAATAAGGATCGGGAAGCCTGGGTAAGGCTAGCATTTGGATTTGAGGCAAATGGCGAGGATAGCGCCTGTTCTGGATAGTGGTACCTTACAGGCAGTGCTGTGCTCGTTACTTTATAAATGTAATACCGTTACCGTTACCGTTACTACAGTCTAAATGTAGTGCCGTTATCGTTACAGTTACCATTTTTAAAAAGTAACAAGTAACGGCACCGTTACTCGTTACCGTTGCTTTTAATGAAATGTAATTATATTATATACTGTATATGCATAGGTATATTATAATTTATATATACATAAAATATTATATTATATATAAACATTCGCTTGTGCGAGTATGCGTTGGTTTGTATCCACCGATTAATGCATAGGCTATGAAGTCTGTGCATGCCTTCATTGCGTTGTTATGACTTATAAGGCATAATATTTTCAAAAAAAGTGAAACAAAATTACTGCAAGATTTATTACTAGGAATTGCAACATAACAGAGGATGTAGCATACTATTGATACTAATTTACTAATGCTAGAATATACCAGGAAAGTTTAGTTTTGCAAAACAATAATACGAAATACTAAAGAAATGAATCAAATGAGTTATTGTGCATGGCAATGATAATTTAAATTTATTAGCTAACTATACAAACTTAAGAACTATTATTCAAAAGATCTTTATTGGTAGGGTTGCCAGATTTTTCAAATGCCCGTGCGGGACAAAAATTTTCTGAGGTTTTTTTTTTAAGACCATTTTTTTTTTTCAAATTGAAACTAGTTTCTTCAACGGTTACAACAAACAAAATTAGAAATGTTTTATTAAAATACTATTTAACAGTTAAACATCGTGAATAAATTGAAATTATTATACATAATATTGAAATTCTAAATCAACTCATCTCTAAAAAATTTGCTTAAAAAATATTTTTTTGCGGGACATTTTGAACGCGGGATATTGACGCGGGATTTTTGGATCAAATGCGGGACTGTCCCGTAAAATACGGGACGTCTGGCAACCCTATAATTATTGGCCTTTAAGAAAACAAGCTTCTCAAAAGTTGCATCTAAGAGCGAGCCTCGTTTCGGACACAGTATATCCTTCCCTACTGAAAAAACGCGCTCAATATCGGCACTGGATGGTATAGGAGTGTTAAGTTTGATAAACATATTTTTAAAGTTAGTGGATGGGAAGGATGCAGAGCTAACGTGCCGTGAAGGCCCAGATGAGAGGAATGACGAAACCTCTGTTGAACTTAGGTCCCTCCCTGCTCCAGGGTTCTTCGCCTTTTTACTTTGACAGTGCTGTTAGTGTAGTGGGAGAGGGTGGATGGGGGTAGGCTGCCAGCATGCCAACGGCCAACACGAATACCTCGCTCATAGTGAAGGGACAAATTTTTAATGGTTAATGAATAATGAGTGAGGTTCGAAAGAAACTAATTGCGAGCTCCAATAAAAAAGTAACGAGTAACGACAAACGAATGTATGTCCCTAAAAAAGTAACGTCGTTACTGAAAGAGTTACTTGATTTGAAATGTAACGCCGTTACCGCTACCGTTACTAAACACGTACCGCGTTACGTAACGGCCGTTACTTGTAACGCGTTAGTGTCCAGCTCTGCTTACAGGCACCTGCTAAAGGAGAACGTTGACTACATCCTTTCACGTTTTGCGCAAACTTACCAGAGCGGGTCAAAGTTTACCTAGGAGTATTTCAAGGTTGAAATTGATAGCGTCTTCCGTGTTAATGGACATGATGCAACACCTTATACACTCAACTTTAATTACTTAAGTTACCCATTGTTTCTCCAAAAAAGAAAACGTCATGTGATAGAAAGTAGACTGATACAGGGTGAACTATGTGTGGCATTTGAGCTTGTCAATAATTTCTGTTTACATTTTATCTTATAGAGCGTAGGCTACATAAATCTACGTGGGTGCTTACACTCTGATGTGTGTATATATATATATATATATATATATATGAATTTTTTTAAATTTTTGGTGGGGTTTTAAATAAGAACAACAACGTCATGAATTCATTTATTAAAACACCATATTTCATTTATTAAAACAAAACCAGCTTACTGAGTGGACGCATTCCTTGGGCTCTCTGATATTGTTTCTACTTTTGGATATTGCCGATAAATTTACTGATGGATAGTTCTGAATTTATATACTTGCGTTTATATTCACATTGTTATATAGTTAAGTAACTGAATATTAGTGTTTTTTAGCGATTTACATAGAAGTTTTCATAGCGTGCCGGTTTAATTTAAACTTGGGACGGTTATAAACGTTAACTACTTCAACTTGCGCGATGCCGTCGCAGAAAGCGTCATGTGCTAGGTATGGGGTTAATCGGTGGTATACGGATTTTAAAGATTACAACGGCGGACCTATGGCGATTACTGAGAGATCGGTTTGTTTCTTTTGTGAGTTAAGCGAAGAGATAGTTGATTTAAAACGTAGTGTACGCGAGGTGACTGAAAGACTTGCAACGATTGATGAGGGCAGGGGTCTTACAGTTGACGAAGGCCGAACCTATACTAACGTTGAAGACGTTAGTAAGTTGAAGGGTGAGGTTAGGAACCTAGTTTCTACTATAGGTAGCTTATCGGGAAGGTTAGACAGAGTTGCGGGCGGGTTTAAGGTTGGTCCGGGATTAGTAGACGTGGAGGGATTTAGAGTAGTTAAGGGTGCAGCTAGGCCACGTACGTTAGGTGATAGGAATCTTCCTAGTATCGAGGTTTCGAACCCTTTTTCCCAATTGGATAGGGATGTGAACGTAGGGATGTGAACGAGGGGGAAAATTTTAATTGGGGACTCCTTAGTGCGTCATATTAATAAGGAGTTCGATGAACGGAATTCAACCAAGAGGAGGAGCGTCTGTCTACCAGGGGCCAGGGTTGACAGAATTAGAGACGAAGTAGATAAGATTGATGTTGCCTTCCGTCACTCGATGTTAGTGACGATGGTAGGGGGCAACGACTCGTATAGGCCCGATACGAGAGTGCCTGACCTTTTGGAGAGATATAGGGGGTTAATTAGGTCCATGAAGGCAAGGTCAGATACTGTAGGTCTTCAGTTCTAGGTATTACCCAAGCCACAGTTTAAATTTTAGGATTACGTCAAAAACAATATTTTTGAACACTAAACTAGAAGAGATTTGTACTCAGGAAAATGTACCCTTCGTAAAGCTGTGGTCAGAATTCAGTGATTCTAGCCTTTTTATAAAAGATGGGGGTGCATTTCAATGAAATAGGTAATGCTAGGCTAGGTAGGTTAATCGATGAGAGCGTTCGAAAGCTGTATAGGTCGAAGCCCTCTTTAAACGTTGTGGGTCCTGGAAACGCTGGCCCGACGTGAAAAATAGTTTAAAACGCCGATCCGTGGTAAAAAATAAAAAAATAATTTAAACGTCTTTTATTGTAACGCGTGTAGTATTAGAAATAAATTGAACGAATTTAAGGCGATAATTTATTCCGGGATCTACGATATAGTTGCTATTACCGAAACGTGGTTAAGTACCGTAACTCGGGACTTGTTGAGAGAACTTGATATAGCGGGTTTTAAGCTTTTTACTAATGATAGGTTACATAGGATTAATGGCGGCGTTTTGTTGTACATTCGTAATTCCCTTAGGGCTATCGAGGTTAAAATAGATTTTCCCGCGATATGCGTTGAAGTTAGGGCACGTAGTATTAGCTTTAATTTCGTTGTTGTTTAAACACCTCCCGTTCAACCCCTCGATACCGATACTAGATTTTACACACTTCTTAGTAACTTTATTAATAATCAGGGTAGTATAGTTGTCGGAGACTTTAACTGTCCTAACGTTAATTACGAGACTTTTACTGGTAATGATGAGGGTTTCAGACTGATTGAGTTCATGGAAGATCATTTTTTATGACGGATGGTTATCGAACCAACCCGCGGTGACAAAATTTTAGACGTGGCCATGACGAACGGCGAAAATATAGTCGAAGGTTTAGAAGTAGGCTGGAGTTTAGGATGTAGTGATCATCAAATTATTAGGTTTAAGCTAGTGATAGAAAACAGTAAAAGAGAGTAACGTAATAGAAGTCCCTGATTTTCGTAGGGCTAATTTTGATAGTTTTGCGGACAGGATGAGAGTAGTGGACTGGATACTTTATTTATGGGTATTGGCGCAAATTTTCATTGGGAGGCGTTTAAGGAAAGTTTTTTGAATATCGAAATGGACTTTATTCCTTGTAGCCCCAAGTGCGTTAGAAATCATGGTAGGCCCAAGTGGTGGATTAGGGAAATAGGTGAGTTTATAAACGAGCGTAACAGAGCGAATAGACTTAATAAACGCAATGGCACGGTAGCTATCTTTAATAGATATATCGAGCTTAGAAGTCAGGTTAAAAGATCTGTTAGGAATGCTAAGAGTAATTTTATACTTATAGCTGCGGATAGTAAACATAATCCAAACAAGTTTTTTGAATACCTCAATAATCGTAAGCCGATAAAAGATAACATAGGCCCTCTAGTGGATGCTAACAGCGCTTTGGCTTCCGACGCTCAAACAATGAAGGGTATTTTTAACAACTTTTTTTGCGACAGTTTTTACCGTAGAACGCGTAAATAATGTCCCAGACGTGGACGATATCGTTACATTTAGTAGCGAGACTATTTTGGATGAAATAACTGTTTACGAGGGTGAGATTGCGCATTATATCGATAGGCTAAAAGTTAGCAAGACTCCAGGCCCTGACGCTTTTTATCCCAGACATTTGAATGATTTGAAATACGTTATCGTAGGCCCCTGGACGAAGATTTTTAATCAGTCACTCGAAACGGGTATTATTCCTGAAGACTTTAAATTAGCTAACGTCACGCCCATTTTTAATAAAGGCGACCGCACAGTATCTAGCAATTGTAGGCCCATTAGCTTAACGTCAATTGTCGGTAAACTTTTGGAATCCGTAGTTAGGGATCGTATCGTCGATCACTTAGAAAGTCGCGATCTGATTAATAATAGTCAGCATGGGTTTCGACGCCATAGATCTTGTTTAACTAATTTGTTAGAATTTTATAACGAAATAGTGCGCGATACGATAGGCATAGAGCGGCTGACGTTATTTATTTAGATTTTAAAAAGGCGTTCGATACAGTTCCGCATAGAAGATTAATTGCGAAGGTTAAAGCGCACGGTATACGTGGTCAGGTAGCTAACTGGTTAGAGGAATGGCTTCGTGCTAGGAGACAGAGGGTAGTTGTTAATGGTAGTGGATCGGGGTTGTTGGATGTAGGTAGCGGTGTCCCAAAGGGTTCAGTGTTAGGCCCATTGCTATTCGCAATTTATATTAACGACATAGATGTAGGTTTGACTAGTAACGTGTCAAAATTCGCGGACGATACTAAAATAGGTCTACAGATCTACAGATGCTAAGGCTAACAAAGACCCTAAGATCCACTCTAAGGTTAGCCCGAGAGAAAGGAAAGAATAGGGGGTTAAGAGAAGAGAATAAGGGGTTAAGTAAGTAGCAACACCTATCTCTCGTGGGTTAACATTCATTCAGAAAAAGAGCAAAAACACTCACCATCATCATCCGCCGGCCACTGCCGACAAGTCAGAAAAATAGTCGGAGAGAATAGGAAAGATTGCAGAACAGTCCTCTACTCCATAGGGAGGTAGAGCCCACTCTGCCGTAAAAAGATGAAAAGATGTAAAATAAGAACGCTTACAAACCATGCAATACATTCTTAACTCAAGAACAACACATTCTTAACTCAAAGCAACACATTCTTCCAGCTGTTGCAGACCGATCGTCCACTCTATAGGGAGGTAGAGGATGCAGCCCACTAGGCTGGAAAAGCGTGCAAGATGAAAAGAAGTAAAATAAGAACGCATTACAACACATTCTTAACTCAAACACTATCATACCATGCAAACTACAGACATGCAATAGAGTTACAGACATGCAATAAAGGAGAGAAGAAAACAAAGTATAAAGAATAACAAAAAGTGAGTTAATTTACTCAACAAGCTACAACTAAGTTCGTGTTAGTCTAATTTTTTTTTTACTGGCATATCACACGCTGGCATGTCACAAGCTGGCATTAGACGTCAACAGACTCATCCCCAATTACGGCCCCAAGAGCTACTGTTGCCAATTGTTTTATTATTTTAAACAACGTTAATATTTTTAAAATGCCTTTCTTGAACGACATATTCTAAATGAAGCCTGACTAGGGACTTGTAAAGGGGCAAAGACTCCAGGCACTGGTTTTTAACTTTTAAATCCTTAGTTACGCGTACGCCTAAATCTACTTCCTCGTCAACGCTCGCTAACTCTCTATCATCCAACGTGTATGTGTAATTATTGTTACGAGAACCTATATGCAAAACTTTACATTTGTCTACGTTAAATTGCATCGGCCACTTATCCGTCCACGCCATAATCTTATTTACATCGTCTTGGAGCCTATTTCTATCGTCTTTGTTAACAACCTTACCACCAATTTTAGTATCGTCCGCGAATTTTGACATGTTACTAGTCAATCCTACATCTATGTCGTCAATGTAAATTACGAATATCAGTGGGCCTAACACTGAACCCTGTGGCTGGCTGTGGGACATCGCTACCTACATCCAACCAACCCGATTCACTACCATTAACAACTACCCTCTGTCTCCTAGCACGAAACCATTCCTCCAACCAGTTAGCTACCTGACCGTGTATACCGTGCGCTTTAACCTTCACAATTGATCTTCTACGCGGAACTGTATCGAACGCCTTTTTAAAATCTAAATAAATAACGTCACCCGCTCTGTGCCTATCATATTCGCGCACTATTTCTTTATAAAATTCTAACAAATTAGTTAAACAAGATCTATGGCGTCGAAACCCATGCTGACTATTATTAATCAGATCGCGACTTTCTAAGTGATCGATGATACGATCCCTAACTACAGATTCCAAAAGTTTACCGACAATTGACGTTAAGCTAATGGGCCTATAATTGCTAGATACTGTGCGGTCGCCTTTATTAAAAATGGGCGTGACGTTAGCTAATTTAAAGTTTTCAGGAATAATCCCCGTTTCGAGTGACTGATTAAAAATCTTCGTTAAGGGGCCTACAATAACGTCTTTCAAATCTTTCAAAAGTCTGGGATAAAAAGCGTCAGGGCCTGGAGCCTTGCTAACTTTTAGCCTATCGATATAATGCGCAATCTCACCCTCGTGAACAGTTATTTCATCCAAAATAGTCTCGCTACTAAATGGAACGATATCGTCCACGTCTGGGACATTATTGACGTCTTCTACGGTAAAAACTGTCTCAAAAAAGTTATTGAAAATACCCGCCATCGCCTGAGCGTCAGAAGCCAAAGCGCCGTTAACATCCACTAGAGGGCCTATGTTATCTTTTATTGGCATACGATTATTGACGTATTCAAAAAACTTTTTTAGATTATGTTTATTATCTGTAGCTATAAGTATCTCTAAATTACGCTTAGCATTCGTAACTGATCTTTTAACCTGACGTCTAAGCTCGATATATCTACTAAAGTTAGCTGCCGTGCCATTGCGCTTATTAAGTTCATACGCTTTGTTACGCTCGTTTATGAACTCGCCTATTTCACTATTCCACCCTTTCAGTATTCATAAAACTTTCTTTAAACGCCTCCCAATACAAATTTGTGTCATTACCCATAAATAAGTTATCCCAGTCCACTACTCTCATCCTATCCGCAAAACTATCAAAATTAGCTCTACGAAAATCAGGGACTTCTATTAGGTTACTATCCTTAGTGTTTTCTATCAATAACTTAAACCTAAGAATTTGATGATCACTACATCCTAAACTCTCGTCTACTTCTAAACCATCGACTATATTTTCGCCGTTCATCATCACCAAATCTAAAATATTGTCACCGCGCATTGGTTCTGTAACCATCTGTCGTAAAAAATTATCCTCCATGAACTCAATCAATCTCAAACCCTCCTTATTACCTTAAAAGTCTCGTAATTAACATTCGGGCAGTTAAAGTCTCCGACAAATATACTATTCCGATTGTCAATAAAGTTACCAAGAAGTGAGTAAAATCTAGTATCGGTATCGAGGGGTTGAACGGGAGGTCCATAAACAACAACAAAATTAAAATTAATACTGCGCGCCCTAACTTCAACGCATATCGCATTAATTGCTGCCGGAAAATCTATCTTAACCTCGATAGCCCTTAGGGAATTACGAATGTACAGCAAAACGCCGCCAACAAACCTATGTAACCTATCATTAGTAAGGATGGTAAGGTTACTAAGGTTGTTAAGGTGGTAAGGTTGTTAACGTGGACGATAGAAATGGGCTCCAAGATGATGTAAATAGGATTATGGAGTGGACGGACAAGTGGCAGCTGCAATTTAACGTAGACAAATGTAAAGTTTTGCATATAGGTTCTCGTAACGATAATTACACGTACACGATGGATGACAGAGAGCTTGCGAACGTTGACGAAGAAGTAGATTTAGGTGTATGTGTATCTAAGTATTTAAAAGTTAGGAACCAGTGTCTGGAGTCTTGCACTAAAGCTAATAGGATGTTAGGTTTCATAGCGCGTAATTTCGAATTTAAATCGAAGAATATTATATTGCCCCTTTACAAGTCCCTAGTCAGGCCTCATTTAGAATATGTCGTTCAGTTTTGGTGCCCGTATTTGCGTGAGGATATTGATAGGTTAGAAAGGGTTCAGCGTCGCGCCACGAAACTAATTCCGTCATTGCGCAACAAGCCTTATGAAGATAGGATTAAAGAGTTAGACTTGCATTCACTCGAAACTAGGAGATTAATGGGGGGAGCTTATTGAAGTTTTCAAAATCGTTAATAACATCGATAACGTAAATTTTGAGAAACTCTTCTCTTTCGATAATAACAATACTCGTAATAACGGATTTAAGTTGCGTGGCAGACGTTTCATTACTAATATCGCTAAAAACTTCTTTACGTTTAAAATAATTGATAAATGGAATAAACTTCCCGCGTCAGTCGTGAACTCTACCAGCGTTAACATGTTTAAGAACCGTTTAGACAGGCATTTTAAAAATATTAACGTTTAATATAATAATAAAACAATCACCCTTCTCCCTCTCAGCCTCCCCCTATTCCCTCTCAGCCTCCATCTTTTCCCTCTCAGCCTCACCCTTTTCCCTCTCAGCCTCACCCTTTTCCCTCTCAGCCTCACCCTTTTCCCTCTCAGCCTCACCCTTTTCCCTCTCAGCCTCACCCTTTTCCCTCTCAGCCTCACCCTTTTCCCCCTCAGCCTCACCCTTTTCCCCCTCAGCCTCACCCTTTTCCCTCTTCCTCGTTAAAATTATTAGCGTTGTTTAATATAATAAAACAATTAGCAACAGAGCACTGGGGATGGTGATCGAGGATGAGTCTGTTGACGATAATGCCAGCTTGTGACATACTAGATGATCAAGCCTTATGAAGATAGGATTAAAGAGTTAGACTCGTATTTACTCGAATCTAGGAGATTAAAGGGGGAGCTTATTGAAGTTTTCAAAATCGTTAATAAAATCGATAACGTAAATTTTGATAAACTGTTCACTTTCGATAATAGCAATACTCGTAATAACGGATTTAAGCTGCGTGTAAATGGAATAATCTTCTTGCGTGAGTCGTGAACTCTACCAGCGTTAATGTGTTTAAGAACCGTTTAGATAGGCATTTCAAAAATATTAACGTTGTTTAATATAATAATAAAACAATTACTAACATGAGTCTGTTGACGACTAAGCTAGCTTGTGACATGCCAGTGTGTGATATGCCAGAAAAAAAAAAAATTAGACTAACACGAACTTAGATGTAGCTCGTAGCTTAAACTAACCCACTTTTTCTTTTTCTTTTTTTCCCCCTCTTTCCTTATTTGCATGTCTGTAACTCTCTTCATTGCATGTCTGAAGTTTGCATGGTATGATAGTGTTTGAGTTAAGAATGTGTTGCATGGTTTGTAATGCGTCCTTATTTTACTTCTTTTCACCCCTTTCCGGCAGAGTGGGCTGCATCCTCTACTCTACCTCCCTATGGAGTGGAGGACCGGTCTGCAACAGCTGGAAGTGTTCTCTTCGACTATTTTTCCGACTTGTCGGCAGTGGCCGGCGGATGATGATGGTGTCATTCTTTCTCTTTTTCTGAATGAATTTTAACCCACGAGTGATAGGTTTTGCTACTTATTTAACCCCATATTCTCTTTTTTTAACCCCTTACTTTCTTCTTTCTCTCAAGCTAACCTTAGAGTGGATCTTAGGGTCTTTGTTAGCCTTAGCTTCTGTAGATCTGTAGATAAGTCCTTTGAGACAGTTGAAAAGCTGAGTAGCCGCAAACTTACTAAGTTTATAAAGCTCGATTCAACAACGACAACAACAGTACAAACTTGATGTTATTAGACACCGTGACCACTGACATACTCACACACAATTAGCGAAAAGTGACCAAGATTGGACGTGTCAAGCTATAAACGATACACATATCGCGATCATCGTCCAACTCCTAAAAATAACCTGGTGGTTTTAATCTTCCTATGTTGTAAACTTTTCATAAATATATATACTGTATATTAATTCTATAGATATGCATTTTTTGTTTATTTCAGACCTTCTTCGGACACCTATATATACCTTACCTTACCTTACAACCTTACAAAGGTTCCACGTGATGATTTCTCATTTCGCGAAGGTCAAGCGTGTCGCCCCTCCTCTCGAGTTGGCCTGGTGAAGTAGTGAGTTGGATTCTTGCGCTCTCCACCTCACATAGCCAGGTACGCCCGGCTCATCGGGGATTGTTCTGAGCCAGGCGTCAAGTCTTCTTTTGAAGATTTCCACTGCAACTCCCTTCGTGTTTCTTAGGTCTTTGGGCAACTGATTAAATAGTTTTGGTCCTCTCACTACAAAACTATTTTCTTTCAGGGTTAAGGATTTTCCCTGTCTCGCCTTCAATTTGGGAATACGACACAGTCTACCGTTTCTACTTTCCACCGTTGTTTGGGGAGTTATGGGATTCAGAGTAAGATTAGGGACTAGTTTCTCCATTATTTTCCAAGTGTAAATAATGGTGTATCTCTCTCTTCTCCTTTCCAGTGAATATAGGTCTAGTTCTCGTAACCTTTCCCAGTAATTTAGTTCTTTGCACCCATTGATCTTGGCTGTGAAACTTCTTTGAATCCCCTCCAGCTGTCTAATGTCTTCTTTTTTATATGGGGATGTTAGGACCGAGCAGTATTCCAGTTTGGGTATTATCAGGGTTTTCAGTAGAGGGATCATTACATTCCTATCCCTTCGTTTAAAAGTTCTCAATATCTGACCCGTTATTCTCTTTGCTCTGTTTACTGCTATCTTATTTTGTGTTTCAAATTTCGCATCATCTGTCATTACAACCCCTAAATCTTTTGCTCTGGAATTTCTCTGGACTTCCTGTCCATTTGGGGTATAATATTCCATGGACTTTAGGTCTTCTCTTTTTCCGTACCGTAATAGCTGAAATTTCTCGGTGTTAAACTTCATATTGTTGTCTTCCGTCCACTTGTAAATTTTGTTTATGTCGGTTTGTAGAGATCCTATGTCTTCTGGTTTTCGTATTTTTCTACTGATCTTTGTGTCATCTGCAAAGGATGTTACTGTGCTGTCTCTGGTAACATCCTCATCTATGTCAGTTAGCATGATTATGAAGAGTAGTGGAGCTAATACCGTTCCTTGTGGTACTGAGCTGAGGACCTCTGATTCTGGTGAAGATACTCCTTGTACTGTAACGACTTGCGTCCGCTCACTAAGGAAATTATATATCCATTTCCCTACTTTTCCTGTTATTCCCATATATTTCAGTTTATGTATTATGATTCCATGGTCACACTTGTCGAACGCTTTAGCAAAGTCTGTGTATAGTACATCATAGTTTTCATTACTTTCAAGTGAATCAATAATGTTGTTGTAGTGTTCCATTAGTTGTGACAGGCATGATCTGCCTGACCGAAACCCGTGTTGGTTATCATTGAATTTTTTCTGAGTTTCCGAAAAGTCATAGATTTTCTGTCTAACAATTCTTTCAAATATTTTGGTGAGATGAGATGTAAGCGACACTGGCCTATAGTTTTTGGCCTCGGATCGATCTCCTCCTTTATATATTGGGACTATGTTCGCGCTCTTCAGGATGCCCGGTATTTCTCCCGTGTTTAATGATCGTCTCCATATCCAGTATAGGGGCTCAGCGATTGCATTCTTGCAGTTTTTGATCAGTGTGGCATTCCATTTATCCGGTCCTGCCACTGAGTGTTTTTAGTTTCCCTATGACTTGTGCAATATCCTCCGTCGTAAAGTCGAAATCCGTTATACTTTCCCCTTGTGGTTCTTCTTCAAAGAACGCGTTTCTATCGCATATCAGTTTGTCAGTTTTTGGGATACTGAAAGATGATTCATACTGAGCTTTTAATATTTCAGCTACTTATGTTAGATCATCAGATAAATCACTGTTCTCATTTTTTAAAGGCCCGATAGTCGCATAGTTTTTCGACTTTCTTTTTGCGAAATTATAGAAGTACTTTGAGTTAGCCTTTATCGCTTCTATAGCGTCATCTTCTTCTTTTTCTGTATGCTTCTCGATTAGTTCCTGTATGACGACATCGATACTTTGCAGTTTATCATTTAATATTTTTTTGATGTTATCTTTACAATTATTTAATTTTGCAGTCACTCTTTTTCTCTTTCGGAACAATGCCCTCTTTTGTCTTTCGAACCTGCTTCTCTTTCCTCTTTGTTGTATCTTTGGGACATGTTTTTCCACAATTTCTAACGTCTTCTCCTCTAACGTCATTAGCATCTCTTCCGTTGTCTTGGCCTCGAAAATGGTTTTCCAATCTATTACTTCCATGCTGGATGTCACATCTTCCCAGTTTATAGCTTTGGAGTGAAAATTAAAAATTTCGAATTTGCTTCTTTCTGTTGTGCGTGTTCTTTCCTTTCCTGTTGCCTTTATATTAGTTGTTATTTCAATGATGTTGTGGTCTGATATCCTAGTTGGGGATATTTCCACATTATCAATTAGATTACTGTTGTTTGTGAATACCAAATCTAGGCAGTTGTTTTTTCTTGTGTTTTCTGTTATTTCTTGCGTTAACATAAATTCATCAGCTAAAGCTAGTAGCATTTTTACCTGCTCCTGGTCTTCTCGTGGGGTTGTTTAACCTCCTTCGCAACATCTAAGGTCATATGACGGAGGGGACCTACAGCTTTACGTGGGATCCGAACCACGGGTCGCTACATAATCTGGGCGCAGAGGACGGTCTCCCATCCAACTACTATCCAGACCCAATGTCGCTTAACTTCGCTGATCTCCGAGAAGCGGTGTTACGACATCGGCCACTACGTAGCCCATATATATATATATATATCAAAAAATTTAAAAGTTGAAAGCAATAAAAAATTAGAAAACCTTAAAAATGATAACTCAAACTTAAAACTTTAATTAACGTTTAATGTTTTTATTCACAAAATTTTTATGAAATTAAAGTTTTAACTTTTCATTTTTTCCCCATATAAAGTCCTTTTAATACTTCTCAAACTTTTCATAAAATTATTTTTAACTTCTTTGGAGTTGTATAATTTTTATAAAAATAAATGGACGTCACGCTAAATGAAATATATTACTTTCTTTCTTTGCCAATATTTAAAATCAGAACGTCAAACTATATATACATATATATACATATATATACACACACACATATATATACATACACACACACACATATACATACACACACACACACACATATATATATATATACACACACACACACATATATATACACACACACACACATATATATACATACACATACATATATATATACACATACATATATATACAGTATACACATACATATATATATATGCTGCAAACCCACAAGGAAAAAGAAAAACGATTCCAAGGCCTTTCGTGTATTCAGAGCTACACCTCGTCATTCCCTGACGAGGTGTAGCTCTGAATACACGAAAGATCTTGGAATCGTTATTCTTTTTCCTTGTGGGTTTGCAGCATTCATTCATTTCACGTGTTTAATTGTGAAATTCATCCCATATATATACACACACACACACACACACACACACACACACACACATGGGATTGAACTCAGAATGGTCGCTTGAGGTTTTTTCATGACACACACAGACCATGCATGGAACAAGGAACTCTTCCGGGAAAATTAAATCCACTATAGTCCGAATAAGTAATGGTAAATGACAAACACTGTAGTTTTTTTCTTTTTCATAATGTTAGCCCGACGCGGGCAACGGGTCACTCGCAAAGAAGACCAAAAAATATAGCTTCCCTCACCAGCTATCTGCAAAGCAGATAGGATCCAGCTTTAGAACAGGATCTTGGGGTTACAGCTACACCTAGCCTGCTATATCTAGAAGTTCAAAATAAGCAAAAGACTCGTTGCATTCGCGTCGGATTGAATACATTAAAGAAAAAGGGGTAACTATTGTATTTTTAGCCAAAACCCAAAACTTAAATCTCAACTGGCAAAATTGAGCGTCCACTTTTCAAGGCACATAACATCTCATGTCCGTTTCATGATGGGATGAAGCTAGATGTAGCTGTAACCCCTAGATCCTGTCCCAAAACTCGATCCTATCTGCTTTGCAGATAGCTGGTGAGGGAAGCTATATTTTTGGGGCCTCTTTGCGAGTGACCCGTTGCCTACGACGGGCTAACATCATGAAAAATTAAAAATTACTGTATAGTGTTTTTCATTTACCATTACTTATTCGGATTATCGTAGATTTAATTTTCCCAGAAGAGTTCCATCCCCCTGGATGAGATTTTGATTTCCATTCCATATCCTCCTCAGCCAAGCATATGCAGAAATAGTGGAATTAAATGCAATTTGTATTCAAGTTTTAACCATAACAAGTAACCTATCACTCAGAACATTAAAATAAACAAATAAATGTCTAAATAAAATTAAAATTGTAGTAAAGATGAAAAAAACATTAAATTTAAAGGTTTTCCCTTCCATTAAAACTATCGCATAAAGATTGATGTTGCCACTATATAGAGTTATGTTACAAGTTCAGTTGAACGTTGTTATGTATGAAATAGTTAATTTTATTCAATGGCACAATCATTTTTTAACAATAAGTGAAGTACCATTAGATTTAAAAAGACAGTATTCGTCGATTTGGATAATTTTATTTGAATAAGAAATATCTCTAACTTATAAATACAGATTGAAACTTTTATGTCACCTCCTGTAAACTGATCTGTACACTCAGTGTACAGTATATCGATTTCTCTTTCGCAGAAACTGGAAATATCATGGGGTTCCACTGACTTTATCTTTCTGCTCTCCGTTCTTACTTTGTGCATAATTAGTTTAAATGAATATTATATAAATACTGTAGATATATTAAAAACTGAATGTGAGTAATTTTACTTCTATTATTTAATTTTCTTTAATCTATGTTATCTGCATTCTTTTCTACTAACTTACATTCATATTTTTAATCCTATATAAGGTAGCACCTGGCTGGCTAAGCGGTTGAAACGCAGAACGACATTTTGGACGAAGAGAAGAAATGTGAATGAACGACAAGTCTCACTATTTAACATTTTCATTTAATTTACACAAAGATAATGAACGGGAAAAGCGTGTTTGAATACGTGTTTTAACATTATGTCGTGGAAAGAAACTCGCTAAATCAATTTAAATCACAAATTACATTTTTTTAAGCCGAACACCATCACATCTAAAAAATTTCGAAACAATTCACTGATTGATTGAATGAGTTTAATTAATGATACACCAACCCAATGGGTTATTTATACCAGAACGGAGACAGTGCGTGCTGCGAAGTTAAGGTTTCTCACAAGTGTTCAGGGCACAATACAGGGTGTCCCATAAGTCCGGCATCATAGGAGAAATTTATTTTTTTATATTTCTACAAACCAAAATTCATATTTTTCTCTTTCTACAGGCCACAATGTTTGTGAGCAAAGAAGAACGAATCCAGATAATTCTACTCATAGGAAATCGGAGCCAAAGAGAGGCCGCTGCTGAATTTAACAGACTGCATCCAGACCTCGAGCCAATAACATTTGCAGCAGCGCATTATTGGGGCATGTAACACCATTACTCCTGACATCATTCACCGTGTGCTTGCTGACTGGGTATCACGTCTGAATTTGTGTATTGAAAACAATGGTGGACATATTGAGCACGTTCTGTAAATAAAGACTTTTGTTTTGCCTTTTTTTACTATTTTTCCTATGATGCCGGACTTATGGGACACCCTGTAGATGGGAAGAGGAGCAAGAACCAAACGGAAAAAAGGACAGGAAAGTAAGAGACCCATCACCTCTTCAGCCACATGGCCGACTCTGTGACGCTTGAAAAGAGGGCCTTTAGCTAAATATACAGGGAAAGTGAGAGAAAAGGAAAAAAAATTAAATGAATGCATAAAATTGGGACTTCATCAAAAAGCTGAGTACAGGATGAGAAGGAAAGTATGGGCTGAGAATGGAACTTAATTGAAAGAGTAGAGTGAGATCTCGGCACACAGTCCGAACACGCAAACGGGCAGCATTATATGCCGGACACTCAAGGAATACATGGGAGAGAGTAAGTGAGGCATGACAAGGGTGACAGAGTAGGAGAGCTATTGGTGAAGAAGTGTTGGTGCGTAAGGTCACAAGTACGAAGGCGGAGTCTAGCTAGGATCACCTGTTATCGCCGGGATAAATTATATGATGGCCATTTGAGAGGATTTGAAGGGGCTTCTGTAGGATAAGGGGCAGAAAGCGAATTCCAAAACTCCTGCGCCTCATGAGAAGATAGTTTGAGCCGTACCCAAGATCCAAAGATTGTTGCCTTCTTGGCTGAAATGTCAGCAGCCTCGTTTCCTGGGATACCCACATGTCTCGGTATCCAGAGGAAGATTATGGAGATATGGTTGGGGAGCAAATGTAGCAACTGTAAAATTCGGTGGATGAGGAAATGTGGGGAAGAATTTCTTTCCATGGCTTGCAAAGCGGAGAGGGAATCAGAGCAGATGACAAAGTTGTAATGATGCAGCATGTGAGAAATGTACTGAACTTCTTGAAAAATGGCATAAAGTTCTGCCGTAAAATTGCCACAGGTAGAGGGCAGCTGCCAGGATGTGGTGACAGTGTCAGTGACAAAGGCAGATGTTGTTTGTCCATCTAGAAGTTTAGAACCATCTGTGTAGATGGATGAATTGTGAGGCTGATAAGGACTCTATGAGGGCAAAGAAATGACTTTGAATAACAACAGAGGCTACCTGAGACTGAATACTGGAGGAGGTCATAATTGAAAGGGAATGGAGATATCAAATACAAGGAGGACAGCCCACTGGAGTGCAGGTCATGGGCAGAAATGTTAAAAGCAGAGAAAATCCTTTGAGCAAAGCAATGAAGGGCAAAAGATGGTGACGTTGTAGATAAAAGTGGAACAAGTAAAAGCCCGGGTACAACCGGCGGACAGGGTGGTGAGCTATTAGGGTGTGTCAATTTTAGGGAGCAAAGTGAAATCTTTAGATTTTCAAAGACTACTAGTGACCAAATGATGTATTTTTATGTGCTAAACCGAAGTATGGCTTTAAAATCCAGATTTTACCACTCCTAGCTACTTATATTTGAAGTTGAAGTTTACAAGAAATTTCCAATTTTTGCAAGTATTTTTTTTTTGTATATAACTACATTTTACATAAATTACATACAATTAAAGACATTTTGATTCTATTTCAATATTAAAACTTAGAAATATAGATAGGTTTCTTGAACTTTGCCAAGGATGCCATGTCTGCCTTGCTCTTGTTCCTGGACATGAACTCCCTACTGGCCACCTGGCCACTGATGTACGCCTCCCTCCTCTCTTGTGAGTAAACATGTTGTGCTGCTTCAGTTGTCATCCTTACACACCTCTCTATTGACTGTGTGTGTGAGGGCCATGCAGGAACTTCCACTGGTCTATCCAGAAACTCCTTGAGTGCAGCAGTGGTGCAAGTCAGAGGAGGCTCAGTCACGCCAGAGTTCCAGTCAATAAGCTCCGAGAGTTTGGTGGCATCTGGGTTGATGTCAGGAGTCTTCCTGGGTCTGACACTGCAGTCTGCTCTCTGTGTGTCCTCATCTCGTTCACCTCTGATTTCCAGTATCCTCTTCACTGCCTCCCTCCTCTCCTCCTCCACCTCACTGCACAGCATGGCCTGGAGCACAGCCTCAGAGTGTGCATACCAGACTGATATCTTCAATGTAGGCATCACTGTTCCTATCACCTCCTTCTTCTGACTTCTGAGCAGCTCCAGCTGTTACAGTACATGCCTGGGACCCTCCACCCAGCTGTGATTTAACTTGATGTTGAACCAGTTTAACATGTAGACTCCCACTATGAATTCCACAATTATCCTCAGTTTCTTCAGGTTCCTACCCTTCAGCCCATGTTTGGAAATCCAATCTGCAGAACCTTAGAGCCGTGGTGACCCAACTACTGTGACAGACTGGCCCAATCTTCAGGAGAGCTAGACCCTGAGGTACCTCTCCCGATCTGATGGCAGTGATGATTCTGTAGCCATATGATTGGTCTGTGCTGAGGTCCTTGGTTACCTCCTGACTGAGATGGGGTAGAGGAGGACCAACAGTGATCCTCTTGAAGTTTGGGTTGATCTCCACCTCAGTGGCAGTGTCTAACATCTTCCCTATGGGCCCAGACCACTTGTTGTTGCTCACTGTCTTGCCATCCAGTGCAGTCACCAGGTGTCTGAGACTCAGCTCCCCAGTGTGCAAGTCACAGACAATCCACACCAACTTCCTGCTAAGCTTGGCCTCCACATAATGCATTACCCCTCCCTTACAGTCAGTATTCACATTAGTACTGTCATCTCCAATGGCCAAAAGGGTCTAGTCTGCTCCTCTCTCTCTTAGCCAGTTCACCAGATGAGCAATGACCTCAGCATGACTTCTCTCCTTTGCAGCTTCCTCTGGTACAAAATGCCACAAATATTTCCCACGTGGTTCATTGCACACTGTGTAGTGTTTTTCCTTAATGAGGCCAGGAAACTGCCTGTCACTGTCCTCAGCTTCCATCATCACTTTGGTGTCCTCTCTTTTCCCAACAAAGAAGATACAGGTGATGCCATTTTCCCTAATCTCTTCATCAAACTTCTTGACCAGCTCCTTAGTCAGTCTCTCCTGAGCCCTCCTCACCTTGTTGTGGTCAATCCCCAGTGCTGTGTCAAACTCTGTGATAAGACCAGCAACAATCCAGGCAGCAGTGGCAATCTTTGTAGTCTCTCTCAGCCCAGTGTGATGTCTCAAGGTAGCCAGAGCTATGTTGGTGATATCTTCAGTGATGTATTTATTCTTAGCCACAGGCAAGAAAGAAGTTGTCGCAGCCTCTGGTATGAAGTCTTCTTCCTCCTCTCTCCTCCCTGCCTCCTCCAGTATATCTCCAGTCTCCTCCAACTCAATCTCCAGCAGTGACTCCTCCCTCAACTCCTCTTCTTTCTTGGCTGACTCCTCTGCCTTCCTCCTCCTCTTCTCCTCGGCCTTCCTTCTCTGCTCCTGTCTCTGCAGTACTGATTCCTGTCTCCTGGTCTCAGGGTGATCAGCTAGACCCATCTGGTGTGGCCTCACACTGCCCACCTTACCTCTCTGACCTTTAATGAAAGCAAGCTCCTGCACTGGTATCTTCTGCTCGCTCCTGCAGCTGCAGTCAATGTGAACCTCACTCTTGCAAACAGGGTTGCATCCAAGCTCATTGCAGCTCCTGATCACACAGTGACAGGTCAGGATGTCCACCAATTTGTCCACTTTCATCATGAACCTATCATGAACTCAGTGTTGATTACAGCTTCTGTGAATAGAGCGTTGGCCTTCCTCCACTGAGCCAGTAGCCCTGGAACAGTGCCGTTGTTAATCAGGTCATTAACTGGGTAATTCCTCCTGTCTTCCTCGCTCATCTCTCTCCTCAACAAACCATACCTCAGCAGAGCTCTGGCTGTGGGCAGCTCAGCAGGGGGAAGTTCCCTCCCAGTCCCCACCAAATGACTTAGGTGACAACTTGATTTGCTTCGGGTTCTGATTTCTTTCAGACTCATCCTGTAGACCTGTGAGCAAAAGAAATGTCATTGAAATTTGAATAGGCCTACTGATTATCACTGGTCAACACTCATTTTATTGCCAATCATATTAGAGTGATTTTGGGGTAACTTTGTTGTGCTGATTCCGAATATGACATCGGTTTTGCTAGATTGGCTCTAATTTATGAGATAATTGGTACCCCATTGAAACATGTAAAAATGCAACAAATTTAATGTTCAGGCGGAGCCTACTTACAAATCGCATTGAAATTGCTCAAATCATACAAAAGTAAACACATGAAATACATAATGGCAGTTTATTCGGTCTCACCATCTAGAATGTTCCGGTAGTTTCCCATACGCACGCGTTATGGTTACGTTTCCTATTAATTGAGGGTATTCATTATCTCAAGAACTAGAGCCAAATCGGAAAAACTACTTTCATTTTGGAATTCAGCAACCCCAAAATACCCTAAATTCGTACGAATTTCCTTGGCAACGAAAAAAAAATGTTTTTTTGTTGACCTGTGTTATGATTACATAAAATTAAGTTAATTGAAATTCTTAATATCTTCCTATAAGCTCGGATAAAAGGTTTTGTTATAGGTACAAGACTTAATTATTCAAAGTAATGACAATTTCATATATCTATCTATCAAAATATACAGAAAGTTTGGGTCACACATAACATTTCGAATAATTTGAATTACACAATATTTACATTACGAAGTAATCAAAATTGTCAAAAAGGAGGGAAAACACATGCATTCACAATCAAAACTCCAGCATTTGACTACTATGTGAAACTTGGAAACCATACTGCACACCAAAAATAACCAAAGTTGACTACACATATCAATGGCATATTGGTATACGATGCTACAGTTATATTTAGGTTATATTTCAAACCTTTATGGTCAAATATAAGTAGGTAAATGGCTTTTTTAAACAACACAAGATATTTCTAAGTTTGCTAGATAATATGACATCATTTGAGCATTAGTAGTTTTTGAATTGTTGACTTTACTAAAATTGACACACCCTAGTGAGCTATGCTGAAGGTGCGGAGAAAATAACAGACCCAAAACAGACGGCGAAATTGCAAAAACATGATAAGAGGCCCTGCCTCCAGGAAATCCACCCGAGTGCAGCGCAGTGTGCCCACAGCAAGTCGAATGCCTCGATACTGGAGTTTATCTAGTTTAAGGAGATGACAAAAAACAGCAGGAGAATATAAGAAACTTCCATAGTCAATTCTGGAGCGAACCAGAATTTTGTACACCGGAGAAGGGTATCCCTGCAGGATCCCCATGTCGTGTTGGAGAGATATCCCAGGATACAAAGAGGCTTGGTACACCGGTTTTTGATGGAGTCAATGTGGGACTGCCATGTCAGACTTTGATCAAAGATCACCCCTAAAAATCTATATTCAGTTACTCGAGCAATGGGAAAGGAGTCTAAGTGTAGTGGAGGATTGTCAAGAATGGGACGTTTGGTGAAGACCATATACTTCGTTTTTTCAACAGAGAAGTTCAAACCCCAGTTATGAGACCAGTCAATTAACCCTTTAAGGACTGAAGATGCCAATTGCTAACGTTTCAAATACACGCATTCATAACTTAACCCTACAAAAAATTCAGGGCTTAAAGGGTTAAAGCGTCCAGCATGTCCTGAGCATATTTTAAGGCCTCATGGAGATCACCTGACGGTACCAAAAGGCGTAATCATCAGCATACATGGAGTATGAGACAGAAAGAGGTGCAGCGGAGATGTCGTTGATCATAATCAGAAAGAGTGTGGGACTAAGTACACTGCATTGAGGGACCCCTGTCTCAATCTGAACAGTCTCAGAGATATTTATCAGAATATACTGATATAAGTCTGTGCAGCAAGGAGTTGGCAATAAAGTTAGCTAAATTGCCACGCAGTCCCAGATTGTGTAATTTAAGCAGAAGACCATGATGCCAGATTGAGTCAAATACCTTGGCGATATCAAGAAACACAACCACAAGGTATTCACCCTGTAAGGCTGACTCCCGTACACTACATTCCAGACCGGTAAGTGCATCGTAGGGGGGAAAGCCCTTGCGGAAACCACTCTGCTGGAGATCTAAAAGAGAGCTACCCTCCAGGTAAAGAAGAAGCCTCATGTTGACCATCCTCTCAAAGACTTTGCACAGGCAGCTGGTGAGAGCAATAGGGCAGTATGACTGAACATCAGTTGGAAGCTTTCCAGGCTTGAGAAAGGGGAGAATCAGAGCTGACTTCCACTGAGTAGGGAAGGAGTCAGTAAGCCAAAGTGAGTTATAGAAGCGTAAAAGCTGAAGCTTACCGGAAGAACTCAGGTGTTGCAAAAATGAATAATAGATACCGTCCTGTCCAGGGGAGGAGGAGCCAGAATGATGTAGAGTCTAACAACTCAGGCAGAGTGAAAAGAGTTATAAACTACCCCATTGTCAAAGTGAAAAGATATATGTGAGAGCTCTGCTTCGGCCATTCTATAAACAAAGGGTGCAGTGTAGTTTCGAATGCTTTTGACAGTAGCAAAGTGCAAGATAAGCATGTTGCAGACCACTGCCGGGTCAGAGTATGGAATGCCATCTTTAACTAAGACCTTGCGCGGCAGCATAGAGGAGAAGCCTTGAAAGGCCCGGATCTTTCTCCAGACTACAGATGAGGGTGCTCCAAAGGAGTTGTTAACATAGTTCCTCCAAGAGGTTCTCTCTGCTAATTTTACAGTGCGCCGAGCAAGTATTCGAGCATGTTCGTAGTTGATAAATAGACGTGGAATTGGGTTCTTTCGAAAGCAACGGAGGGCCCTCTTACGTGATAAAATGGCAGGTTCACAGTCAGCAGTCCACCGTGCTGCATTGTACTTAGGATTAACGATAGTTGGCTTCAATGGAACAGAGGCAAAGAGGCTGTGAGTATGGAGGTAGAAATGGCTGTACAATACAGATCAGCATCATGACAGAGCGGAGGCAAGTTGGCTAAACGGATATAAGCACTTCAGTCAACTATTTTCAGATTGAAACAGGCGTCGTTGAATTGGAGGAAGGGAAGATGTAGACTGCAGAAAGCTAGGGAAGTGGTCACTATCACAAAGGTCAGAGGATACAGACCACTGGAACTGGTGGGCCAGTTCTTGACTACAAATGGACAGCTCAATGGAGGAGAAAGTCCCTGTAGCATCAGAGAGGAAAGTGGGAGTGGGCAACTTAAACAAAAATAAGTTGTCCAAAGTGAAGCCAGCAAAGAGGACTCCTCTCTCGTCGCAAAAGGAGGAACCCCAACACAGTAATGGGCATTGAAGTCCCCTAATAAAATGAAGGGAGTTGATAGTTGCTGTACAAAATCATCAAGCAACTGTAAAGTACGAGAAAAGCCGGGGGGGGGGTGAATGTACAAAGAACAGACTGTAACCACTCTACCAAAGAGCGGAACCTGTGCTGCAACTGCTTCGAGTGGGGTATGTAATGGAGGGGAGTGCCAGGAAGAACGGCATGAAGCAGTAAAGCAACACCACCCCCATGGACATTCCTATCTTTTCTCTAGAATGTGTAGTGTTTGAAATAAGGGAAGAATGTTTGGGATAGGCGAGTTTCCTGTAAGGCAATTAAAGTAGGAGCAGTGCCGTAACTAGGTGTTTGTGCGCCCGTGGCAGTGGGTCAGGAAGACGAAGGAAATAAAGTTTATTATATGTAATGTTAGGCTATAAATAAAAGTACTAGGTTATTTATACACATTGAAGAAATTTGCTGACAAAAAATGTTTTTATTAAGAAATGAGACATTCTGTACAATCTTACTTACTTTCTTTCATATAAAATCAAATCTAGAAAGTAAGTTACAAATTCACTCTGTGCCTTAACTGATGCAAATTCATCTATAAGCTTTCTTGCAATTCCATTTTCTATAGATATAGTGGCCAAATTAGAAAGACGTTCTTGGCATATTGAGGACATCAAATAATTTTTTATTAGTTTTAACTTACTGGAACTTCGTTCACAAGAAGCTACTGTTATTGGCAAAATAAGAAAAATGTGTAAGGCAACTTCAATGTTTGCGTATGAGTCCGAGAAAGAATATTCATATAATAATTGAAGGAGATCATAAGGAGAGGCTGATATCACATCTGGAAGTATTGCCAAAGCTTGTTCTTTGCAACTCTGAATTTCTGCTGAAATTTCGTGGACATCTAAGTCCTGTCTATACAGTGTGTTTATAAAGTCTCTATCTATTTCAGTGAAAACGTAGCAAAAAGGGTAAAATTCAATAACAATATAATAAAAGGCATACATTTAATGAATACTTAAGCATATGATTCTACATGAGCACCATCAGTATCTCTACAGAGTTTGAATCTGTCAGCAGACGTTTGATTTGATAAAGCCCCAGGCAAAGAAATCCCAGGGCGTTAGATCAGGAGATTGAGCCGCCCAGGGCCTGTTCCCTCCACGTCCGATCCACCGATTTGGAAATCGTTCATTTAGGTACTCCCGAACAATGTTTGCTTAATGACAAGGTGCCCCCATCTTGTTGAAAGACGACGGTGTTTAAAATGCCATCTGAATGAAGCTGGGGTTCCAGGAATTGCTGAATCATGTCTAGATAAATAAGCCCTGTAACTGTAGCTTCAGCAAAGAAAAAGGGCTAATAAATCTTAGATTTGGTCATACCCAACAAGACAGTAACTTTAGGAGAATCTCGTTCCCATTGATAGAAATCAACTGGCTTTTTATTAGCCCATATGCGGCAGTTATGGCGATTAACCTTTCCACACGTATGGTCCATTAAATTTTCATTCTGAATGTGTTCAACAAGATCGGCACACATTGCACTTCGCTTTGGATAATCCTCTTCATGTAAGTCATGAAGCACCTGAATGTGATAACTTTTCTTCAACGTCGATTTCAAAATTTTATGGGCAGTTGATTTGGGCATCCCGAGTCTACGTGATGTGGTGCGAATTGACATGCTTGGATGTTCATCAATAACATTACGTACCGCATTTACAGCATGCTCAGAGACACTGGGACGTCCAGATCTTGACTCATCATGAATAGAT